>CANSNZ010000512.1:0-264090 GCA_947646795.1 Beta lomatogona
AAAATCATACTCCTACTACATAAGCTCTAGAAATTAGGGTTAACTATTAAATGTTAATTTCCTTCACTTGAGGCATCTTGCAGTACTTGCCCTATAGCTGCCTGATTATTCAGTTTATAGGATTACTATGTGTAAATTACACAGAGAGAGAGTTTGCAATGGTGTTGGAGATTTTGTGTTTCATTCTGTGCATACTTCAGATGCCTTTAGGAGGTTTCCTTTATTCACATATGTCTAGTATAATGTCATCAAGAATGCTAAGCTTTATGTTATATTGTTATGAGAAGTTTTTTTTCAATGATTATATCTACATTTATTTGCAGAGATTGCACGGCATGAAAGACAGAAGAGGAGGAGAAGACAAAACTGGGTTTGGGGCACGTTACTTGTTCCAACCATTACCCTCGGCGTTGGAGCTTTGGCATGGTCTTATTATCCAGGTGGAAAAGGATCATCTTCAAGCCAACATCCTGAAGCCTCTCAACCTGACAGCAATAAGTGATTACCTTCGTCATCCAAAAATAGTGTCATACTCTAGGAAGAAATAATTCGACAAAGTCTGATGCATTTGTGCAATGTGCATAACAGCCGTTTTCCACATTTCCAGGTTGCATATCTTTGTGCTATGCAGAATGTATAGTTTGGGAAAATAATGTTACTTTACTTTTGAAGACCAGCCTCTATTCGGGCAACGCTGGAATGCGTTGTTGGAGGGTGAAAGATCAGGATGGATCCCTTGTGCTAGGATGAGGTATTGTCTCGTTCTAGGGGCCAAGGATTCTTAGAGAACTCTGGAAAGTGTGAGTGTATTTATTGTAGCGCAATTTTGAAAAGAACATAGAAAGGGCAGAGAAAGGGCCTAAATTTTGAAAAACTTCTAATTTGTAGTGTGTGCCTGCTTGATCTTTTTGGACATGTTAGTATGATAGAAGCACAAATGGATTGTCTGTATTGCTGCTTTGCAATTTGAGTGTTAATTTTGCTCGAGTGTATTTTGCAAAAAGGAAATCTGATGAGAAATTTCCTGGAGAGACCTGTAGGTTTATGTTTCGATGTGCTCGTCTCTGATATTGCAATATTCCCCATGTACGAGTCTACAAGTTGCATATCTTTTCAATATGTTTCTCTGGCTAGCAGTTTCGTATATAAAAATGAAAATGATACTTTCTCTATTTAGAAATAATTGCACCATTTATTTAGTACATCTTATACTTTGATTGTCTTTGGTAATTTATATTTTAGGAAAAACATTGTCATATGGAATATTGCTAGATTAGTTTTAACGTACTGATCTGAATAACAACTTTTTATAATTTTACTTAGGGATATTATCTCAGGTAACCCTGACTTATAGGCCTTTTTCCAATATAACTCCGACTTTGGCAGCCTTGTCTCCGATAACCCTGAACTTGATTTTTGTCATTAAACCTGACGGAATTAGACACGACGTTAATTATTTTGTGTTCTTCATCCTATCTCTTATGTTATTCATCCTCTCTGTTATGTTCTTCATTCCCTCTCTATTGTTTTTCACCACTTTTTCTCTCTTGTTTTTTTAAGTCATTGTTACTCTTCAATTTAAATTCTAGAATATGTTTTAATTTGATTTCCTCACTCTTGTTTTTCATCTCCTACATCAATGGCCACCACACAACGTTAGAGGAAGAAAGGAGGGGTTCAAATATGGTGGCTGATGGCCTAGGGGTGTTCACAAAAAACCGAAACCGAAATACCGTACCGAAAAACCGGAAAACCGGTCAAAATGGGCGGTTACCGAACCGGAAATTTTGGGATTAAACGGTACGGTTACCGAACCGGTAAAATTCACGGTTAAACGGTACGGTTACGGTTATGATTTTTTATAAAACGGTTAACCGAAAAACCGGATAAATTTATTTTTTTATTATTATTTAATTTTTTATAATAATTATATTAATTAATTAATGATTTTTGTGTGAGAAAAATAGAAAACGAAAACGCATTTCAATAGTGACTTAGTCGGCCAAGTACCTCGTCCTCTGCTCCTCTTTGTTGGAGTGATACTTGTCCGAATTAATAATACTAGAGAGTAAGACATACTAAGCCCAAAACGAAAACGCATGTCAATAGTGACTTGCTAGTTGCTCTTGTTTTTTTTTTTTGTTTACTTGCTACTCACTTGTGAAACCGTGAATTACTCAATGTGAAGTTGTGAACTACCAACTTGTAATACTTTATATTTTTGTGCTTGTTTTTCTTAGAACTTTGAGATATGTATTCGTCATTTCGTTTTATTGTAATATTGTATGGTGTGGAATATTTTTTAGAGATGATCGTCTTTTATAGAGAATCTTGGTAATAATGGTATATTATTTATGTTGAGAAAAATTTAAAATCTAATATATAAAAGTAGTAAAATAATTTGATAAAACTTGAGTAACGGTTAACGGTTAACCGGAAAACCGTACCGAAAAATCGGTTAACCGGTTATGCGGTTACCGGTTTGAACGGTTACGGTTACGGTTCGCAAATATGGCGAACCGATACTTCCGGTCACCGTCCCGAAATTTTATTTCGGGACGGTTAACCACCCATGAACACCCCTAGCTGATGCCTTGGCCAAGCAAGGCCTTAGTAGAAAGGATGAGTTTATTGCTTGGCTTTTGTAATAGTTTGTGTCCTTACCTTTTTGTTTTTGTGATATACCGGTTATGGTGGATATCCCTGATGGAATTTGGTTGACATGTAATAGTTGGCTTTGCGCCTGATTAATGCAAACAAAAATATCAAAAAAAAAAACGTTAGAAGAAACGCTGCTGCCAAAACCCCCAAAACCCAAAAAACCCCCCAAAATCGAAAGGATTAATTGACAGGAATAATCCCATCTTTAAGCGGTCTTCTAAAAACAGTCCCACCTTTTGATAATCCTAAAATAATCCTATCTTGACACCTAATCTTCTTTAAATGGGTCTTTTTACTTGGAACCTGTTGAACAAGTTATATTCACTTCATTCTTTTTCTTTAATTTTCTTTTTTATTTTTTGAAAGAATCTACCTCTCTATCTCCTTCCAAACCTTAATCCCTCAACCCAACTTCTTTCACCCTCCTCCACTGAACTCCTCCAACATAACCACCCAACCAACAAATCTTTTTACAGGAACCATCCACGACAGCCTTGAACTCCCACTAGAACCCATAGAAACCCACCCACCTGGCCACCCACCAATAACACTAGTTAAATCAACAGCCTTGACTCGACACAACATCGGAACAGTAGCTCGACAGATTCTCGAACAGGGGAAATGGAAAGAAACATAACATAGGTGAAGTTGGAGGTTGTCGACCACGATAGTACTGGGAGGCGCAATACCATTAGAGACGCACTGAAAAAGAGCAAAGAAGGGAAGATGAACAAAAGCAGCAGCGCAATAACATTAGGCGCGCAGTGGCTCACGGCGGCTGCGACATACCCAGCTGCGTTGGCGAGTCAAGATGAGAGAGAAAGGTCGTGCGAACGAAAGAGCGGATTTTGGGGTTTGGCTTATTGAATTTTGAATGATGAATCTGAGAACCAGCAAGGGAATTTGTGGAAACCATATGATAAACCAATTAAAGCAATGTTTATGCATTTGCATATGAAGCATTGAAGCCACAAAGAGAAGGAAAAATCAGATTGGTGTTGGTATCGTAATGTTGGTATTGTGATGTTGGTATTGGGTGGTGGTGGTGGCAACTGTTTGTGATGATTATTGCTGGTGCTTAGGTGGGATACGGTAAGGGGTGGTGGTGGGTAAAATTGGTCATGGTTATTGTTGGTGTTTGGCTGGTGGTCAGATCAATTAGGGGTGGCAGTTGGTTTGGTTGGTGGGTCGTTATATTTGGCACAACCACACAAGTTGTTGAGGGGAGGTGTAATGGTGGGGCGGGGAATGTCGTGGTGGTGGTCATGACTCATGAGAAGTATAGAAGATGGATGTTTGGGGGGATACTCATAAAGAGGGGAGAGAGAAGAGAGGAGACAGTGATTTAATAAGATAAAAAGATAAAAAAAATCCCAGACCAATTAGAATTAGACACGTCGTCTTAACTATTACCTCTTAAACAAGTTGCCATTAGGTTATGTCCCATTAAAAGAAAATTGTGTGACAAGGTGGGATTATTTTGAGATTATTAAGAGCTTGGACCATTTTCAGAAGACCGTGCAAAGGTGGGATTATTCCTGTCAATTAATCCAAATCGAAAAACCCAAAAACCCCCTAAACCCCCAAAACCCAGATTCACTTGTACCCAGATTCAAGCAGAGGAGAGAGAAATTCTGAGTTCCTTTTGTACCCAGATTCACGCAGAGGAGAGAGAAAATACGACGCACGACGGTTAATGGAGGAGAGAGAGGAGAAGAAAGAATGTGAGGAGAGAGATAATGGAGGTCGAAGATGATGTTGGTGTTGCTGTTGTGGTTAATCGTGGTTGCAACCACAAAATCCCATGACCCATAGAATTGTGAGGAGAGAGAGAACCGTGGTTTAATTTTTGATTATTCTCTTTTGAACGATCTTGTTTACATTAATGGTGAATCTTACTGTACCCAAATTCACTTGTACATCCATGGCAATTTTTCAAAACAAAAAAGAGGAAGAAATTTTGGAGAAAAGTGGTGAAAACCATTGATGAATGCTTGAGAAGAGATGAAGAACAAGAGAGAGAGAAAGAGATGAGTTTGTATTATTTTTTAAAGGCAGTAATTATTTTTGTTTGAAAATAGTTAACGCCATTAACAATTTCGTCAGATTTAATGACAAAATACAAGTTTAGGGTCATCTGGGTAAAAAAAATGTCAGGGTTATTTAGGAAAAAGGTTTATATGTCAGGGTTATCTGAGATAATATTCCTTTTACTTATTGCTAACTAAAAATATAAATCATTCATCTGTAAGCATGAAAACATGAAATAATGCAACTATTTTTAAATAAAGGAAGTATGACCTAAATCTTAATGAGACTCCGAAGCAAAGAATTTACTAAAACACTTTGTTTTTGTTTTTTTTTAAAAACCTATGACTATGAACATGTCTTCTTGAGGATAATTTTCAATTGTTTGAAAGAATGCTTTTCAAAGCAATTATTGAAACAATGTATGATATGAGGCAAAAATAACGAGATTATATGAGAAACCTAAATACAGTTTAAAAGTTGAGTCTTATGTAAATAACACTTTTCTTATTTCTAATGTAATTTCCCTACTCTTTTAGCACACAATACATATTAAGAGGTGATTGAGAATACGGAGTAAGTAACTAGTTGATCATTATTCCCATATTTTTAATGCTTGTTTCATTTTTTAATTCGAGTTTCACTTAAATAGGATTTATATTAATTTTTTGGACCTTAATATATCCCTAATCAAAAGAACGCTTATCAACTTTCATTTAAAACTTACTAAACCTAAACTTAAACTAATCATATCTCATTTTTCCGTAAATAAGTGAAAGTAAAAGGAGGAGAAGAGAGCCTTAGATACAAAATTTGAACTACAACTTTGCAACAAAAATAACAAAAGAAAAATTTGACAAGACCACACTATAGGCGTTTCGTCATTTTTAGTCCAAACTAAGGATGACAACTTCTGCTCATGGGCTTATTCGTGCACTGTCATTACAATTTATATAACCCATTACTCTGTTAGCCCAAGAGAACAGAATTATTGACGTTGTTTCGGAAAAAAAAAGCTACGAAAGTGGATAACATTAGAGTTTTACAGGAAAACTGTGGAAAGCGAGCTGAAAAAATGGAGGTCTTAGCAATTGGCATAACTTCTTTAGGAGAGAGATTCATCTCTCATTCTTCAAACCTTGTTTCTCTCTCTTCATCTTCTTCGCAGCATCTCACTCGATTCTCCTCCATTCAATTCAAGAAAAGAAACAGTAGAGTGCGAAATCGCAGTAGCATTGGTTTGCAGGAGAAACTTCCATTGGTAGAAGACGAAACAGAAAGAGATGTTGAAGAAGGAGAATTTGAAGAAGATTTGTTTTCGTCGTCTTCCTTTCTCTCTCTTAGTGAAAAGCCGGACCGAAATTTAGTTTTGCTTGATGAATATGAAATGGAGGAGAATGATTTTGACTCTAATCATCGAAGTGGTTAGTTTCGATTAAACTTCCTATTTTTTTCGTGATTTAGGGTTTGAAATTGAATTTAGTTGTTTATTTCAGTTAATTTTAAGTTTGAACTACTTGTGGAAATTGACTGCATGCTTTAATGGTGTTTGATTGCTTATTTAAAGGATGTATTAAGGTTTATGTTGTGGTAATAGTTTGGGATATGGTGGAGTAAATTGCAATGTGTCATGTTTTATGATTGGTTATCTAATATCTAGTAGTGTTGTGTGTGATTGATGAAGGATTGAATTATTTAGTTTTTCTTTTGAGGTGATTGTCTTGCAGTAGCAATGTTTCCTTTGGCATTGTGATTATTTTTAACGGAGGAACGTTGTCGATAAATCAAGTTATGCTGTGGATTGGATTTCAATTGGATGTCTTTGCTCCATTGTATATTTGCGAGGTAGATTTTTGTGTGTAATGTAACGCCATTACTGTTAAGAGTTATTTTCTTTTTTAGAGGTGCTAGAAGTGGAATAGAATCAAGGATTGAAGCATAATGATCGTACATTTGTAATGCATTGTACAACCTTTAATTTAAGGTATATCAAGTCTGTATATTTGGGGTGATCTCGAAACAAATAGGAAGAAAAAGGTCAAGGAATCTGGGAGCACCATGGAACTGATCTATGTGCCTTAGAAGTTTTAAGTAGTTTTTGGATCATGGAAAAACATAGGAACTTTACTTCAATCATAACAACACCGCGACAGTGCCAAAGCCTTAATCCTGAAAGATGGGGTCGGCTTTTTGAAATAGAAAACTTTTACTTCTTAGGAAATAGATAATTGAAAGGTTTACTGCATGCACTTAACCAAGCAGCTTTGGGCAATTCCTAATTTTCATCGAATTGCAATTTCTAGGGGAGTTATCTTGCATGATGCATCCACCCAAACCTCTTCTAAGTTTAGTACAAAGCTTTAGAATAAGGCAATCCTTGGCTTTGCCTAGTTGATATTCAGAAATTACAGTCTGATTATAGCGTATATATGTGTCATCTTCGACCTACTGGGGATGCTGTATGACAGTATGAGTCTATTTTCTCATATGTTTGAATATTGTGGTACGACAACTCTGAAAAGAACGATGCTCAGTTTGACATTACCTTTTAATTGAATATGCAGGATATGTGGCTGTAGTGGGCAAGCCAAACGTTGGGAAAAGCACTCTTTTGAACCAAATGATTGGTCAAAAGCTGTCAATTGTCACAGACAAACCTCAGACTACCAGACATCGAATCCTTGGTATATGTTCTGGCCCAGATTATCAGGTTTGAATTTTCCTTTATATGATGGCTTGTGACATTCTTTATTGTGATTTCATCTTCTCTAGACATGATTAACCTTTTTATGCTTGCATTACATTCATTATTCTTGATGTATTTACTTTTAACGCCTTCTTGGGATAACCCATGCTATAAGGTGTCTTTGGTACTTTGTCATATGATTCTTTCCTCGGTAATAAGGAGACTGTTATTCAATACACTATTGTACTATCTACATATCTAGCCTCATGATACAGAAGAATGAGTACATCAATCTCTAGCAATATTTTTTCTTATGTCATTATTAGTTGAGGCTGTGCATCAATCTCTAGCAATATTAATATCACATGTATCTGGTTTTAAAACTAAGAAATCTTTTGAATGTTTGTGATTTTCATTTTTTCCCCTTATACACAGACACACAGTGGCCTAGTGAGATACAGTTAATGAGTATATTTGTGCTATGTAAAATTGTTGAGTCCAGCTGTTAATAGCTTGCAGATGATACTTTATGATACACCTGGAGTTATTGAGAAGAAAATGCACAAATTGGACTCTATGATGATGAAGAATGTCCGCAGCGCTGCCGTCAACGCAGATTGTGTAGTTGTAGTGGTTGATGCGTGTAAAATGCCTGAAAAGGTTTGTTCTTAAGCTCCCATCATCTCTCTGCATCACTAAATTCTCCGTTGACTGACTCAGCTGCCTACACTTTTTTTCAGTTAGATGAGGTGCTTGAGGGTGTAGGAGATCTAAAGGAAAAATTACCCACCTTGCTTGTTCTGAATAAAAAGGATCTCATTAAACCTGGTGAAATTGCTAAAAAACTCCAGGTCTGTTTATGCCTAATGAAGGACCATGTTTCTAATGCTGTCTTTTTGCTTCATGGAACTGTGCTCCTCCTCTTGAACAAATGATATTTGAGTATCAGATCAGTTTGTTTATACTGAAGTTAGAAACTGATTCTACATTTCTGGTATAGCATGTTGATCACTTAGAATACAAACTCTTTTTTTTTTCTTTTTTCTGTAGCAATCTTTATATTGCTCGATTGACTTTTATTGCATAGCACCTCCTATGGTATTCTGATAGCTTGACTCTATACACTGATACTTGTCAAAATCAAAAGCTTTTTGGTGAAGTATAAAGCATATTTGCCATCGTATAAATGGTGTTTGTGCCTACAGAGCATACTGGCCTACACAAAATGCTCTAATGCCTTTTCCATTCAAGATACACCACTGTTCTGTTGATGGCCTGTAAGAAAGGATAGCTCTTTTACTGGGGAGGAAGGAATTTGTTGCATTTCTGAGAGAGGCGAAGGAGTAGGACATGTGATGCTGAAAGAGGAAATGGACAAGACCAACTGCATACATAAATGTTATCTCATTGAGTGTAATTAAGTGTGGCTATTTGATCGCGTGCAATTCGCAAACATGAAGGAACTTAAACCTTGTGTTCTGTATTTTGATCGTGATTACAAGCAGATGGTTGTTACAGGATTAAGTTTATTGTGTTCCAAAAACAAATATCGATGGCTGGATAATAGAAATTTGTTTATGGTGTTTCAAGAACAAATGCTGATGGTTGGCAGACAAGATCCTGCTATTCAATTAAACTTTATACTGGAACCATAGCTGTTGGCTGTTGAAAAATGTCATGCAAGTAAGATGAAAGTCTGTTTTACATTTTATCATATCATAATTGAAATAAATCA
Source organism: Beta lomatogona (assembly GCA_947646795.1). Taxonomy (NCBI): domain Eukaryota; kingdom Viridiplantae; phylum Streptophyta; class Magnoliopsida; order Caryophyllales; family Amaranthaceae; genus Beta; species Beta lomatogona. The sequence goes on from CANSNZ010000512.1 coordinate 9,111, forward strand.
ATTGTATTTCTGCCTTAGATGATGTTAATTTGTCTAGCTATTATGGGAATTGTTGTCATCATAATCGAGAAAGTATTTGTGATTTGTGATCTGTGTTTTCTGCAGAACTTGGTGTAATGTTACATGTGCTCTTCCTTGCTTACAGATATCTATATACATTTATGTTTTGAAATTGTATTATATCTTGAAGCTTGTTTGACACATGAGTTCTGCTTGTTGCAGTGGTACGAAAAGTTCACAGATGTTGATGAGGTTATACCCGTGAGTGCTAAACATGGCCATGGAGTTGACGATGTCAGAGACTGGATTCTATCAAAACTTCCTCTTGGTCCACCCTATTATCCCAAAGTATTAATTCAAACCTTTAGCTTCTTGTGAGATTATCCTTTTCTGCCCCAATTTTGTTTCGTCATCTGTGCACCGTAGTTGGTAATTGTGGATGACGAGTCACTTATTTTCAGTACTGCACCTCTAGAAATTTTTAAATTCGTAAATGAAAATGTTCAATTGCTTTCTTAGCTAATTCATCTATAATTGTTTATTTCTATAGGATATTGCTAGTGAACATCCTGAAAGATTTTTCGTGGCTGAAATAGTTAGAGAAAAGATCTTTTTGCAATACAAGAATGAAGTTCCATATGCATGCCAGGTAACTGTTGAACTTCACAACTGTGACATTTCTTTGCAAGCAGTCCTATATTTAATGCCATATTCTGTAGGTTAATGTGATAAGTTACAAAACAAGGCCAGCAGCAAAAGATTTTATTCAAGTGGAGATTGTTGTTGAGAAGAATTCGCAAAAGATCATCCTTATTGGAAAGGTAAGAGATTATGGTATCATTAGTATTTATGCTGATAGCTGCATTTCATTTTGACTCTTATATGCGATCAACAATACACACTCAGCTCAAGTTTTACCTGAAGCGGTTCATGTTATCATGTAAGGTTTCCAGAAATTCTTTTTACATACTTCTTATCTCTCTGTCCTTGCTCGAACTGTTTTTCGTTTGTGTAAGCCTCTTGATTCTTCTTTTTATTTATCTTGGTGAGGGCTTTTCTTAGTCACTAGAAATCTAGATCATGTATTGCAGTTCTGGTTATAAATTGTAAGGAGTGAACCTTTTTTTGGCAATTAAAGATTTACAGATATCTCAAGCTGGATCTACATTAAGCTGTATTTGCCACCTGAGCTGCTGAAACTTGGTCATGTTAGCATTTAGCACTGGTCACTGGTTGTCACAGCAAGTTGTATTTCAAAGCTACTGAGCCCCTGACTTCTGTTTGAATTTTGAACAATCAATTTCTGGTTGTATTGTTCCGTTTTGGCTTGATATGAATTGCTGAAGTATTTGGTGTTCCTTTTTGTTGTCTAGCTATCTGCTTTAAAACTGTGTACTGATTAGGAAGCTGTTTCTTCCTCTTATCAGAATTGTATACTGATTCTGGATCTTTGTAGGAGGGAAGAGCTCTGAAATTACTAGCAACTGCTGCACGCCTTGACATAGAAGATTTTTTGCAGAAGAAAGTATTTCTAGAGGTGATTGATTCAGCATTTATCCTTATCTTTTCCTCCCCTCTCCAGCAAACAAACAAGCATCCACACATGCATACACATGATGGACATAATACACTAATCTTCATTGTCAATGCAATGAAGTCGAAATCCCCATTATCTAGCTTTGATCATTATGTGAAATACAGACCACCTATATATCTGACAACATTGTTGTCTACCTCATATTGTAAACTGGCAGACAGTAAATGTCTTTTCAGTTTACTATGTATATACATTCACGACCTGTTTGGTAGGTGGTAATGAATCACGTCAATGTTAACGACTTTATGGGTAATATTGTGGATAAAGTCTCATGCCAATGTCTGTGTTCTAAATTGTCCTGTATCTAGCTGATAATCTACTCATAAGACTCACAAAGTCGTGCGCCTTTGTTGTTTGATTCAAACATGGAACCCAGGTCTTCCACCTTGAAATTGTAAAATATTTTCTTCGATGACTTGTTAGCAAATTGGATTTTGTTCTTATTATAATCATATAGAAGTATAATATTGTTGCGAATTTCTGAAGTCCGTTTTGGGCTGGAATTAAGTGTGACTCAAAACAATTCTAATGAACAGGTGGAAGTTAAAGTGAAAGAAAACTGGCGACAAGATGAAGTGCTTCTGAAGCACTACGGTTATGGAGGTAAAATACAAGTTTTGTAGTGCCAGGATTCATCTCCAGCTGTTGAACCTCTCCCCATCGAAGACCAGGTGGAGAACCCTGTATCTGTTTATTTAGATTATAGATAAATATGCAGCTAGTTGTCTTATAATCATGAGGTTTGTTTCTATATCTTTGTTCTAGTATCTATTTCTTCTATGTAGTTTTTTTTTTCCACTCACTTTTCCAGCTTTCATTTTCTATTCACTTGGTAGGGAAAGGCGGAAAGCTTATATCTTGTTTTATAAAATTTTTTTGAGGTTGCTTGATATGATTATGGTCCTCGTCTTTTCTCCCCATCATGTTTCATCTTTTAATCATACAAAATGCACAATTTTTTCACATGCGATTCTTCTTTAAACATACGCAATTTCTCACATCTGTGTCATTTTTTAGTCGTACAATGATACAAACTTACGAAGTACTTCCTTATCAGTACCTTCTTGAGGACCTTCTTTTGCATCTGAACAGAAATTATAGTGGCTGGGTCAAGTAACAGTCGCACTCAAGTCCCCAAGTATGCCTGGTGTAAATGGACTATAACTCTACTAAAGCTTGTTATTGCTCGTTGATGATGTGTCACTGTCTTATTGGCCCACGTTGGAACCATTTTTGGTATAGTTCCCACCTCACAAGATCTATTCAATCTAAGGCCAGGAAATCTTTAAATATACAAAAAAGAAGAAAGAAAAGCTTTCACATGAACGGTGAAGCTCTATTCAGTTGGGCTGATTTACACATAGTAGTCCCCGTTGCGCGTATTGGTAGTTGTATGATCGGTTGGTAAGAACAATCTAGGACCGGGCTTTAATTTGGAGACAATCTCATATAGGCTAAAATGAGAGTCGGTGCTACGAAACTTTTATTGTTTAGACCCCAAAAGATGGGCACTTATTGCACAAGATCTACAACCTTTCACAATTCACGTGGTGGGATGATGCTAGGAGTAATAAGTAGTGCAGTAGCTGAGTAGCAAGTGACCCTACATTGACAAAAACTACTGTACTTCTTGTGATAGCCTGACGAAAACAAAAACGAACAAGAGAGTAATTGCTTGGAAATTGGAATAGCTGGTAAAGGGGTTGTACCGACTTCAAAATTTCCGGGTTCGAAACTTGGAAATGCATTAGCACTTGTTGATAGAGCTTTGATCCTAATTGAATCTCTTGGCTTAGATCTAGATTAGTTAAAATCTTATAGGTTCTGAATTGATCGTGATTGTTACAAAACAAAGAAATATAAAGCAGGTGGAAAGCTTCATCATCGACATGTTTGGTTAGACAACGTCACGAGAGATGTTCGTATGGAAAAGTATGGGGAATGGATCCGCTTATTACGCCATTACCTTCTTTCTGATTTTACTTGAACTATAAAGCTTGGGACAATTTTCTTGAAGAAAATGTTGTGGTGAACCCACTCCTTAATTTTGGGGATTGGCACCGCAACTGCCGCATTGAATGACTCCTTTTTCAGTTTTTCCAGATTTATTACCAAGAACGAAATAAAGTAGACTTATTTGGTACGTAAAAGCGAAGAAAAAAATTCAAGCTTTCTTTTTTTTTAAAAGATTAAGTTCAAGTTGGTATATTAGTAATTACTGCTAGTAGAAACTAACATAAAGAGATTGTCCCAAATTATAATGCTGAACTGCTGATAAATGATATGTAGCAGAAGGTATTTTGTGTTATTGTTGGTAAAATTAATAGAAATCATGGATATTTTCTAAAAGTGGGAGTGTTTTGGGTATTTTCCATGCGGGAAGCTACATGTCTACAGGGCTGGTAGGGGTTTCTGGCCCCTACAGCCTACCCCCACGTCCCATATTCTTTTAGTTAGGCCCCTGCAACTAGGGGTGTTTATGGGTGGTTAACCATCCCAAAACAACATTTCAATTTGGTATCCGAAAGTTCCGATTCGCTCTTTTTGCGAACCGTAACTGTAACCATTAACCGCTTTTTTCGGAACGGTTTTTCGATTAACCATTAACCGTTATTTAAGTATTATATTTTACTTAATGTACATATATATATATTTTTTGTGCATATACTTTAATATTATATATATATTCTAATATAAAATGTATTATAAAGTGGATAATGAATCCATTGGAAAACATAACTAACACTAAGGGTCCGTTCTGTTCAACTTATTTTAACTTATATAAGATCTTATAAGATAAGATCAGATAAGATAAGATAAGATCAGATCAGATAAGATAAGATAAAATAAGATGTTAAACACATACAATAAACTATCTTATAAGATAAGATCAGATAAGATAAGATAAGACAAAATAAGCTGAATCAAACGTACCCTAAGAATTCACTCCATCTCCGAATTATAATGTTTATGTTAGTACTAGAGTTTCCAAATAATCGCATACTTCCTTTAGTTGTTGTAAATTAGTAACAGATATTAGAATTATAATTGTAGGAAAATGTTTCACAATAATTAAATAGAGAAAAAAAATAGATTTAGGTATTTTGGTTAATCGTTCACTCAAAAATCATAACTGTAACCGTACCGTTAACCGTTACTTTTATCGGTTTGGTAACCGTACCGTTAAAATATTTTTTATCGGTACGATTACCACCCATTTAGACTGAATTTTTCAGTACGGTTTTTCGATTTTGGGTTTTTGTGAATACCCCTACCTGCAGCCTGCCCCTACATCCCATATTTTTTTAGTTAGGCCTCTGCAGATGTTTTGTTTATATGTTAATGAGTCCTTTATAGACTTGAAGGAAAATGTTGGCTTGACAGTTGGCAGTTAATAACTTGGTGAAAGTTTGAGTGGTTAGGAATTTGCATTCTTGACAACAGAATTCTACAAACTCTTTCTTTTTCTATTTTTCGTTTCTCTATTTATTTTAATTAAAAAGTAACGATCATTTAGCCCCCGCAACTATAAATTCCTGGCTCCGCTGCTGGTATTTTCATCTTTCGTTTTTCTTGCAGATAACAAAATTTTTTACCGTATTTATTTTCGGTGCTAATAAAAATTGTTGTTGTGTTTTGTGATGTGTACTTCTAGTAGGTTAGTACACATCCCAATTCATAGTGATATAATCTATTGGGAAAGTCACTAGGTCTTAAGATAACGCAATTCTTTGGTTTAATCGTATACCTCAAACTCAAGCCTCGAAGGCTTCTTGTTTCATGCCGCGTGGTGCCATTCTTCCGATGTGTATAGGATGCAGTTATCAGTTATGCACCTGTCCCTGTGATTCTGTGAGTAGAAAACTAAGGGACTTGTTTGGTTGGTTGTGAAAATTATGGGAACTTCTATTTTCTAGCAAGTGTAAGATGGACTTGTTATTTGATTAATAAAAAGTTTACAATGTAGGGGAATGCTTCCTATAAAATGGGAAAAGTAGCGTACCTACTCCTCCCTAGGTAAGTAGAAATTTGTGGGAAGTTGTACTTATGAATAATCAAACAACATTTTAAAATTTTGATTAAATGAAGGAATTTAATTCATGTGTATTCAAAATTTATAAGAATGATTTTTTACTTCCTATGATGAGCCAAAGAAATTCTAAAAGTTTGTCCTCGTGATTTAAGGATGCGTTAGTTTAATATAGTTATTTTTCTTACCTATTTAAAAAAGAAAAAAGAAACAACTTATTCAATTAGAATTTTAAATTCAACTTGGATAGTTTAATCAACATTTTTTGGCATGGGGAAAATATTAGACCAAAGCTATGCTAGAAACTAGTACTATATCTTTTAACTGTTGAGATGTGATTGGTAGACCTATAATAGACATTGAAATTTAATTTTCTTATTAACATCGTTTAATTTGTAGCATGTTAATTAACAAAACTATAATTTACATGGTAATCTATACATCTCAATTTATTAATTTGTGGCTGTGAGCCTGTGATCATATCAATTTGATTTCATATAAATTTGTTGTGATCATATCAATTTGATTTGATTTCAATTTATTAATTGTTGTGAACATAATAAGCTTATTAATGACCATCAATTCGGACAATTTTTTCATTTATTATGGACATGTCAATTACCAATACAAGCTCATTTGAAGTCCATTTAGACAAACCCTTTCCTAGATTCACTGATGAACCTAGACGTGAGAGTCTAAGCTTGCTACTTCTATGTTCACCAATATAATTTACGTTTTTTATTTACACTACCCAACATTTCTATAACAACCCGCACTTCATCTGTGTCGAGTCATTTCAAATCTGTCACTTTCAAAAACAAACCCAATAATGCTTATTCCTAAAAGTGTTATCTAAAGGATAAGTGTCAATCTAACTAATTCATATAATTTAGAGCAAATAACTTCATTTATGTTTAAGTAGGCTTCTTTTTAGAAAATGAATTTTATACCTCCTAGAACAAAAAGAAACTAGATGTATGGGTATAACCCAAGTAGGTTGGCGGACCCCAGTAAGGGATCCGCGAACGCCTTATCGGACGCGAATACTTTATATATATGTAGCCCACAGCTCTATCAAGTCAGTATATCAACATGGTCCGACAACGTTGGCGGTCGCCCAATAAGACAAAATAAGGGAATCTTCCCAGTTGTCATAAGTATCACAACCGTACACGTGTAAAAGGATTACACATCCTGTCAGGTGAATAGTACTTCTATAAATAGCCAAATAGTACTAGTCTGCAGGGAGATTATCTCACACTCAGAATTCTTATCTTTCTCTCTCTATTCTCTCTCTCTAAATCCTATTTGGACACGTGCTGACTTGAGCGTCGGAGGGGGTTTCCTCGCATCCCCCCCGAGGGTAGTTCACGTTTGCTTCTTGTGCAGCTATTCACCAGTGGACGTTAACTCTAATCTTTGGCGAACTTATCTCAAGACCGCCAACTGTTTCAACACCGAAACAATTTGGCGCTAGAAGGAGGGGCCTCCTATTCTTGTGAAGCAGTCATGGAAAAAGCAAACGATACAAGTCGCGGTCCACCTGGACTAGAGATCGGCCAAGGATCTTCTCGTCCTGCAATTACTAGATCTACCGGTGCACCCCAGTTCCATCCCAACATGCCAGAGAGCAACAACGATCAGTGTACCCCTGAGGATAACGTAACTCAGGTGAACCCTGGTGGCGTCCCTTTCAATTTAGCTCAGTTGAGCCAATTTTCTCCGGATCAGCTACAAACTGTCGCATCCTTCATCCAACTGTTACAAGGCACTCCTCAACCTAATAACACTCCTGCTCCTAACATAAGAGGCGTTCAGCACCGTAAACAATCACTGGCCATGGCCGGTAGAAACGTTGACGGTACGCCGGTGAGGAGGATGCGTACGTTAATGCCAGAAGACCGTCAAAGGGAGGAACAAGTTGACGATCCAGAGTACGAGGAAGTCAATGTGGAAACTGAGGATCTTAACAACTCAGAAGAGCATCACAGCCGCTCAGACCGAGAGTACAGCACCACAGGTGTTAGTAACTACTCGGGTGGCGGACATCTGTTAATCAAACCGAAACTCTCCCCATTTGTTCTGGAGGTTCTTAATTACCCAATGCCGAGAATCAAAATGCCATCATGCAAGTTTGACGGCAGCTCAGATCCAGACGATCATGTCGCAGCCTACGAAGGACACATGTATTTGTACACGCAGATAGACGCTATCTGGTGCAAGGTTTTCCCGTCCACTCTTACTTGCATAGCTCAAACTTGGTTTAAGAGTCTCAAACCTGGTAATGTGTCCAGTTTCTCTCAACTCTCATCTATGTTCAGTACTCACTTTGTAAGCAACAGGCGCCGTGAGCGCACTACTGGGGAATTATTGTCAATCAGGCAAGGGGAAACCGAATCTCTCCGGGATTACATTGGGCTTTTCAATGTAGAGGCCGTATCTATTACCAGGCTGCAGCAAGATGTAGCGGTCCTAGCCTTGATGTCGGGCTTAAGAGAAGGAACTGCGTTCAGGAGTTATCTCGGCCGAAAATCTTTCACGTCGCTAGAACCAGTGCTTGGCAAAGCCAATGATTTCATAAGAGGAGAAGAATTTGACAAGGCCGCGAGCAATCAGTACCGCGAGCCAGAAAAGAAAAAGGAAGAGAAGCAGAAGAAAGACAAAGGTCGTGAAGGTGATTGCGGCCGAGATGAAAGAAGGCAAGAATCTAATGTTGTCAAAAGAGGAAACGATCATGAAAGAGTTGACCGCGAAAGGTATGACCGGGAAAAGGGTGAACGCAAAGCAAAGTTTGACGCGTATACCCAACTCACCACCTCCAGGAGTCAGATATACTTGATGAACAAGGACAACGATAAATGGCAGCGTCCAAAGCAAATGTTCCACAAAAACCGCGACAAGAGCAAGTGGTGTGATTTTCACGGTGATCAAGGCACTTGACTGAAGATTGTCGTCATCTGAAGGATAACCTGGAAGATTTGATAAGAAGGGGCTACTTCAACCAGTATAAAGCTCAGACAAAAGATGGGGACCTGGTAAAAACAACCAACCAGAACGTTCATTCACGGATCAGTGAGATCCATGTTATTAGTGGCGGTCCAATTCATGGTGGCAGCGTCGATGGGGCCAAGGCAAGTCTGAAGGAATTCAGGCACCAGGTCAATTTCAATGAGAGCATGCAGTGGAGAAGGCCGCCAGTAATGCCCGCCATGTCGTTCACGGTTGAAGATGCAATGCATGTCGTCTACCCTCATGATGACCCTCTGGTGGTCACGCTGAAAGTGTCAAACTGTTTGATGCACAGAATTCTGGTAGACGGAGGAAGCTCCGCTAACATTTTGTATTACTCAACTTTTGAGAAGTTGATGATTGGCCGAGAACATCTGAAGCCTGTTCGTTACCCGGTAATCTGTTTCACGGGTGCATCAGTGATTCCCGAGGGCTTGATAACCCTACCGGTCAAGGTAGGAGAAGATAAAAATGCCAGGGATGTAATGGCAGAATTTTTGGTAGTTGATGTACCAGGAGCTTACAACGCAATTATTGGACGCCCTTTCATCCATGACGTCCAAGGAGTGGTGTCAACTTATCATTTGACTATGTTGTACGTTTCCAATCTAGGGACGACATCAAAGTTAAGAGGAAATCAAGAGATGACAAAATCATGCTATCTAACAGCATTGAAATAGCCGGCAAGGAGAATTCCAGTAGAAGACCTGAATCCGCCAACTCGGAAGCAAAGGCGAGCTCAGAGGAGAGCTCGGGCGAATGAAGAAGAATTCGAGAAAGGGGATGAGGAGATGGATGTTTTGATGGAAGAATTGGAATCTAGGCCTGACGGTACGCCAAGGCCCAAACCGGATGGAGAAACAAAACGGAGATCTTTGGCGGAAGATCCGGCAAGGACGGTGGGCGTGGGAACGCAGACATGGACCCAAAGGTCAGGATCCACTTGGTGACTCTCCTAAGAGAAAACGCGGACATCTTCGCGTTCTCGGCGGATGAGATGCCGGGAATAGATCCGGCCGTGATGGTACATCGTCTAAATGTTGACAGCACTGTCCGACCTATCAAGCAAAAGAAGCGAAATTTCTCGGCCGAAAAGAACAAGGCCATCAAAGAGGAAGTTGATAAGTCGCTGGGTCGCCGACTTCATTGAGCCGTGTGATTACCCGTAATGGTTGGCCAATGTGGTCATGGTGAAAAAAAGCTAACGGCCAATGGAGAATGTGCGTAGATTTTACGGACCTCAATAGAGCTCGCCCGAAGGACTCGCTATCCGTTACCCGCAATTGACCAGCTAGTGGACTCAACTAGCGGTCACGCACTGCTCAGCTTTATGGATGCGTTCTCGGGCTATCATCAGATCAGTTTACTAGAGGCCGATAGAAAGAAGGCAGCATTCATCACAGATTGTGGCGTATACAACTATAAGGCAATGCCATTCGGACTCCGTAATGCTGGAGCAACTTATCAGAAACAGGTCGATAAGGTATTCGCGGATCAAAGGGGGAGAAATATTGAGGCATATGTTGACTACTCTATCGTCAAAAGTAAAACTGACCGCGAACACCTAGGCGATTTGGAAGAAACCTTCATAACGTTGAGGAAGTATAAGATGAAGCTCAACCCGAAGAAATGTGTTTTTGGGGTGAGAGCAGGGAAGTTCTTAGGCTTTTTAGTAAGCAAAAGGGGAATTGATGCAAATCCAGACAAAGTCCAGGCCATTGTCGACCTGCCTGAGCCAAAAAGCGTCAAGGACATTCAAAGGCTAACAGGGAGAATGGCGGCCTTCACTCGATTCATTTCAAAATCAGCAGACAACGCCTTGCCTTTCTTTGCACTGCTAAGGGGGAATAAGAGGTTTGAGTGGGGAAAGGAGCAAAGCAAAGCATTCCTGGCGGTAAAAGAGCATTTGAAGAAACTACCCACCATTACACGGCCCGAGACTGGAGACACATTACAACTATATATCTCGGCTTCACCGAAGACAGTTGCGGCCGTGTTGTTGGTGGAAAAGGAGAAGAGGCAGCATCCAATTTATTTCATCAGCCATATCCTTAACGGTCCGGAAAGTCGTTACAAGCTGGTAGAAAAAATGGCCTTGGCCGTGATAATAGCTGCCGGGAAGCTCGGACCATACTTTGACCGTCATCCCATCCAAGTTCTAACCAATCGCCCGCTAGAGAAAGCGTTGCGAGAAGATGGATAGCTCGGGCCGCTTGTTGAAATGGGCCGTTGAACTATCGGAGTACGATATACAATATAAGCCCAGGACCGCTATTAAAGCAATGTGCCCCGGCAGATTTCATTGTGGAAGCCTCATATGAGGAAGAAGAAGTGGAGCAAAAGGGAACCTGGCTACCGGAAGTCGACGGATCTTCTTGTTAGCGGATCGGGGCGGCATAGTGATGACTAGCCCGAAGGAAATTCATACCAAGACGCCATCAAGTTCGCTTTCCCGTCCAAACAATGAAGCGGAATATGAAGCGCGCGTGCGGGCTTGAGGATGTGCTTGGCGGCGGGTGCTAAGAGGGTACTCTTAAAAACAGATTCACGGTTAGTCGACGCCAACCGAGAGGAGAATTCGAAGTCGAGAGGCCAATATGCAAAAATACGTGGAAAAGGCCAAGGAGTTGATAGCTCAATTGAATGATTTTCGATTCAAGCTATACCTAGGGCCGAGAACACAAAAGCGGACGCATTATCCAAATTGGCAAATTCTGACTCATTCAGCATTGAAAGATCCGTCACAGTGGACATCTTGAAAGAGAAGAGCATAGCGGAAGAAATTGTGATCGTTAATAGCATAGACTAGCAAGGGGAGTGGTTTAGCGAGCTGGTGGCATACAAGTTGACAGGGACGCTTCCCGGTAATCCTTCGTCCGCTAAGAAATTGAAACGACAAGCAAGCCGGGTACGTTATATATCGGAATGAGCTGTACAAAAAATCATTCAGCATGCCTCTGCTTAAATGTGCAACCGCATGGGAATCCGTGAAGATACTTGAAGAAATACATGAAGGTATATGCGGCAACCATATTGGCGGAAAAGCTTTGGCACTCAAGGAGTTGAGAGCGGGTTTCTACTGGGCAAGCATGCTAGCAGATGCAGAAGCCTACGTCAGGAAATGCGACAAGTGCCAGAGATATGCTCCCGTCATTAACCGACCAGCCAACGATTTACAGCCTATCCTATGCCCGATTCCGTTCGCTCAGTGGGGAATGGACATTCTGGGACCGTTCACCACAGCAACTGGTGGGAGGAAATTCCTAATAGTGGGCATTGATTATATTTACAAAGTGGATAGAGGTTGAGCCGACAGCAAAGATCAAGGCAAATCAAGTTAAGAAATTCATCTGGCAAAATATTATGACAAGATTTGGGATTCCCATGGCTATTGTTTTTGACCATGGCGTCCAATTCGATTACCGTCCTATACAAGCTTTTTTAACGGAATTTCGAGTGAAGTTTGCATACTCAGCTGTTTGCCATCTCCAGAGCAACGGACAAGCAGAGGCCGCGAACAAACAGATCTTGATTGCCTTGAAGAAAAAGCTAGATGAATTCAAAGGTGGATGGGTTGATATGGTGCCGGCAGTACTATGGTCAAATAGAACAACCGAAAAGGAAGCGACGGGAGAGGGCCCTTTTAAGCTAGCTTTTGGTATAGAAGCGGTGTTGCCAGTAGAGGTGGGTTTGCCCTCTTACCGGATCAAGCACCAAAATCCTGGAATGAATGACCAGGCGCTCAAGGAAAATCTAGACTTCTTGGCAGAAAGTAAGGTTGATAGCGGAACTGAAGGCGGCTACCTACAAAGACAGAATTAGCAAGGCTTACAACAAGAAAGTCTTGGAGAGGCCATTGGAAGTGGGGGACCTAGTCCTTCGCAGAACGGCAGCCACCGGTAAGGCCCATGTTGATGGAAAGCTAACCACCAATTGGGAAGGGCCATATATCATCGCTAAGAAAATTGCCCCTGGTTCCTTCATTCTCAAAGGCATGGACGATAAGGAGCTTAGGAATTGCTGGAATGCTAGTGTCCTAAAGAAATATTATGTTTAATTTTTCGAATGTAATCGGCCAAGAGCCACCTTTTTATTACATAAATAATACAAACCACTGCTAGCATTCCGTAAATTGTCTTATTGTTTATATATTAATGGATTGCAAAATTGGTCAATATTAATTATTAAACGGTCATATGACAGACCTAGCACATATCAAAAGCCATATGACAGGCTCAAAGTACGTAAATGGTCATATGACAGACCTAGTACAAATCCAAAGCCATATGACAGGCTAAAGTGCGTTAACGGTCATATAACAGACCAAGCACAAAAAACTAGTCATATGACAGGCTAAAGTGCGTTAACGGTCACATAACAGACCAAGCACAAAAAACTAAAGCCATATGACAGGCTAAAGTGCGTTAACGGTCACATAACAGACCAAGCACAAAAAACTAAAGCCATATGACAGGCTAAAGTACGCAAATGGTCACATGACAGGCTTAAAGTATATAAACGGTCATATGACAAACCAAGTGTAAAAAGATTAGAGCGCTAACAAAGCAATAACAAAAACGCAAAAGTACTTTCCATAGAATAAAAGCTACTGGCTTGGCGGCCAACTACAGTAAAAAATGATGGCGGCCAATAAAAGGCTTTCCGTCGGAGTCAAGTACTTTCAAATTAAAAAACACAAATTCGGTTTACAAACGCCAAAGTGGGCCGAATAAAGTGTTGATCAAAATACACAAAATATTACAAGCTATAAACTATTGGAGGAGCAAGAAGAGCCGAGAGAAGGCCGCCAAAAACTTCAAGAAGGGGGGGGCATCCTGATCAACTTGTTCCGCCACGTCACGAGGATCCGTATCTGCTATAGTATCCTCGTCGGCAAACTTTGGATCCCCCTCGAATGGCGACAGGTGTTGGCCGGTAGCATGAGCCTCCTCAATCACATTCCAGTCAAACCCTGGAATGGTCTTGCACACGCACCTCATGGCGGTCGCCCAACCGCCATCATACCTCTTGTGGAGGACCGCTGCGTACTCCTCGGATTGCCGAAACTCGGCAATAGCTCGAGCCCTTGCTTGTGCCGTGGCGCCCAAAGATCGCAATCTCCTTTTCGGAGTTAGCGGCCTCCGAGCCTTGGTCAATGAATTAACATTCTCCTCGGTCTCTTCCCAAGAAGGCGGCCCTCGATCTCGGCGTTGTCGGCTCATCCTCCGGAGGCCGCAACTCGCTGTCTTCGCCGACAGCTTACCCTCCGTCTCCTTCAGCAGATCCTGGCAAGTCTCCAACGACTGCTTATAGGTGTCCGCCAACTTCTGATACTCGATATATTGCTCTATCAGCTCAACGGCAGCGTTGTTGGCCTGCGAAGATGAAAAGAATATGTCAAGAAAAGAAAAGAGGGCAGCAAAAAGCAAAACGAATGAATGATAATAAACGTACCACAAGTTGGTCGTGAGCCAACCTAGCAGCTGGAGTGACCAAGGACCCTGCCGGCCTATCTACTGGCAGTTGCATGCCCTTCAGAATGCGGTAGGCAAGGATGCCACAGTTCTCAGGGATGTCGGCATACAGCGACTCATCCCCTCTGACGTCCCAGTCAAGCTGGTAAATCTTGCCAGGGACGACAAGGCCAGGCAGCAAAGGAGGGCCGCCACAAAGCGCTCGCTTAGTGGTACCTCTTTCTTCTCGATCCACTCATTGTACCGAGAGAAGATGCCGGGAGATAAGTTAGAAAGAAAGTTGGGCATGGTAATCAGCTCTCGGATCTTATCGCGGATGGAGGAATAAGAGCCTGATAACCAGGAGGCGCCGCTAACATGCCCTGGAGCAATGGCCGCGACAGCCCGCTCCCGAATCTCTGGAGCAGCCGAGGTCAGAACCTCCACCTGAACATCAGGGGTGTGGGCAGAAGAAGCAGGGCCCGCCAAAGCCTGCTTCTTGTTGGCAGATGTATCTGCTGCAACTTGCTCGCGGGGCCGCCTTTTGTTCCCACCTCCCCTGGCAACAGGTCGGGAGGTAGAGGACCTAATCGGGACGGCTGGAGACGGCTGACCGCCAGGATCAGCAGCAGCGGCAGTAACATTCTGGGCGGGGACGCGAACAATATTCGCCCCACCGCGACCACGGCGAATATTCTGAGGCCCGTGGCGGTTCCCTCCCCGGCGGCCATTGGTAATCCCGTGCATGGTCTCGTATTCTTGTGAAGGAGCAGGCGGTAAGTTGGTTAACGACTTGAAGCTCTCGTCCACAGCTAGGGCGTTGAGGTCAAGGAAGTCAAAACCTGCGAATGGCAAGAAGCAAAATATTAAAAAAAAAAAAAAAAAAAAACATCATCAGTTGGACCAGTCCGACATCAACACTCACCATTTTCATGAGTAGGGCTGAGCAGCAGGGCCGACAAGGGCTTGTTCCCCAGGATGTACTTGGAATGAGGAATCCAGTATTTAGGCTCTTTAACCTTCACACTAGTGGAAAAAAACACAAGGGCTGCAGTGCAAGGGCTGCGTTCTTTGAAAAACGCAGCCCTTAATAGTAAAGGGCTGCGGTTAGCCTTAAAAACCGCCCTTTAAGTGAAGGGCTGCGGTTTTTGGGCTAACCGCAGCCCTTGGGCCTTATTATTCCGCGTTTAATTAGTCATTACTCATTCCCATCCTTAAGTCCACTCGCAAGCCCTTCTCATTCTCTCTCTCTCCCGTCGTCCTCTCTCACCTAAACCCTAACTTCTCTTCCTCACCCCACCCTTAGCCTGCCGCGCTATCTCCCCTTCAGTTCGCCGGCGCTACCTCCTCCCTCCGGTGCTCGCCGTGCTACGCTCTCTCTTTGCCCTTCGTGCGGTGTTGCTCGCGCTACCTCCTCTTCAGTTGGCTCGTCGTTTACTTCCCATTAGGGTTTTTATTCTTCTTCTCCACACACACTCTCACTCCTTTGAGTTCCTGATTGATCAGATATCACGGCTCTTGCATCACTGTTCAACGCATCGACAACGAATCGTTCAATTTCAAGGTTAATTGTTCAATCGCATTTCTTATTTTCAGTTAATTTGGTTGATTTTTTTTGCTAAAATTGGATGTGTCTGATTTTTATTCGTTTCAGCTTTGACAAAGTATTCTACGAGGATTTTGCTAACTCTTCCCGTCCTCATAGGTAATTAAATAGTCCTCCGTGTCAAAGTAGTCGAAGGCCGCTAACTCTTCCTCAGTTAGTGGAATAAGAGGTAAATGCTCCATACGCGGACGAGGCTCAGTGAAATGACGACGCACTCGGATAATCCTCGGGAACTCGTAACCAAAAGAAAGCATCCCCGGCCTCTTCAAACCGGTCATTTTAGGGCCGAATCTGTCATCTTCTTGTCGGCCGTAGTTAGCGACCACCAACCCGCCTGCCTAGAAGATCCGTTTTTCTTCAACCAATGAATGTGGCGGAATAAGTTCAGCGTTTGCGGAAAATCCAAGAAACGCACAACCCAGATGTACGCTATCAAATTCCGGACCGCCAAAGGAGTCAACTGAGCCAAGCTCACGTTGAAAGCGTTTAAGATCTTCACCAAAAAAGAATCCAGAGGGAAGCGGAGGCCAAACTCGAAATGATGAGTATACACGGCCACGTGACTGGGAGGACACTCCGTCACAATGGCCCCCTCTGGCGGGACTATCAACCGATAACCCGACGGAAGACAATATAAATCCCGAGCAACTCTCGGGTAACCCAGATCAATGGCGTCCTGACGCCAAGGCAAATCAATCTCGACATTGATAGGACCGGCACTGAAATCATCCGGCAGCCATAAAGCATCAGAGCCAGGTCTAGTCTCAATCTCCTCCATCGGATTCGAACTATCGACCCTTAATTCGGCAGCACGGGAAGATTCCCCGACCTCGTGAGCAGACAAAGGTACAGAAACGTCAATGTTTGCGTCCGTAGAGTCAATCGCATCCCCAGTGACGCGGACAGCAGGGCTCGCAACAGTGCGACGGTGATAAACGGTCTCTTGGCGGACCATAACGATAGCAATGGAGTCACTGTCGTCACCTAAATCAATAATATGAGGGTTAGGAGCCGCAGATTGTCAGAACGATCGAAAAAGTCTGGTCGTTACCTCCACCCCAGGCGTCCGCTAAGCTATCCACCAAGAATGCTCTCTAAGTGGTGCTACATCAAGGCCGGGAGCAGCATCAGCCGGAGGATGCCTAACGGAGCGTCTAGCAAGAATTTGATGCCTAAGCTCCCTAAGCGTCTGCCGGTCACCACTCTGGCTAGCGGATAGATATCTCCTGGTCAGACTATGCTCCTCAGGGGTAGCAGGGTCGTTAAGGAACTTAGATCTCATCTCTCTTTCTCTCTCAGCTGTTAAGGGGATGTCCGACAACAACCTAGTTCTCCCCACAGGGCTAGAACCGGAAGAAGGCTCGCTATCGGCCAGGGGAGAGGAAGGTTCACTTTCGGTCATAAATGCATCACTAGGGGTATTCTGGCTATCAGACTGGTCCGACATGATGAAAATACAAAAAGAAACTTTAAGCTTGGAAAAGAAATGGAGAAATACCTGGAGAAGTAAAATCGCCGGGGAAATATGAAGGCAAGGAACAAAAGGTCGCCGGAAAAAGACGAGCGAGAATTCCAAGGAATGAAATGGCGTGGAAAAGCCCGAGCCTGAACGAAAAGACCACCGGAAATGAAGAAATGTCACCGGAAAAACTCAAAATCAAAATCTCAGAGAAAACCCAGAAAAACTTCTTCAAAAGAACGACGAAATTCTTAGTACTGTGAAACCGGAAAGAAAAAACTAAGAAACTGGGTAACTTTTCGGAGCAATCTGAGCAAGAAAAATCAGTTTTTGAGCAAATAAAGCTATGGGTATGGAGGTTCGTGAGAGAGGAAATGGAAAAAGAAAATGAAAAACTTGAGAAATGATAGAAAAATCTGGAAAAAGGACAACTGGTGTCCATATGTACAGTGAATAGACGGCTGAGATTGAAAGACCTATCAACTCCCTCTCCAGATACCTGCCAAGTGTCGAAGCAGGGTAAACCCTAATAAAGTAATGGGCGGGATTTTCGGAAGAGTAATCATTAACTTTTCAAACTCTTTCAACTCCCTACGACGACACGTGGCACCCAACGAATGAATTTCCCCCAAAAATGGAGCACGGCAACAATGATTCGCGTCTACCGACAACATCCTTAGCGGTCAAGACCCCAAAAAATGCTGGGGGGCTAGTTGTATGGGTATAACCCAAGTAGGTTGGCGGACCCCAGTAAGGGATCCGCGAACGCCATATCGGACGCGAATACTTTATATGTAGCCCACAGCTCTATCAAGTCAGTACATCAACATGGTCCGACAACGTTGGCGGTCGCCCAATAAGACAAAATAAGGGAATCTTCCCGGTTGTCATAAGCATCACAACCGTACACGTGTAAAAAGGATTACGCATCCTCGTCGGGTGAATAAGTACATCTATAAATAGCCAAATAAGTACTAGTCGCGCAGGGAGATTCTCTCACACTCGAATTCTTATATTTCTCTCTATTCTCTCTCTCTAAATCCTATTTGGACACGTGCGGACTTGAGCGTCGGAGGGTTTCCTCGCATCCCCCGAGGGTAGTTCACGTTTGCTTCTTGTGCAGCTATTCACCAGTGGACGCTAACTCTAATATTTGGCGGACTTATCACAAGACCGCCAACCGTTTCAACACCGAAACACTAAATATAGTCTTTTATGTACAAAATTAAAAGATATCATATGCGCACAATAATTCCATATCTTACATGGCTCAACCAATTACTTATTAACCAATCATGTAAAGTTAAATTTTTATTTATTTAATTCAATTCCTAAAAAAGGTCCAAATTTTCTGAAGTTGTGAAAGAGTTGCATTGGCGAATTTATCACGTACAAGGATTCAAGGAGTAATAAAAGTCTAAAAGATGCTCAAGAGTCTAGAGTACCACTCCCTTGGAACAAAGAAACCATAAAAAGAAGCCAGAAACTTGAGAACCACAGAAGTTAGGGATCCTGCAACAGTGAAAAAAGTAAAAACCATAAGGTGAGTAATCCCTTATACCAATTCATAAAAAGGCTTAAATGTCTCTTCACTTTTCCTACCCACTAAAGTTCTAACAAAAACCAACCTCCCTTTACTTTCCATTATACTCTCTCAACTTCCTCATTTGCATTTTCTAGAGAGAAAAAAAAAAAAAACAATGAAACACAAACACCTGAACTTGTTTCTCACAGTTTTACTAGTAATCCAACAATGTCATTCATTCCTCAAAGTTGAAGCAAATGGAAGAAGAGTAGGCAATGAGTTCATAAGAGTGAGAGGAACTCGATTTCTGTTAAATGGATCTCCTTATTATGCAAATGGATTCAATGCTTACTGGCTCATGTACATGGCTTCTGATCCTTCTCAACGCCACTTAGTCTCCAATGTCTTCCATGAGGCTTCCTCCCACTCGCTTTCCGTCGCTAGAACTTGGGCTTTTAACGATGATGGCGACCGCGCTCTCCAACTCTCCCCTGGCTCCTACGATGAGCATGTTTTCCAGGTTTTTACTCACTCTTTCGTGTTTTACTATATTCATATAAGTCCCACCTTCGTGTTGTGTCGTGTTTTCCCATCCAAAAATGCGGTCCTAGCACGGCACGCACACTACTGTATCGTGTCGTGCCTGCCTGGTGCCCGTGTTATGCTAGGGCCTAGGCTTAGGAGTGGCCGGATGTATTGCCGTCTAACCCACCAATACAAGCCTTGAAAGTGCCCTCATGAACTTTAATTATGCCATGGCAATAATCCAATGTACCGTCAAAAATATGGGACTAGTATTTTGTCAATTGTTGTTCTTGTTAAGGTTTATGTGACCATTGCTTTATAATATGTATTAATTTTTCTGATAGGGGCTGGATTTTGTGATAGCTGAGGCCAGGAAATATGGAATAAAGCTTATATTAAGCTTTGCAAATAACTACGAAAGCATGGGAGGGAAGAAGCAATATGTAAACTGGGCTAAGAATCAAGGCCAATATCTTACTTCTGATGATGATTTCTTTACTAACCCTGTTGTTAAGGGTTTTTACAAGAACCATATCAAGGTTAATACTTAATATCTTATCAACTCAATTACAAACTTTTCTCTATTATCCTGATTTCTGACCATCTTATTGGGTTTTATATTTGACAATTTGAAGTGTTTCTTCTTTTTTGTTGTGAAATTTCTCTAAAAATACTCTTTTGCAGACTGTTCTGAACAGGCGTAACACCGTAAATGGAGTGGTATACAAGAATGACCCAACAATTATGGCTTGGGAGCTTATGAATGAACCTAGGTGTACATCAGATCCTTCTGGAAAAACCATTCAGGTCTAATCTTGCACTCATTCATCTCCTCTCTGTTTCCCCTGTTTTTAACTGTTAATTTTTTTTTTTTTTTGACATCAAAATTTTCAGCTGTATTAGTCCAATTGTTTTACTATGTTGTCAAATTTTCTTTTTGGGACGTTTTGAAATATACCTCAAAGTTCTAGATATAACGATCATAAGTATCTAATAACGTGGTAAAGCCTAGTATATGTGGTATTTAAGACCCAAGATTGAATCTTGTATCTTGTGTGTCTTCCTACGACTCTTTATGGTGTGAAGTCAAAACAAATGTCAAAATTTCATTTCCCTTGTTTTTGATTTTCCGATTTCGCAATCACAGCAATTGTTAGCTGTGGATGGGAGTAACTAAAATCATGTAATCAATTAGAACTAAACATCATATGTAAAAAAGGTTAAATTGAATTGACTGCTCCGTCACTAGCTAAGTTTTAGCAGAAAAAAAATATGATTAGGTCATTGGTTAAATTCTAAGTTTCTAACCAAAAAGAGGGGAATATAAGTTGCAACAGGACATCTAATTTTGTAAAAAATTTAGTCTTGCCTGCCGACACTGAGTATGCTAGCTACTTTTTCGTGAAAAAACTTATTACATCATGCTCCACCTAAATCTGTAGAGTTCACTCTTTTAGTACTTTTTTTGTTTGTTGAAAGGCACTCTATTAGTACTTACTACTCCACTAACTAGTAGTCCCACTCTTGAATTTTGATCATTCTCTTGGAACTCTAATTAACTGTAATTGGATATATCTTCAATAGGTGGTACTACAATTAAAAATCTATGAAATGTGCAAGAGAAAACCAATGCAAAGAATACTGAAAGTCTAGAATTCTTTCAATCGTTCTATTTTGTACGAAGTGAAAGTTGAAATGTTAGTATGCTACTGTGCTCATTGCTCCATCACAATGTTCCAACCTATTCATTATTAAAAATACATAACATGATTTACTTATAAAGTAAAGTTTTCATTATTTGTGTCATTTGAATCATCCTCCAATCATGACGGCGACATATTAGGGAATTCAATGATAATGTTACTAATGTAGAAAGGTGACAACTACTCCTAATCCCTAAACATCCATCTATACGACTATTGATCATGGACATAATGACTATTACGTTTTTGTACATTCATAGGACAACCACTTTACAAAGTTTTGAGTGCGTTGCCCAAATATGATATAGACTGCTAGATATAGAGTGAATACTAACATTTGTTTAATATAGGCATGGATCACCGAGATGGCTGCTCATGTTAAGTCAATAGACAAAAACCACTTGCTTGAAGCTGGTTTAGAAGGATTCTATGGATCATCTCATCCCGAGAAGCTGCATAACAATCCAAACTTGAACATTGGTACAGATTTCATTGCCAACAACCAAATCCCTGGGATTGATTTTGCAACAGTCCATGCATATCCCGATCAATGGTAAATCATCTTGAAAAAATTATCCTCCGGTTCATTGAGCAATTTCTCTTAATCTTGTCCAAAATTATGAAAATGCCATTCTACATTGGTTTAATGTATGGTTTCGAAATAATTCCTATGATACTGTTCCACACGTAGGATTGGAGGAGAGAATTTTCAAATGTCAATTACTACATTTACTACTTTCAGAATCATGTATTTTTTCTGATTTCGTGATCTATCAACAGGTTGTCCAACATAAATGCTCAATCAGAGCTCGCGTTTGTAAACAACTGGCTAACATCTCACGTTGAAGATTCTGAAAACATTCTCCACAAGCCATTACTATTAGCAGAGTTTGGAAAATCAGAGAAAGATCCAGGATTTAATACTTACCAGAGGGATGAACTATTCGCTAGCGTCTACAGCAAGATATACTCATCAGCTAAGAGAGGAGGTGCAGCCGCTGGTGGGTTGTTCTGGCAGCTTTTAACAGAAGGAATTGAATCATATGGAGATGGTTATGCCATTGTTCTAAGCAAGAATCCTTCGACTGCAAGCACAATTGCGCAACAATCGCGCAAACTCTTTCTTATCAGCAAGATTTTTGCGAGAATGAGGAATGTTGAGCTTTGGAAAAGGGCAAGGGAGATAAGAAACAGAGAAAACTCTGGTGGCCTGTGAAGTGGGATGTTTCATCTGAAGCAAGGTGATACAAGAAAGAGTGTTTCTTTGAAAGTTTTCCTCTCTTAGTGATGAATTTGGTTCGTCCAAGGGGGGTGATGAAGTTATCTATACACAAGTAATCCTATAAAATTATGTGTGTTTTGAATGTTTGTCTTGTAAAATTAAACCAACCTATGTTTCATGTTTGGTTGGTACTGGGATATCAAAAGGATCTCTAATTGACTAATGTTACATTTAAAACATGAATGAATCAAAATATGTTACTTATTTAAAGATATGATGTTTATACGATAAGTTAATAAATGTGGCATAGCATCCTAGATCCTACACGCATAATCAATAGATATAACAAGTCTTGGCTGAAAGTGTCTCAGTTGTTCTTAGACGGCGCAATCAGTTTTACAATTGAAGCGATGAGTGTTCGACTGTTAATCATCTCTTAATTCACCAGCCGCCAGCCCGCCACTCCCTTCTCTTTGGTCTCAGTCATCTCATCAAAATTGCAAATCTACCTCCTAAATTCTTATCCTCCATTAAATCCTTAAACTTCACCCACACAGATATCTTTTGATCAGTGGATGAGTGAATTTGGGAAAGGAAGAATCAAAGACGTTGGTAATTAGCAGCATTGGTTTTGTAATATTGGGAAAGGAAGAATCAAAGATGCTGAAAAATCAGAGATTTGATTTTGTAATAATTAGCAACGTTGGGGCTAAGAATGTTGGGGTCTAGGCTAAGGATTGATTGTAGAGCTCATCAAATTAGCCTAGCCTGGCCCGAATTTTCCCGAGCATGGGCATAATTTCTTGGCCCGGTTTCGGACCCAGTCTGATTTTTTGGCTTTGGGACGGGCTTTGGGCAAGCCGGAAATAACTTTTTAGTTTATAATTTGGCTCGGCCCGATTTGGCCCAAAACCCGCTTTTTTGGCCCGAAATAGCGGGCTTTGGGCACAAAATTTTGGCCCGGCCAGATCAATGGATACTTTTTTAAGGGATGGCCCGACCCACCCCATGATCACCTCTAATTGATTCGAAGTTGAGTTTCATGGAGCTAGTGCTCTCTTATTGTTGGGATGCAAAGGTGCTGGCAACGTGAAGCAACCAATCGAGACTGAGTTTGGATGCATCACATATTTATTCACATGCATGTATGCTTCATGCTTGTCATCAGTTTATACCTATTATATATCAGTTTATAACATATGCGTAAATTGACTTACAAACTCATAATAAATATGTATAAATTTATAAACTAATAAGAAATATACATAAATTGATAACAAACATATAAATTGGTAAAAATATGTATAAAACATAAAACCGCCTTAGTCAGTCATTCTTATGACTGAGAAAATCTCAAACAAGACTTCTTCTAATCCATATTGTTTTTCCATAGAAGAAAAAGAAATTGTAATTGTGATTTATGGAGCAAGCAATTTTCTTGTATTACTCCTATCCGATACTTGAGAGTTTGAAGCACAACAATGTTTATAATCTTTTCAAATTGGCTTTCTTTCATTTCGATAGAGTCTTTTATCCTTGCATCGATCATGTCATAATTTACTTGTAAGCTAATTTATTACTATTGTTTTTTTGAAAGAGAAATTTCTTTAATTGAAGGCCAAACAACATCTACAATATGTATTAAAGAAAAACAAGATATAATCAAACAAAGTTAAATCAAATTCGTCTTCGAAGAAACTACAATGAACCAGATCGAGCAATACAGCGCAGCGCCCTTGTATTTGCTGAATCAAGCAGCTATTGATGAGGAAGTCTATCATTCTGATTTCTGACATAGTTTGGGAAGAGCATTCTTGATCGAGCCATGTTGACCATATCCGATATTTCCAATACCTTCATGTTGAGTCTCGAACTTCAACCAATGAGAGTAATTTCTCATACCTAAAGACAAAAAAATCATACTCACAACTCCCATAGGGGAGAAGGAGATCTCCACATAGACTAAAATCCCCATAACAGGGTTTGAAAAAATCTCATAAAGAGAGACTAATTTATTCAACAAAATAAAAAAAAGAACTGAAAATAAAAGGGGAAAAGGGGCTTACCATGGATGAAATCATCCATGGCAGCCCCTAACTGATGAAGAAGGGGTAGGGGAGGCTAGGGTTTGAGAGAGAGAGGGGCAGCTCTTCTCGTGGAATACCAAGTTGATTGTTGAGTAAATGTAGCTAATTTATTACTATGTCACTCAAAACTTGAATATTACATTCAATTGAGACACCCGGGGAATAACAAAATTAGGATTTTCTTTTTGGGTGCAAAATTGAAAAATAGTAATATTGAGTTCTTGTTGTAAGAAAGATTCAAACAAGATTGAGAGATTGTTATTGTTGTAGTTGTTGTGTATATTTTCTTCCGCAAAAATGCGGTATAAATAGTGTCGGGTGAATAATTCACCCGCTGAAACATCATGACACTGCATGGCTGCAGTTTAGCGTCTAATCTTATCCAACCTATGTTTTTAAATCCGTTCACTATGCGTCTATGTACCTATTATACTATTATAACAGTTTTTTTCCCATTTATCATGACTCATGATCATACAGAATTGTAGGAAGATATAAGAGTTAAGCATAAAAGACACCCCTTAACTTTGACAAAAAATGGAGTTTACTCACCCAACTTTCAAAAGTTGGAGTTTACTCACCCAAAGTACAACGGTGTTAACTTATCTGTTAGCTTCGAATTTAATATACAAAAAAACCTGTTGGGCACAAAAAACTATAATGGCAGTTATGTTTTACAGGGAAAAAAATAAATTCCCAACGGTAACTTAAGCTGGCTATTTAAGGCTCCCAAAAAAATGTGATATTTCTCCAAAAGTCTCTTATTAACGCCCACTTCTTCTTCTTCCGTGTACTCTCGAAGCTTCCCAAAAAAATCCAAGTAGTTCCAGGTATGAACCGCAAAGATAAAAATTCAACCTTGTTAATGTTTATTATCCGAAAAAAATTATTTTACGTTTTTTTTTGCGGAAAAATGTCAAGGAAAAGGATTCTCCCAACCCCAAAGCATTGTTACTCGTGGATTCACTTTGTCCAAGACTAGGTCATGGATCGAGGACAATCCCGGCAGAAGATTTCTAGCATGCCCAGATTATGATCCTGAAGCCAATACCAGGGGCTGCAAGTTTTTCAGATGGGTAGATGTTGATGACCCTACAGAGTGGCAGAGGGATGTAATTTTGACATTAATGGAGGAGAACACAAAACTGAAGAGTGAGGTGAGGAAATTAAGGAAAATTCATGGTGGCAGACTTCAAATTGTAAGAAAGATGGCAGCAGATAAGGTGATGTTGAAAATGCAACAAACTGGAGGGTCCAAAAATATTCTTAGATGGTTTTTTCTGTTATATGTGTATAATGTATAAGGAACTTGTGGGAGACCGGATGGTACTTACAAGCACGTAAATCCTACAAGAATTTTACCGACCCACTATGATCAACAAGGTTCACGGTAAACTCCTGTGAGATACGAAGAAGGTTCAATGAAGTTTGGTTGATGACAAACTACATTCACTACAATGTGTTTGAAGGTTGTGTTTCACTTTGAACAAGGAGAGAAATCTAGAAATGAATCTCCTAAGGCAAGTTTGTAAAATGAATCTAACCATCCCAATATGTGATATCTTCCTTTATATACCTTGGAAGATTTACAGAAGAAAAGCCTGAAAGCATGCAACCATTCAGACGAAAAGACAAGCACCAATTCGCAAAACGAATTGATTCGTCAGAAAACTGACGAAGAGGAGCCGGCGCTCCTGTTGGGAGCGGGCGCTCCAAGGAGGAGCGGGCGCTCCTAGCCTGCTGGAACATTTTCTACATGTTCCTGCCTACTTTGTGCGGACGCTCCCGTAGAGCGAGCGCTCTTCATGCCTTTTCGTTATTTCCTTCTAACTAACTACGTTTCATTACACCACAACATCGAAACGCAAACATCACATATTAACAACGAACACATTTAACTATAAATGTTCTAACAATCCTCCTCCATTTATAGTATAAATGCTTTGAAGTCCGTTCACTTGCAAACAAGATAAAACAACTAAACTTATGCATAAATGAAAATATCTTTAAGATTGAATTTCCACTTAGTATAGGATTCTTTACAAGCTTTCGATTGAAGTGATTGACTAAGCATTGAATCACCCAATCATACGAAATATTGAAGAAGCTACACACACAAGCTTACACAAACACACATGTAAATAACAACTCCTTTGAAGGCCTTGAGTTCATATCCGATTCATGAGTGTTCCAAGTCAAGCCCTGAACTTGGTGAAGCGGCCAAACTTCTTACTCACATAGGTAAACCTTAATGAACATGCTCCTACAACATGAGCAACTAGTCAAAGGTTTATTTTGATATTAAAATCATCCTAAAACATAGTAGAAACAAGCACCCACCTTGGGATGTAACTCTTTGAGTGCTACAAGCCACAAATCAAGTTTGATCCTCATTGAATTCAAGATCTTGCGTTGTACAAGACGTGAATTGAGTTTTCTCCACTTGTGACTTATACAAGGGCTTCATTCCCATCCCTTTTGACGTTTTGTACACCATTTCCCTTGGCAATGGTTTAGTGAACGGATCCGCTAGGTTCACATTAGACCGTACAAAATCAATAGTAACGACTCCATCATGGATCATCTCACGCACATAACTGTGCCTCACACCAATGTGTCGAGATTTGCCGTTATACACTTGGCTATAAGCCTTTGAAATGGTGGAAGCACTATCACAATGAATTGCAATAGGAGACATGGGTTTAGGCCATAGATCCACCTCACTTATCAAATTCCTTAGCCATTCCGCCTCCTTACAAGCCGAGGCTAATGCTATGAATTCCGATGCCATAGTTGAATCGGTAATACATGTTTGTTTCTTAGATGCCCAAGATATGGCACCTCCTCCAAGAAGAAACACCCAACCACTAGTAGACGAGTAGTCTTCCTTGTTGGTTATCCAACTAGCATCCGAGTAACCTTCTAACACCGAAGGATCTCCCTTGAATGTCAAACTAAAATGAATAGTTTTATTCAAGTATCTCAATACTCGCCTTAAGGCTTACCAACGTTCCATACTAGGATTACTAGTATACCTACTTAGCTTGCCAATCGCGAATGCTATATCCGGCCGAGTACTAGTCATAACATACATCAAGCATCCAATTAAACTAGCATAATCCAATTGAGAGACTGGATTACCACTATTCCGAACCAACTTAGTGTTTGGTTCCATCGGAGTAGCACATGGAGCACTCTTTGATCCATTAAACCTCTCAATCACCTTCTCAAGATAATGAGATTGTGACAAAGAAATTGAGCCATTCTCTCTCCTTATTCTAATCCCAAGAATAACATCCGCTTCTCCCATATCTTTCATGGAGAAACTTGAAGAGAGAAATTCCTTAGTCTTAGTGACTTGCTCCAAATCAGTCCCAAAGATAAGCATGTCATCCACATATAGACAAATCATAACACCTTTACCATTATTATCAAATTTGCTATACACACACTTATCGGATTGATTTATTTTAAAACCGTTAGCCAAGACAACATCATCAAACTTTTGATGCCATTGTTTTGGTGCCTGTTTAAGTCCATACAAAGATTTAATAAGCTTACACACCTTCTTTTCTTGTCCTTGGACAACAAAGCCCTCCGGTTGTTTCATATACACTTCCTCCTCCAATTCACCATTAAGGAATGCTGTTTTGACATCCATTTGGTGAATTACTAGATTATGAATGGCCGCTAAGGCCATTAACAACCTAATGGTGGTAATTCTTGCCACCGGAGCATATGTATCAAAGTAATCGACACCGTAAGTTTGTTTAAAGCCTTGGACTACAAGTCTTGCCTTATACTTTTCAACGGTTCCATCGATTCTCATTTTCCTTTTGAAAATCCACTTACAACCGAGTGGTGTGCAACCGGGCGGTAAATTAGCCAAAACCCATGTATTATTCCCCATTATTGAGTCCATTTCATCATTCACGGCCTCTTTCCAAAAGGCCGAATCATGAGACTTCATAGCCTCACTATACGTCCTAGGATCCTCCTCAACACTAAAACAATAAAGTGTTTGAGAACAAAGAGATTCCCTTGATCCTTCCACTAAGTAAAGTTGGAAATCCGGGCCAAAGTCTTTCTCTTTCCTTGCTCTTTTACTTTTCCTAATTTCAGGAATAGAAGGAGCTTCATGATCTGCACTAGCATCAACAACTTCATTTGAAGTAATAGGATTTGATGTACTAGGAAGATCAATATCAACGGTTGAACTAGAGCTTGGTAAGTCCCTTGGTCTAGGAATTGATGAAAAACGATTCTCATCAAAGATTGCATCCCTTGACTCAATCACCGAGTGTATTGAGACAAAATCATTATGCTCTAAGACATAAAACTTATAGGATTTACTATGCTCCGCATAACCTATGAATATGCAATCAATTCCCTTCTCACCCAAGGCTTTCCTTTTTGGTTCCGGTAACCTTACAATAGCCCTACAACCCCAAACCCGAAGGTAATTGAGATTAGGCCTCCTACCAAACCAAAGTTCATATGGGGTAACCTTGTTCCTTTTATTTGGAACCCTATTCAAGATATAGCAAGCCGTTAGTATGGCTTCACCCCAAAACCCGTTACTCAAACCCGAGTTAGATAGCATGGAATTAACCATTTCCTTTAAGGTCCTATTTTTCCGTTCCGCAATCCCATTTTGTTGTGGTGAGTACGGAGCGGTTGTTTCATGAATGACTCCAATAGATGAAAAATAAGTAGGATCATAATATTCCCCACCCTTATCAGTCCGAAATCGCTTAAGCAACAAATTAGATTGTAATTCAACTTCGGTCTTATAAATCTTAAACTTATCAAGTGCCTCATCTTTAGAAAACAACAAGTACACATAACAATATCGAGAAAAATCATCAATGAAGGTTATTAAATACTTCTTATTTCCCAAAGATGGTGTGCTATGAAAATCACACAAATCACTATGCACCAATTCTAGCTTGTTTGATTGCCTTTGAACACTAGGAAAAGGATTTCTTGTAATTTTGTTTAACATGCATGTTTTACACTTCTCTACATTCATGTCAACTTTAGGAATCAAACCATCTTTAAACATATCATATAATCTACGATAATTAACATGACATAAACGATTGTGCCATAGAGAAGAAACATCCACCATGTAAATAGAATTCACACTTTTATAATCAATTGAAAGTTTAAACATATTATTACAAAAGTATCCTTGTCCTACAAATACACCACCCTTACTTAAAATAAACTTATCGGCCTCAAACACCATTTTGAAGCCGTACTTATTTAGTAAACCTCCGGACATCAAGTTTTTCCTAACTTCGGGTACATACACAACTTCTCTCAAAGTCAAAGTCTTCCCGGAAGTGAGGAGCAACTCCACTTGGCCTATTCCTTTTGCCTTTACCGTAGAGTCATTTCCCATGTATAAGACCGGTCCATCATCCAAAGCTTGATAAGTTTTGAAAAAATGACGGTCTTTACACACATGTCTTGATGCCCCTGAGTCCACCCACCAAGAATCATCATCCCGCACCACATTGATTTCAGAAATCATTGCAATAAAATTCATTTCTTCATTTAAAGAAACATCATGTGCAACCGACCTTGATGGGGATCAACCTTAGGTTGATCCTTGTTCTTCTTAGCCAAAGAGGGACAATTCCTCTTCATGTAAGAACCACCACACCCCCAACAAGACAAAGCCTTGCCCTTTTTCTTATCATTCCCGGGGTGATTTTTGTTGGACTTCCATGGGCGTTTCTTGGACTTTTTAGTCCCACTTGATTGCCCTTCTTCCATCATATTGATAGAAGAAACCGGACCACTTTTTGGGTCCTTAGAGACATCTTGAGACCGGATGCCCTCCTCAATGCGGAGATGGGCACCCAAATCTACCAAGGACATAGTCTCCTTCTTATGTTTCAAAGAATTCCTAGTGTCCTTCCAAGATGGGGGTAATTTGTCAATGACGGATGCAACCGAGAAGGATTCATCCATCACCATTCCTTGTTGTCTAATTTGGTTCAACATATGTTGAACCTCATGAAATTGTTCCATAACGGAACGACCATCAATCATTTTGTAAGAATTAAAATTGCTAATTAAAAATTTCTTACTTGATGCGTCCTCCGCGATGTACTTTGCCTCAAGAGCATCCCAAAGTTCCTTGGCGCTCTCAACATATTGGTAAAGATCGAACAAGGTGTCCGACATCGCGTTCAAGATATGGCCCCGGCAAATGTAATCATCATTCTCCCACTTAGTTCTTGCACGAGTTTGCTCCGGGGTTTCGGTTTTGCCTTCTTCCGGCAATGGTGGCATGGGGGTGCTAAGAACATACACCACATTCAATGTGGTCAACAGAAAATGCATCTTCTTTTGCCAACGGCGATATCCAATGCCTTCAAACTTTTCCAATTTCTGGAAATTCGTAGTCATCTCTTTCAAGGAAGCCATCACTAAAGTTAAAATTCTTGTAGATTGTTATATGTGTATAATGTATAAGGAACTTGTGGGAAACCGGATGGTACTTCCAAGCACGTAAATATACGCTTTCCTACAAGAATTTTACCGACCCACTATGATCAACAAGGTTCACGGTAAACTCCTGTGAGATACGAAGAAGGTTCAATGAAGTTTGGTTGATGACAAACTACATTCACTACAATGTGTTTGAAGGTTGTGTTTCACTTTGAACAAGGAGAGAAATCTAGAAATGAATCTCCTAAGGCAAGTTTGTAAAATGAATCTAACCATCCCAATATGTGATATCTTCCTTTATATACCTTGGAAGATTTACAGAAGAAAAGCCTGAAAGCATGCAACCATTCAGACGAAAAGACAAGCACCAATTCGCAAAACGAATTGATTCGTCTAGAAAACTGACGAAGAGGAGCCGGCGCTCCTGTTGGGAGCGGGCGCTCCAAGGAGGAGCGGGCGCTCCTAGCCTGCTGGAACATTTTCTACATGTTCCTGCCTACTTTGTGCGGACGCTCCCGTAGAGCGAGCGCTCTTCATGCCTTTTCGTTATTTCCTTCTAACTAACTACGTTTCATTACACCACAACATCGAAACGCAAACATCACATATTAACAACGAACACATTTAACTATAAATGTTCTAACATTTTCTAGCACTGTTCACTTTAATTGTTGTTGCTTATGTTCTTATGTAGTTATGACATGGAATGTCTTGTAATGAATTAAACTATATGCAACATTATAAACACTACTTGAATTGCAATGAACTTACTTAGTAAAAGTTGTTCTGCCTTCTTTTAGCCCTAGCTAGATCTTGTAGTGCTTGGCTTGTGATTGTTTGTGGGTTATTAGACCCAACATCATTTTGTGACCAACTGTAATCTTGATTGAATGAGTAAACGGTTTGATCTCCTTCAAAATCCGAGTAAAAAGCTGCGCCCTTGGTTGACTTAATACGGTGGTGACCTTGAAGTCACTTCGGTTTGAGGAATAAACCGCAAAACTTAAAATCATTTAGTGTTCTGATAACATTACAAGAATGTTGCTTAATACATGATAAAATTAAACTCACTTACATTTGCTATTCTCTGATGTCCATTAGGGTAAGTATATACACCTACTCCCCTGTTATGCATTGGTGTTGTTGCTTGTTCAGTTGTGGCTGTTGCTTGTTCAGTGCTAGTTGAAGTACCATAGTTATCAGACCTCACATTTTTACACCCTCTCTTGTTGTGTCCTTGTATGCCACAAGAACTACAAGTCATTGCAGTCCCAACCTTCTTCAACTTACCCGATTTGGTTACTTCTCCAGCTTGGAGTCTCCTTTTAGTTTTACGCCTATGTTTGCAGCTTTTTAAGTTTAGGTGGAAGCACTAAGGACTCGGATTGTGGCCACTCTTGAGGACCATTCAATGGCTCCAACAAAAAATCATAGGCTTTCATGTATGTTTCTTTACTGAAAAATTGACTAACATATTGTTCAGGTTCATCAACTTTGTTCCATATGGCCACCACTGCATGCTTGCAAGGTATTCCACTAACTTGCCATGCATTGCAGCTACAAGTTCTATTTGTCAAATTAACAACATATTTAACCTTGAGTTGCTCCTTCTCGACTCCATAACAGAAGCCACCATCCCGAGAAAGCATTCCACCCTCTAGCCCAAATCTTGTGCTTCTCAACAAGTTGATGAATTCTAGGGCATAACAACAATTATTTCTTCCCAATTGCATCTCTTTTTTTATGCAATCTTTCCATCAAACCCTCTCTAATATCTTCTAGCATGGTTATGATTGGCTTATGTCTACTGTTCGGGATGTAAGCATTGAAAACTTCGACATGTTGTTGTCAACACTATCACAACATGACATAGAACTATAGAAAGCTCTACACCACTTCCTATAGTTTTCGTTTAGTAGATCTTCCGGTGTCTGCAGCGAGAAATTTGCCTCATCACTTCAATTTGAGCAAGTAAATTCATTCTCGGTTGTGGATTTGGCAATAATCCAAAATTGCTTCCTATACTCCATGCCACCACCAAAAACAGTTCTAAAGTTTGTGTACACATGCCCTGGCACAAACTCTTGTTTCTCGCTTACGGAAATACTTCTTTCACACAGCCTAACAACCCCTTTTGTTGATCTCGACATGAATGTGTAACCTGCACCTTCATTGCTCCCTAAATCTATTGCCAGCAAATTCAAAAACCAACTCCAACTGTCAGTGCTTTCCACCTCCACCACTGCCCAAGCTATGGGGAAAAATTGGTTATTCCCATCTCTACCTATCGCTACTAGTAGCCGCCCTCCAAATGGACCCTTAAGAAAACAACCATCAAGTGAAATAAATGGCCTACAACCTGCCATAAACCCTCTCCTCAATGCCTCAAAGCGAAGTAAGCCCTCTCAAACACATTCCCATTCATCCGAAGCTTGACAGGTGTTGTTTCTATTACTCCTAAGGATTTGTTTGCATACCTTGGGAGTAGTGCATACCGCTCCTTGTATTCACCAACTATTAGAGCTTGGCCCTTTTTCCTTCTTTGTCCGGGCCATGAATGTACTAACCTTCAAACCCCACTCAAGCCAAATTGTGTCAATTATGTCTTGCAGGTGAATGTAAGGGTTCACCTTAAACTTATTTTGGTAGTTTACAACTATCCAACTTGCTCTCATCTTCTTCAGTTTTGGAGTTCTCCCACAAGTGTGTTCAGGAATATGTGTTTTCACTAAAAAATTCCTCCTACCTCTTTCCCAAGATGCCCAAATTTTCCATGGGCATCCTTTGTCCTTATTAATGCAGTGTGCAGCAACCCCTGACTGTCATTTCTATGGGTATTAATATCCCTACCAACTGAAATGGAGTAGACAATAAGAGTTTTCCTAAATGTTTTAGGATTCTCAAATGACTGTCCAATATAGAACTTGGACTTGGTACCCTCTCCATCCTCCAATAGCCTGATCTTTCCTTTCATACTTGGTTCGGGTGCAACTAGATACCCACAATCCCCCTCATCTGATTCACTAGGGCTTTCTAAATCACTCCCATCTTCATCAAAGCCATCTTCAATGTTAATGCTCTTGCCCTTGGTCTGAGCTAGCCTAGTCAACATATTCAACTCCTCCTCATATGATAGTCGCTTCTTTTTTTCCTCCCTCACCCTATCCCTAGCATGCACTACCTCAACATCATCTTCATCAGTACCTTCTGTGTCATAGTCTATGTCTGCTTGGTTCACATTTATTGAAGGAATAGGGTTATGTATTGAAGTGAGTAGGTCAATATGATCTTGAGTGCACCCACCTACAGAAATTGGATTCTCTACCTCATAGTCATGGTCAGTGTAGATATGAATCACTTTGTAGGTCATAAGTAATGATATGAATGGGTCAAATGTACTTTTATCATAACCAACAAACCTAATACCATTGTTGAAGTCCTTCCTAGGGTCTAAGTAATGAAGTTTCATTATGTTCTTATGACCTAAACTGTTAATAATGTCTTTGAAGTAAGACATACTAACACAATTAGGTATGTCCTCAAACACACTAACATGCCCCCCATTGTAAACCATGCCACAGTCCATCTTCCATTTTCCACCATGGTGCACAATCAAACATGGATTAAGTTCAAGTGCTGCAACAATAAAAGAGGAAACAAAATGCATGAACTAAATGAGAATATGTGTACCAAAATCAGTCATTTTCATTAATTTCATCATCAATTTACATCAATGAAGTTGGCTCAAACATGTAACACCATTTACCAACCTATTAGAGCCAACTTTCAAGAATCAAAACAAGGATGTCATAGCAGTGAGAAATGCCAAAAAGAAATACATAACTTTTGTCACATTCAACTTCTACATATGGCTATGACAACCATCCTACATTGTGGCATAAAAACCTTAACAATAGGCAGCTAACCAAAAAACTACAGTTGCCTACCCACCATCTCTCCTATACACAACCTACAACATATCAGTCCTCCTTGAACAGCCAGGGGAAGCAGTCGAAATACACAGTCATGTCTTTGGAGACCCAAGCCATCAGGTCCACTCCATTGTTGTAAATTATATCATTCAGGGCCTAAACATTAAAATCACTATCAGTTCCAAAGTAGGGCTGCCCAAAGGAAAGCTACCTCAACCTACACCAAATTCTCCATTTCTTGCATGTCAGCTCCACATTCGCCTGAGCTTCCCAATCCAGCTTTGGGAAAATGTGGAAGCACAAGATGTTTTGCTCACAACGACACGGGGGTGTGCGGCGTCTAGGGCGATCGATCCTATGCATAATAATAAAAACCAATTGGTTTAAACAATTCCTAGTTTTTGAAAAAATCCTACTTTCCATTTAAACAAGTTTTAAAATAATTAGAGCTTTATTTTAATGGAGTAAATAAAGTAGTTAACATAATTATAAAATATTTAAACCCTAATCCCTAAAAGCTTCAAATTATAATTTACTCACGCAAATACCAAAAATTGAACTACAATTACACAATGCTCACATGTTTCAAACATAATCAGACAAAAACAAAAGATGCTTACTCATCCTTTTGATGATCTCATACAAAAAAGAACAACAAAACAAACCACACTTTACAACAACAACACTTTCCGAAAAAAGAAAGGAATCTAAGGAATGCATAAAAGTAGATAAATATGTACCTTGGGGAGGAGAAAGATTTGAAATTTTCCTTCTTAATGAGCTTTCCCACGCCATTTTTGTCTTCAACTAAATAAAGCGAAATAAATGAAACCTTTGAGGAAGAAGCTTCTTTTCCAAATCAGAGAATATATTAAGTGGAGTGGGCGCCAAAAAAACCGCCCCTTCATTGCTTCTCCTCGATTCTTGCGTCAGTTCCATTTTTTTATTTAAAAAACATAAACTTAGTGGGCCATCTTAACAGAGTTGTACTTTGAGTGAGCAAACTCTAACTTTTGAAAGTTGGGTGAGTAAACTCCAATTTTTGTCAAAGTTGAGGGGTGTCTTTTATGCTTAACTCGAAGATATAACCTAGAGGTCAGAGGAGCCCACATAAGCGATTTTGACAGAGAAATTGAAAGGTCTCCAATGTTTTAGCGCAACACTCAATCAATAAGCACCAATGCACCATTACTTTGATAATTTTTACGCACTCATTATCATCCTCCTCTCATAACCTACCAAAAAATCAACAATACGGCATTTTAATATGGGTTCCGTCTGTTTTCGCACCTACTCTTTTCTCATTTTAAACAATTTTGAGCTCCAATTCTTTGTTGCTGAAACAGAGCTAAACCTCCATGTCAACGGTAAATTGCTTGACCCATTTCCCAAATTTAACTTCTCCTACCAAATTTAAATTTAACCCCTTCACCAATTCTCCTTCTTTCCACCATTGTTGTTTATTTCCAAAACTTTCAATTTCCTGTGATTTTCTTTCTGGAAAATACCCAGTTTCCAGAATTAGAAAAAAAAGAAGGTTAATGGGTGAAAGGGTCTTAAAAATTCCAGCTTTAGGATCAGAAGATGGTGAAGAAAATCCCAGTGTTCTTGAGCAGGAAATTTTAAATGGTGGGTCTTCTAAATTTCGCTCTAATTTTGTTTCTCCTGAATTTGAAGCCACTCTTAATAAACTTGTGAGTTTTCTCTCCTAATTTTGATTTACTTTTTATGTAAAATCGTGCTGATTGATTTTGCCTTCATTTTTGAGTTTAAATATCTGGAAAGTAGAGCAATTATCACGCTAAAATGATAAATTTGCATAACTAGTGTTGATTGTAAATTTTTAATGATTTCAAGTGTATATTACTGTGAGAAATTTGGACTTACCCCATGAAATTGTATCCTATTTGCTTAAAGGGTGCAAGAATGCATATTTACACTAAATTTCGTGCGTTAGTACAACAATCACAATATCAAATCCTTTATCCCAAAGTATGGGTTTGGCTGTATGTACCAAGAGTATATGTCCGGTGATCGTCCGTTAATATCCTCGTGCTTCGTTCGCTTCTGTCGAGTGTTATATGCTCCTGCTATTCCAATTTGTTGACATCCTAAAGGAAATCAATAATCGAATTTGAAAAAAAGAACATGCCTTGAGTAAGGAAAGGGAATTATGTTGTTTAGCTATTATGTATTTGAAGAAATTCATGAAATGAATTTCATATTTTGCGTAAAATAAAGAACAGAAGAAAAGAATGTAGAGAGAAGAAAGAAGAGAGAGAATCTTATTGATGTGTTTTTAAGAGAAGAAAATGAATTACTAATCTTTACACATTGACTTCAGCTTATATACAATTAGCTGAATTACTTAGCTAAAGAATGAACTAAAAGCTTATACAAGTTACAAAATTAGTTATAACTAACTATGAAATTTGGTAGTTAGTTACAAACCGATAACTAACTAACTACTATCTTCAATGACCCCTCGAAGCTAGGGGAGGATCTCGCAAGCAAACCTAGCTTGGAGCTTTACTTGAGATCTTTGTGGAGAAGAGAGGGCTTTAGTGAACAAGTCAGCAATTTGATCTTGTGTAGGAATGTAAGAGAGCTCTAACAATCCTTCCATCACTTTTTCTCGAGTGAAATGACAATCAAGTTCTATGTGTTTGGTTCTTTCATGCAGAACTGGATTCTTGCCAATATGGATGGCAGATTGATTATCACATAGAAGCTTCACAGGTTGCAAGTTGTCAACACCAAACTCCCTGCAAAAGCCTAACTAACCAAGTTATCTCTGCTTGCGGCAAGCCTCGCCATAGCTCTATATTCAGCCTTCCGAATTGGATTTAGAAAGCGTGGCTTGCTTTTTAGATTTCCATGAGACCGGAGAACCGCCTAGTAACATGACATAACCGATTCATCGATCTTCTTGTGTTGGGACAAGAAGCCCAATCCGAGTCTGAATAAGCCTTCGAGTTAAGCGATTGCTAGCACTTAATAAGATTCCTTGACCAACTGTCCCGACTAGGTATCTAAGAACATGTTTCAATGCATCAAAATCTTTGAGTTCTAGGTTGATGCATATGCTGGCTAAGTGCAACCGCATATGACAAACTGGTCTAGTATGAGTTAGGAAATTTAATTTTCCTACTAGACTCCTATATAGAGCTGGATCACAATAATAATCTCCTGAGTCTGCTGTAAGTTTAAGGTTAGCTGGAAGAGGAGCCTTAGCAACCTTGGACAAATCTAATTCACTGGATATCAATAGTTCCTTGGTGAATTTCTTTTGTGTTATAATGATCCCTTGCTGAACATGACTGATTTCCATCCCTAGGAAATAATGTAATCTCCCTAAGTCTTTAATACTAAAAACTTTATGAAGATGAGCTTTAAGAACTTCAATAGCAGAATCATCATTGCCTGTCAAGATGATGTCATCTACATATATAGCTGCAATCAAAACAGTCGTGTCACTCTATTAAGAAACAAAGAGTAATCATTCAAGGATTGAACAAACCCTTGCTGTAATAACTCAGATGTGAGCTTTGCAAACCACTGCCTGAAGCTTGCTTCAGGCCATAAAGTGATTTCTTTAGTTTGCAGACAAGATTTTGTGGATTTGAAATCCCTTCTGGCATCTTCATATATATTTCCTCTGTCAAATCCCCATGCAAAAATGCATTATTGATGTCTAACTGAAACAAATTCCACTGCTTACTTGCTGCAATAGCTAAAAGACATCTCACAGTTGACATTTTTACAACTGGTGAAAAAGTCTCTTCAAAATCTATCCCATATTGCTGTGTGTATCCCTTAGCAACCAGCCTTGCTTTCAGTCTTTCTAAACTGCCATCAGCCTTTAGCTTCACTTTAAACACCCATTTACAGCCTATGGCCTTTTTATTGGGAGGAAGAGCAGTGAGTTCCCATGTGCCATTCGATTCCAAAGCATTAACTTCCTTTTTCATTGCTGTAATCCATCCTTCATTTTGAGAAGCTTCTAAGTAACTGGTGGGTTCAGTAATGGTGGATGTTTGAGCTATTAAGGTTTGAAGAGAAGAAGGAAGATCTTGAAATTGAACTAGGTTGCACCAAGGTGAGAGAGAGAAGTATGCGGTAGCGCAAGAACATAGTCAGTGAGCCAAGCAGGTGGTTTGTGAGGTCTGGAAGAATATCTGGTGGGTGGTATAGGTGGTGGTAGAGTGATGATTGTATTGAGGGGTAAAGAAATGGGAGAAGAAACAGGAGAAGAAGTACTATTTGAAGTGGAAGCAGTAGAAGTAGAAGGAGAAGAAGTATGTATAGAACTTGATGTAGGAGGTGTATCAAGCCAAAAAGGTTCAGGGATGTCATATGAAAAATCTGGATCAGGAATGGTATTTTGTGGTAGAAAAATAGGTGAAGGGTGAGGGTTAGAATAATGATAAGGAAGATGCTTTTCATGAAATCGTATATCTCTTGTGATGAAGACCCTTTTTATTGTAATATCCATAACCTTGTAAGCCTTCTGATCAGGAGGATAACCAAGCCGAATACAAGAAGTAGCCCTAGGATCAAATTTACTTATTCACTTTCAATGTGGAAACAAAACACGAGCATCCAAATACCCTTAAGTAACTTAGATCGGGTTTGTGTCCATAGACAGGTTTCATAAGGAGAGGAAAAATTAATAGGACTCAGAGGCATCCTATTAATCAAGTGTGTTGCTGTTAACAAACATTCTCCCCAAAGATTAGCAGGAACATGTGATTGAAAATAAAGAGCTCTTCCTATTTCCAAAATGTGTCTGTGTTTCCTCTCCACAACACCATTCTGTTGTGGAGTATCAGGACAAGATCTTTGGTGTTGAATACCATGTTGATGATAAACACCCATAATAGCTCCTTCAGTAAACTCTTTTGCATTATCAGATCTTATGCATTTGATATGAGCATGAAATTGTGTTTGAAGAAAGACAACAAAATGCTCAAGTATCTTTACTGCATCAGATTTATGTTTCATGAGAAATATCCATGTAAAACGTGAGAAATCATCTACAATAGTAAGAAATTGATTGAATCCATCATGTGTACAGACCTTATAAGGCCCCCATGTATCTATATGAAGCATTTCAAAACAAGCAGATGTTTGAGTAACACTAGTAGGAAAAGAATTTCTAGTCTGCTTTGCCTTAGGACAAACTTGGCAAATAGACTCACAAAACTCTTTACAAGACAATCCTTCAACAACATGATGCATTTTATTGTAGGGTAAATGTCCTAATCTAAGATGCCAGAGCTTCATGGCTTCATTATCAGCAATACAAGCTGTTCTGCTAGTATTTGATAATTTCTTCAGAATCACAAATCCATCACTAGCAACATACAATCCAGAGTCTAGCTTACCAAGAACCAGGGAATTGTTCTGAAAATGTTCCTGAAGAATGCACTTATCACTTGTAAACACTATATCACAATTAAGATCTTGACATAATTTGTGAGTGCTTATCAAATTGAAAGTAAAACCAGGAACATGAAGGACATTTTTAAGCTTAATACCATTCTGAAACTTCACAGTACCAATATTTTGCACCATAGCATGTTTTCCATCAGCAATTGTAATAATGTTCTGTGTTTTAGTGAACTGTTCATATGAGTCAAATAGATCTATATTTGAACAAATATGATCAGTTGCTCCACTATCAATTATCCACTTTGAATTAAGAGATGATATTAAGCAAGTACCTGCTACATAAGCAGAGGTTGAGTTAGAATGCACAAGATTCTGTGCATTCGAGAAGTGGAATCAGTGACATTGTTGTTGACATTGCTGTGTGAAGGATTTTGTACCCAGTATACAAGTTTATGATATTGTTCGGTAGTAAGTTAAAGCAAAAGCATCTCGAACAACCATCATCATCATCATCTCCATACACAATGGCTGCAATTCTTTTGCCTTTGCCTTTGAAAGTTGAAGGATGACCATGGAGCTTGTAACATCTATCAATAGTGTGTCCATTCATCTTGCAATGTTCACAAAATAAATTCCTTCTTGAACCATTATAACCTCCATTATAGCCCTCCTCTTTTACCATAACCAGAATTCCTGTTCCAAGAATTAGGAGGTTGATAGACAGCAATCTTTGAGTCAAACTTCTTGTCTCCAGCTGCAAATGCCATAGCATGTGTCTCACCAGAAGTACCAATACTTCTTTGTTTTTCTTCTTGAATTAACAGCCTATATGCCATTGAGACATTAGGCAGAGGCTGCATCATTAAGATGTTAGACCTCACATTAGCATACTTTGTATCCAGTTTCATCAACATCTGAACCAAACGCTCTTCTTGCTGCTGTTTAACAATCTTTTGAGTGAGATTACAAGTGCATCCAGTACATGTACATACAGGAATTGGATTTATGCCACTTAACTGATCCCAGAGTGCTTTAATTTCTGTGAAAAATTCTGCAACAGCATTATTTCCTTGAGACAACTCATGTAGAGTTTGTTGTATAGAATACAACTGTGCTTCTGAGAATATCTTTCTTCAAGGTCCTTCCATATATCTCTAGCACTAGTGAAATAGATCACACTTCTAGCTATAGTAGTATCCAAAGAATGAAGAATGTAGGATTTAACCAAAGCATTGCATCTTTCCCAAGCAGCACAAGCATTATCAGTAGATGCAGGTTTAGGAAGAGATCCATCAATGAATGAGAGCTTATTTTTACAGGATAAAGCAATCATAATACCTCTTTGCCATTCAGAGAAATTATCTCCATTGAATTTTACAGAAACAAGAGAATTTCTTGGATTTTCGTAAGGATGAATGAAGTAAACACTAGAAGGATTTTGTGTGAGAGGAATATTAGAAGAGGTTTCGAGATGATTCGATCATTTTGACAATGAAATTAAGATGAAATCGCAAAGAAGAAATTCCACGAGGATCAAAAACAAGAAATCGCACAAATCAATTTCAACTTTCAATTTGAAAGAAGAAATGCGAAAAACAGAAACAAAAATGAATCAATTCGGAAGGATTCAAGTAACTTTCAATCAATCACGTAATCACAAACAATCAAATGATGATTCTGAAAAGAAATTCAGATCTAACCTCAAGAAATTCAAAACGATGAACTGAACAATTCTTCAAAGAAAAACTTCAAATCAATGAAGTAAAACAGAAATGAAGTAAATCAGCGAGAATGAGCTTTCCTAGCTCTGATACCATGAAGAAATTCATGAAATGAATTTCATATTTTGCGTAAAATAAAGAACAGAAGAAAAGAATGTAGAGAGAAGAAAGAAGAGAGAGAATCTTATTGATGTGTTTTTAAGAGAAGAAAATGAATTACTAATCTTTACACATTGACTTCAGCTTATATACAATTAGCTGAATTACTTAGCTAAAGAATGAACTAAAAGCTTATACAACAAGTTACAAAATTAGTTATAACTAACTATGAGCTGGCAGTTAGTTACAAACTGATAACTAACTAACTACTATCTTCAACAGTATTTGAGCTTGCTTTGTATGATAGAGAGTACAATTTTAAATCACAAATGTGTTGGCTAATAACAAAATGGATGCAAGATCATTAATTCTTTTTAGTATCACTAATATGCAGAGCAAGTGGCTCATTGCTGTTCTATTTGGTGTCGTCCTCCTTTGGAGACATGATGCTGAAGCCGTGTGGGTTGCCATGGGCTCTGTTCTTAATTCTGCGCTCTCTGTTACTCTAAAAAGGATATTGAATCAAGAGCGTCCAATGGCAAACCTGAGATCTGATCCTGGCATGCCATCATCCCATGCACAGTCCATCTTTTTTGCTGTCGTGTTTATCATTCTGTCAGGTAAGTCTCTTTAATCTTCTCTAGGTCTTGAGATTAAGAAGAAAACTAATTAACGTATCAATGTTACTGTTTTGTGGTTGCTATATGCCTATATCTGTATGTTCCTGGTAGATATTTGATGCAATTTTATTAGTTAAAATTTAGGGCTTGTAACATGTGTTAACTTCGAAAAGTAAGTATCCCTTCCTCCATATGTGCCTATTGCTCTGCATTAAGATTTTAACACAACCTAATCTTAATTTGCAAACTAATGAGTTGTGAGTATTATAGTTAATAACCAAGGAAAATGGAGTTCTTCAGGACAATTTGAAAAATGTTTCGGGAAGGCCTGTTAAAACAATGAACATTGATGACAAGTGTATATGGTATTACACTAGTGGATAGCATTCCCCAGTTTCAACAATTTTTTCAGGTTTCAAAGTTAATATTCATCGTTTTAGTTAAATTATGGTCTATGTCAGTCAGACAGACTTGGCACTTCTGCTGCTGTAACTTTGTTGACACCACATGACAAGGATATGTTAGAATGTGGAGCCAACACTCGAGCTTATAACCGGACACTTGGATGCCCCTATAAACAACAAGTAAAGATGGGAGAGAAGGTGAAAGAGCAAAATAGACAGGCTTAGGAAACCACTACTTGAAGCAGCTTTACTATTGATGGAGGCTTAAAGGATACTATTGGACATCGGACCATTTTATTGAAATTGGGACTTTGTTAGTTTTGTCTCCTCGGAAATAAGTAGTTGGCTTTGGGACCTTCGACTTTTTATTTGTAGATTATTTTTTATGAAGCTGTCTTGTACATGTAGTTTAGAATCCTGTGTTTTTGGCTCCTTGCACTCTTGTCTAATTATAGGACAGTGTCTAACACTAGGTTATGTATCTGTATTCTGTATTCCATACACGCACTTTTCCAGATAGCTAGACAATGAATTCAACTCCACTTACCCTACCTCAACTCTATATCTCTCTTCCCAATGCTAACTATTGGACCGTAACATTACAGTTTTCTATTGCCTTCTATGCCCACCACCTTTTGTCAAAATTTACATACCATCAGTTTCACTTTGAATGTTGGCTCATTGATCCTGCTTTCACATTCTGTAGCTCTATCTTACCTTAAAGCTTTATAAGGATCAACCTTGCTGAGTGGTAACTGTCATGCAGAATACCCCAAAAGTTAGCCTCGGTAATTGACTCTTAATCATCTAGGTCTTTCTCTAATCAAACCTAGCCCATACTTCCATTCTTGCATCATCCAAGTTGATGTAACTCTCAAGCTATTGCAATTTAAGTGTAGCCTATTTTGGATGATTTTCCTCTACAATGACTAGTTGAAAGTCCAATTGGTTTCCCTATTTACCCTCAGGGCTCAATCTTTGGCAAGTGTACATTTCAAGTGGAACCAG
The DNA here is from genome assembly GCA_947646795.1 of Beta lomatogona. Lineage (NCBI taxonomy): Eukaryota > Viridiplantae > Streptophyta > Magnoliopsida > Caryophyllales > Amaranthaceae > Beta > Beta lomatogona. The sequence goes on from CANSNZ010000512.1 coordinate 52,970, forward strand.
GAGATTTGCTATATTTTTGGCTTTGGAATGCAGTGAACTAAATTAAAATGGCTCATTTTAAGTGTGTTCCTTTTCTTGGTATTGTGAATAAGAAGATGATTGTTCTATTCTTTTTTATTTTTATTTATTAGAAGTCAATTGGCAATATCCTTTTTGCGTGAGGATGACATGTTGCATTGAGATTTGAGGGAGATAGCTTTAATAAATCAGAAACTATATGTTGGGCTCAGGAAGTAGATTTGGCAATTTGGTGTGTAGGGGTGTGAGACTTAAAGTTGATTTAGAAGAATTTAAAGAATGGGAATGGCTTTCATTTTTATTTCTTTTAGAAAATAGTGAATGGTAGGAGGAGGAACAATGATTTAGGACTGGATATGGTGAGTGTTTGCTGATATCGAGGCCATCAGTTGCAACTCTTGAGGAGGATTTTCCATTGCTACTGTTGGAGGTGCTCTTTCGTCTTTGTTCAGAAAAAATTTTTCTTCTCCTTCAGTCGTCTCCGAAAACTATGGGGTTCTTTATCTCTTCATTGTCTTTTTTTAGATCATGTGGACTGCTCATCCAAATTTTAGGAGTAGGGCCCAAGAATGAAGAGATGAGTGTGATGTATATTGACGGTGCTGACTCTGTTTTATGAGGAAATTGAAGTTCCTAAAGAGGAAAGTGAAAGTATGGCCTAAGGAGCTTCTCAGATATGTGAGGAAATCAAGGCTACTCTATTGAAGGAGATTGATTTGATTAACAATGAACTATATGTTGGGGCTCAGGAAGTAGATTCAGATTTGGCATGTAGAATCTAGGATGAAAGGTTGAGTTAGAAGAGATGATTGTGTGGGAGATAGCAAGGTAAAATCACCATAAGAAGATGAAAAATTAATAGGTGGATGAGGATGATACTAATTCCTGACTTTTTTTTTATAAAATAGTGAATGGTAGGAGGTGAGACTATATAAAGGAGTTAGAGAGTAAATCGAGTGGTGCTGAGGCCATTAGCAGAGAAATCTCACGCTTTTACAAGTGTCTATTCATCGGAAAGTTACTAAAGATCAAGAGATTAGACTGGGACTTGTTTTTTTCTCTATAAGGGGCTGTTTTCCATTTGAGAGGCCATTCAAGGAGGAGGAGGTGAGGGAAGTTGATTTTTTCCTTGGATAGAAATAAGTGTTCTGGATTTATTGAATATGACTTTTTTGTTGGAACATGATGAAGGATAACCTCCATGTACTTTTCTTGGGGTTTCAGAAGACCAGTTTAAACTCTACTTTCATCATTCTTGTCACTGAGACTCTGAGAGGGACAGTCTATTAAGGTAGGTATAGGTGTTCAGTAATGCTGCTTAATATTGCTTATATAGTTACAAAACTGTTACGAAGGTGCGAATAGGGTTAGGAGAGGTGTAGGAAGAGAGACAAATCTTGGGTATGGCTCTTGTGACAATAGATTGTGAACGAAGCTTGTCATAATGGATTAAGGAGGGTGGCTTTAAGCTATACTTTGTGAAAATTTATTTCAGAGTGAGACAGGACTTTCTTGATGTATTGTGGGAGAGGAAGGGGTTCGGTGGATGCTGGCCAGTAGGCTGTGTGTCTCTTGCTTAGTCTTTTGGAAATTTATTTCCCATATGTAGTGTTCTTGGATTTTGTCAGATTTAAGAGCGCCCTTATTGTGTCCATTTCCCCTGATTACTCCGCGTCTTTACACTTCTTTTTGCTCTTAGTCTACTTTCTGCCTTCGCAATGCTTAGGAGTTGTTTATGACAATTCAATGTTTGAGGTTTTAGTTCTGCAAGTATATGAAGTACAAGATTAATAATACCAATGGGCCGGTGACTCTTTAGGAACCTTTATATGTAAGTCTTTATGTGGTGTTTATCTCTTCCAACATGCTTCATATAGAAGGCTAAGTTGTATGGGCATTGACATTAAGCCAGATCAATTCTGATGATCTGCTTCAAAAGTGAAGATGTGATATTGCTATCTCACCTATATTTGAATACTTTACCCAGTTAATAGTAAATCCAATTCTGTCTTGGATTTTGTTGGAGATGCGATTTTTAGGGTTTTGGCTTTGGAGGGGTTAAGGAAGATGAATGCCTCCGGTGAAATGCTTTCATGACAATATTTTGGTGTGGTCTGATTTTTACTTGTATTTAGGAGCGAGTATCTTGTCATGTAATTAATTGTGGGTTAGGATAACGTATTTAATCTATATCTTGGAGAAGGGAGTTGGGACCTGAGCTACTTGATTTGATATTCAAAGGAATTGGGGGAATTCATATAGTTGTTACTGTTTGAGGGCAGCTTTGCCCCTTAATTTGTACTCTTTGTTTGCTGATTATGTATATTATCTCTCAATTATATAAAGAAACTTCGAAGCGGTCACCTGTTTTTCTGGAGCGAAAGTAGATTTCATATGCCTCAAATTTAAGTATCCCATCTGATGCATATGTATAGCAGTATAGTTCCGAGAGTATCTCAAGCTCGTTGTAGCCCCTACTATCCCATTTGGTTCCTTGAGATCATGAAGCTTTATCTTTGATGCAGCCCTATGTTTAAGTACTTCTCTTTCTCTTTTTCCGGAGGGGGGAGGGTGTTCCATGGGTTCCCCCCTGTGTTTTATGGTGTATCCTTCCTTCTGAAGAACTCAACTGAACTCAGCACCCTGTGCTTTAAGAAGCATGTGGTAGGCCTGCTGTTGCATTATTGTTACTTTTTTGATGTTAATCAAAGCTAGAAATTCAAGGTGTCGAATATTTTCTACATGTGATATAATTGTCGAATTCTGCCTTCCAATGGATGTCAATATTCTCCTAATGACGCCTGACGGAAAGATGTCATGAAATATACAGTAGTAGGATTACAATATAAAAACCACAGGGCCACCATGTGGAATTTTGTACGAGGGAGGGTACAACATGGAACTTGAATTACCACAACGACTCTTCATAGAAAAAACCTTTTTTTCTCTCTTGCAAAGGATATATGATGATTGGAGCATAAACAGATATATCTTTCCATGGTTGAAAGCAACCATCATAATTTTAATGTGATTAATCATTTGTTGGTTGATGGAGGCAATATTGGTTGTTGAACTTCAGTCTGGATGTAAATTAAGTGTTGAAAGAATCTTGATCATGGCTGCTAGGAGCAGTTGTTGTTTAGTAAAATCAGCAGAGAACCTGCTGGGTCCCTGTGGTTTTTGGCACATGTTAATTCTATATTTTGTTAATGCTATTTGATTTGATTGCCGAAAGCTGTAACATTATGCTGTTTTACACAATTAATCTTATCACCATGCTTGACTTTGCTATGTTTTTAACTATTCTTTTTGGCAAAAAATGCTCTGTTTTGACCTATCATCTCTATGATATATGCTGCAGTTGTGGAATGGCTGGGGGTCAACGAAATCAGTGTGATCTTTGCTGCTGTTTCACTGGCATTTGGCTCATATCTTGTAAGGACTATAGCATCAACTTGATCTTTTGTTTTGAAACTTAATGTATGCATTGTTGGCTTATAATTTTTGTGTGTCCTGAATTCAAGTTTCTATAGCAAACGGCAATAATTTAGGGGAGAGAAAAATGTGAGTTTCTTAAATTGTGCCTAGAATTTACACAACTATAATACGAGAACTTAAATTTGGGATGGAGCGGGAGTTTCTTATAATCCCTATTTGTGAACGACTACTACAAAGTGCTAATATCTTTTCATATGTAAATGGCCTACTTCATTCCTACTTGGTAGTTGGTAGACACGGTATATGTGCTCTAATGAACTTCTAGTGTTTTTTTCACGATAATAACTAGTTCTCTATGCAACACCCTTTAATTTCGAAAATGTCATACTATATCTTTTCATTTTGACGGTCGCGGAAAGAAAGATACTTCGAATAACAATATTGCCCCTGTTTATCTAACCCAAATTGAGGTTATTACGGTCATTGAACGATGATGTCAATACAGTGGGGGAGAGAGAAAATTACTTGGCCGTTTAGCTAGATTCTTTTATCATTTATTTGTACTTCTCTTAGATGTCCCTGTAATGCTTAGTTTTTCCGGGTTGAGTCTGCAGTCATGGCTACGAGTCGCGCAAAAGCTCCACACGATTGATCAGGTGGTCGTAGGTGCAGTCTTAGGTTCCTGTTTCTCGGTCGCGTGGTTGTGGTCCTGGGATGCAGTCGTCTCTGAGGCATTCAAGTCCTACATGTGGGTTCAAGTTTCTATTTTGCTTGCTTCTGCTATATGTTGCATGGGGTTTCTTTTATACGTTATTCTTAACTGGTTTCAAAATGACAGATGATATATATAAACAACTTATGGCCAATTCTTATGTAATCTAAGTTCAAGTACTTCTTTCTGCATATATAGGAGCTTCTTTTAGCAAATTGTAGGAAAAGATATAAGTTCTTATTTTATTTTGAATATATATATTTATATATATAGATTTCCTTGCTTCCTTCTGCCTTTTTTGTAGTGTGTATAACTGGCAGGATTTCGTCCTATGCTCCCATATGCTGATGGTTCGTATTGAGAAAATATAAACCTTACACAATAATTTGATTTTAGAATCCAATCTCACTCTTTTTCTTCCAAAAATTTTCTAATTGGGTCAAAAATAAGTGACTCATTTTTCTCCTATTTATGCCATAACACGATAAAATGAAAAAAAAGTTACCCATGTGCATAGACTTGCTTTGCACGATCTTTAATAGCTTGCAGTTATGACCAATTTCACCTGGTTATATTTCTGTTATTTTGATGATTAACTACACATAATGCACAGTTTTTATAAAGGTCCATTTGGTTTGACGGAAACGTGATTGAAGAAAATTCATTTCTCATAAAAAAAAAAGGTTTCAAAGGAAAACAGAATTGTTGATCAGTTTCTTTTATTTGGATATTTACCCTGTTTTATTTAACTTATTTTTGCTTATCTGAACTCATCTTAACTTAAGTGGACTTATTTGAACTTATCTGAACTTATTAGACCTTATATGAACTTATTAGACTTTATTTAATGATTGCGTTTGACCTTATTTTTGCTGAACTGAACTTATTTAGACTTATTAGATTTTATTAGTCCTTATCAGACCTAATCTGAACTTATTTTGGCTGATAAGGATTGAAAATAGGGTGAATAAAACAGGCCCTTTGTATGAACATTTAGAAAGAGAACAGGAAGAAGGATGGATGGGAGGAAGGAAAGAGGAAAAAAAAAAAGGGAGGAAACTGTGGCATTAATCCTTTAAGTAGGAAAATATATTTCACTCTTAGAATTACTACTTTACCATTTGGAAAATTATTTTCTACCCTTTCAAAAACCAAGCAAAGAAAGAGGAGAAAATAACTTTTATCTTTTTCCTAAAAATGTTTGTCGCCTAACCAAACAATCTCAAAGTGGGAGAAATCAAAAGATCTTAGCCCACAAAAAAAAACAGCAATTTAGAATAATATGTGAGAATTTTACCTAGAAGAAAGCATCATAATGTTTATCCTTATAAGTTTTTATTCAAGTGGTTTATCCTTTAACGGCCCGTTTGGTTAGCGGTACCAAATGGTGGTAATGGTAATGGAGTCTAGTGCAAATTTGTGAAGACATTCTCATGTCAACCTCCATGGTAATGCTACTTTATCCCTAAACACCTATTTTCTTCGTAAAATTTCATTACCATCCATTACCACCTGGGAAAGTGGTATTGGGTAGCAATAGAAATTTGTGAAGGAAAATACATGTTTTGACATCAAGTTTCATTACCATGAATGTCTTCACAAACTCACACTAAAAAGCATTATTATTACCATAATTTAGTACCACTAACGAAACATGCAGTAAAAGTTAAATGTGATAAGAATCGAACTCAAGAGTCAAGCCTCTCATACTTAAGAGGTGCCCAGGTGAGAGCACATCGCTCTGGCTAGATTCTCTTTCAGATTGGTTGTTTGTTATGAGTGAGACATTAAGGGTCAAAGGAAAAATGGAAACTCATCGGTTGTCCTTATGGTTATGGCCCCATTTATCAGACACCGGAAAAAGTGTCGAAAGATGTCCTTTGTGGCCCATATGAGATCCCTTGTTTTGGAACTTGTATGAACAAATACGGAAAATTGAAGGATCACTCTGTACTCTGTAGTCTGTACACACAATGCCATCTTGTCCTACAGGTTCTTGTTGGAAAAATAACAATGGTCCAAATTTAATTTTTTTAAGGGTAAGATAATGGTGCATAGGAGTGTTTGTCTTTATGAGGTAAGTGTAACTAGCAAAAATATAAAATATATGATGCTACAAATAACACAATGCCATCATTCGTATAGCGTCTCTAATTTTCTTTCCCTTTGTTTTTAACTTTGTTTTCCTTTCGTTTTATGAATACTTATTTTTATCTTTTTTTTTTATGACTTCATGTGATTTCAGTTTTTCCACTCTTAACCCCTTTTTTTTGGTATAAAAATAGATTAGAACAAGAAAAGGAGAGAGTATATGTGTCAATTAGTTGCTACGCTCTACACATTAACGATTTATAGTGCCTAAAATAATGTTTAAATAGAACAAATTCAATTGTGAGCTTAATTAAAATGTCCATATGTTAGTCATATACCTAGTAAATAAATTAAAAAGATAGAAATTATTAATTATGCTAGTAAATATGCTTTGTGCCAAATCATGATTGAATACTCTTACATTCCACATAAGACTAGCATTACTAAACTACTTAAAAGACTTAAATAGAGTTGGGAAAGGCTTGGGGTTATTTTTAAATAAGAAATCAGTGGCTCGTCATTCTAAAAGTATATAGAAGCATTATTTTATGTACAAAAACTAGAGCAACTTCAATACACCCATGTTATTTGCCGCCCGTATTTACTGTATGTCGCCCGTATTTATACATGTTTTTTTTTCATATTTCTCTTCCTACGTAACACCACCACCTAGCCACCACTACCACCACCCCTCGCCAGCCCCCACCCCACCCCTACAGCCCCCACACCATCCCCTACCCCCCCGCGTGACCTCTCCCCCCTCGCGGGTTGTAGCCCCCACCCTCTCCCCTTCCCCTTTCGCCCTGACCCCCCTTGCCTCCCTCTCCTCTCCCCCCCGTCCCCGCGCCCCCGGCCTGCGCCCACCCTCCCGGCCCCACTCCTCGCAGGGCCTCGGCCCCCCACCCTCCATCCCCCTCTTCTCCCCCCCTTCGTCCTTGCGCCGCCGCCCACCCCCCGCGCAGGCTTCCCCCTCCCCCCATGCATAGCCCCCCACTCCCTTCTTCTTCTTCCTCTTCTCCCTTCCTCCTCCCCGTTCGAAATGACAAAATTTTCTTTTTTTTTCACTGTTATTCATGGAACCAAAATTTTTTTCGGTTCTGCCATGGTAGAACCGAAAAAAAAGCAGTTCCTTCATGATGGAGCCGAATTTTTTTTCCGTTTCCGTCATGGTAGGACTGAAAAGAATGGTCATTTCCACCATGGTGGAAAGTGGAAACCAAAGATTGGTTCGGTTCATACTAAAAAAAATCTACAATTTTAATATTTTTGAGATAAAAAAATACAAGATATGTAGACAAATATGGGAGGTATTTAGTAGATACAGGCAGTAAATAGTAAATTCCCTTCAATATCTAGAGGGAACACTACTAACCCCTCAAATATTTTTTTGAAAGAAGAGGGAATAGTACTTATGTTGGCAAAGCATAGACTAATTTAATAGCTTTACGTGATAAATTTTACCGCGCTTAACACAAGCCCACATCGGAGAAAAATTTATGAGTTTTAGTAGGGTTCCATCAAAAATCAATTGGTGATAGGTGGAGTAGCCCACCAATCTAATATGTTAGTCATTCTCTATTTATATCTTCAATGAGTAACAACAATTCCCAACTCACATTTGCGTTATACTCTTAACTTTACAAGTTATAATAACTGGATGATTTATTGTAATAAATAGAACAAAATTTTTACCTTCAAAGTGAGCTTAAAGAACAACATTTTATATAATTGTCTCTACTACAATGAAGTATAGAAGTATAGAACTAGTGAAAGAAATATTAACAGGAATAATTCGGACTTTTGACCATTGCCTTCTTATGTTATTCCCAACCTTTTGTTTTTATTGTATAGAGAATCATAAGGAATGAGACGTATCATCCGTGTATGAGCTACATATCATCTTAATTAGGTATCATTCTTATAAGACTTTACCAACTAAATTAGCTGGTAAGCACAATCTCAGCTAACAATTAACTTAAGAAAATCTTGCTATTATACAGGAAATCCTCGTAAGTCATAATAGTCAGAATTGACTATTTGACTACAAACACTGCATATTTTTCCGAACTTTTGTGAGATATTAGATATCTTGATCCCCTCAAAAAATAAATATCAATACAATTTTTTTTGAAAGAAAATGTTGAAGCTATGATGTATAGCGCACACCACATGTGAGTGTCCCACATTAATAAAATAAGAGAGATGAGTTCACTTTATAATGCAAAGGGGCTACTATCCTTATTGTCATATGGTTTTCAGGTGGAACCTCCTTTGTTTTGTGAAGTGGACTCTCTCTTCTTGTAATGGGTGCGGCCCATGCCCATACCCATATTTTATAGAAAATTAGCGTCAAAACTTGGAATCATTCTAAATTGATTTGAAGCTCGAATTAGTATAACAAGCAGCCCAAAGTTCGAATTATTCATATACTTTTTGAGAAAATTAGTAAAGCAGTGGGAACAAGTAAATTATGAAATACTTCAACAACGTGAATACGTCACTTTACATAGTGGATTCCTTAAGGGCTTTATTGGTCTAAGAAAAAGGTAGCTACATTGCCTTTGCAAGAACTCTATACGTTTGTAATTAAAAGAACTTTATATATATATATATATATATATATATATATATATATATATATAAATGAGTTCATATGACAATGCATACCTATATGAGAAATGAGAATGAATTTTACGGGCTATTATTATTAGAAAAAGTGATGTAACTCCAAAAAAATTATTAGAAAAAAAAAATTCAAAAAAAAAATGTTCTGAATTTTTTTTTTGGCTCGAATTTTTTTTCGGGGGTATAACTCTAGTGAACAAGTGTTGTAACTCTAATCCAATCGTGTGGTTGAGATTCATTCTCATTTCTCATGTAAGGAGGCATTCTCATGTGATCCTGCCCCTATATATATATATATAAGAATAGAATCGAGGTTATATACTTATGTAGACCAATATAGAAGCAGAACAGGTGAATATATCCTTTATGAAACAGTCATACCAAGTGGAACTATATTTTTGATAAACCATCAACTTGGTCTTTCTAAGGTGGATTATATTCTTGAGCATATATATGTTGATTTTGGATGAGATATACTAATTGCTTGGCTTGGCTTTTAATAATATATATAAGAATAGAATCGAGGTTATATACTTATGTAAACCAATATAGAAGCAGAACAGGTGAATATATCCTTTATGAAACAGTCATACCAAGTGGAACTATAAATTTGATAAACCATCAACTTGGTCTTTCTAAGGTGGATTATATTCTTGAGCATATATATGTTGATTTTGGATGAGATATACTAATTGCTTGGCTTGGCTTGGCTTTTAAATATATATCTTTTGTCTCTCACTATTTATTCTTCTCTTTAAATGAATTGATTACCTTTCCCTCTTTAGGTGAAAGATGACAAATATATAGGGAGGTTTTTTGTTCCCCCCTAAAATTCTTGTAACATTATTCACATTCATATAAGGAGCAAGGGTGGTTAGCATCCTTAACTCCAGAACTTTTTATAGTACTGTTCTTTGTGTACAGCTCCTCTTAAGCATAGAGTCCTTCCCAGTATCGAACCTTATTGCTACACATGATTAAATATTGCACAAATTGGACAAGTATGAACTATGAAGCATGATACGATCCAACACGAAAAAAGTACAGCATGTTCAAACATTTTAATAGTCATCATACTGTTTGTCGGATCATGGACTAATTTTGGGCCACATTTTTAGATGGGAAACCACGACACGACACAAATAAAAATTTTAGTACAAAAAGTAACGCCAAATTTGTGATTTTTTTAGCCTTAAAATTGCATGACACTACTTGGCTAGGTGGCCAGTGGGCGTGTCATGCATGAGCCTTAGTTTTGGGTTTGCTCATCCCGGCATGCCACTGGCCAATGTGTCATGCCCTCCGAAGACTTTGACACAAGTACACAACCCCTAGTACCTTGACATATAATTTCAATCAAAGAAGTTTTGATAACTTTAAAGCATTCTCTTATACGTTCACTTTCGACATTTTTCATGAGTCGTTAATTATAATTTTCAAACTGGGCTTGTCCATGATTTATTATGGATCACATATTATTTATATGTTAGAAAATTTAATAACCTTAAAAATATTTTTCCGTAACCATGTTTAGTTATCGTGGTTACTTCTAAGTAGATCATCATTCCGATGTTAGAAAATACAATAACCTTAGAAGTGTTCTTCAATAACCATGTTTAGCTATAGCAGTTCAAGTCTTCAACTTCCAAGTATACTCTCTCGTCTCGTGGTATGAAAAACCTGCACTAGGGGTGCTACTTCTAGTTTCAGTAGAACATTTGATGCCTCATTGTTCCTCCATCAATGATTGTCCATTAATCATCTCTAACTCTTCAAATAAAAGTAAAATATAAAAATAAAAATAAAAATAAAAAGAGGGGTTGTTACAAGATATTAATAAGGTCAAATCAAAATCATAGGTCTTTGGTGTGTACTAGATCTAGTATGTCCTGAAGTTTAGGTCATTTAAACTCGTGTGACCTTGGAATAGAGCACTGTCTTTCGATTTGACAATTTATAGATGAGTTAAAAATATCCCCTTTTAAAAAAAAAGGTGTTAAAAATATTATTTGCTAGTTCCTACAATACGTCCACACGACCACACCCCCCTTTTCATCTTTTTGTCTCTGCATATTGTTTCGTTTTCTTACCACTAATTCTTTGAGAATAATCCCTTAATTTAGGTATTTTCTCTCTCCTTGCTCTGTCAAATTGTGACACCACCATAAATTACCCTTAATTGCCTTTCAAAAAAAAAAATAACCTTAATTGATTAGGTCACGGTAATCCTCAAAAGTAATATCTGATGACATGATCAAGTGTTTCAAGTCACCTGTGTAAAGATGAGTGCCAAAATATATGATTTGATGATTTGAACCGTTTTGATATAAATATATAATAGGAAAAATAGAAACTAATAATTCCACATTTGCCACTTCTGCCCAAAACAATTCCACCTTTTGAAAATCTCGAAACAATCCGACTTTTGACCCCCATCTTCTCAAGACAAGCCTTTTTACTTCCAACATGTTTAACAAGTTATATTTTTTTTTTTTTTATATCCTTTAATCTCTCTCTTTCCACCTTACATCATTCTTTCATGGCAGCCCCTCCATCACCACCATGGGCAGCACCACCACCACCCCCTGCCCTGAACTCCGATCCCCCTCCCTGAACCCCGATCCCCCTCCCTTGTAGACCAGCTACTCCCTATTCCCCTTCCCTGAACCCCGATCCCCCTCCCTCACCGCCGCGCCGGCACTTCCTCACTCTAATCGACACTGGGTTTTGGGTGGAATGTGTGGGATTTTAGTGGCTGGGGTTAGGGTGGGTTTTCAAGAGGGTAGGATGGGTTTCGGTTGGTTTGAGTGAGGTTTTGAGGTGGGGGTTGTGGGTGGTGGGGTAGTGGTCGGGGGTGGGGTGGCGGAATTTCGGGTGGCGAGAGTTAGTCGTGGTGGGAATGGAGGTTTGGTGGTGATATGGTGGTTGTTATGGTGGTGGGGTAGTGGTCAAGGGGTGGGGTGGCGGGATTTCAGGTGGCGGGAGTTAGTCGTGGTGGGAGTGGAGGTTTGGTGGTGATATGGTGGTTGTTATGGAGGTAGGGTGGTGAGGTGAGAGGAGAGAGATTAAAGAAAAAAAAAAACTAGAAAAAAAATTAACCTGTTAAACAGGTGGGAAGGGGGAAGGGGAGGGAATCGACGGCGGCTGGTCCGGCAGGGAAATGGGTGCTCCGGTAGGGGGGGAAGACCAATCGAGAAGGTGACACGTGGCAAGTCACCTTCTAAAACAAGTTACTAATTTCACAAACCGGTAAGAGGCTCATTCTGAGAAGATGGAGTATAAAGGTGGGATTGTTTCCAGATTTCGAGAAGGTGGGATTATTTTGAGCAGAAGTGGCGAAGGTGGGATTATTAGTTTCCATTTTTCCTATATAATAACCAATTATTAACACATCATCATTCTAACCAAATAACCAGGACTTGACATGTTGGATCTGAATTTAAAGCTCATTAGTCATTATGGTGTGAACTAACTTAGAGTGCGTTCTCTTGATCACCTTGAAAAATTAAGTTTCAGGTCCAATCAGTTCAGTTCAGATAAGTTTCAATCAGGTCCAATAAGTTCTAATCAGGTGCAATAAGTTCCAATTAGGTCTAATCAAATCTAATAAGTTCCAAGAAGGTCCAAATAGTCAATGATAAATAAATTAAAATTAAAATTTTAATTTAAGTACCACAATGATTATATAGTATTATATTGGTATTATTGTATATTATTTTATTGTTCATATTACTATTAGCTAATTAAGTTATTATTAAAATTTTTAATTAAAGTACCACTATGATTATAAAGTATTATATTTGCATTATTATCTATTATTTTATTATTCATATTACTATTAGCTGATTATGTTATTATTAAAAATTTTAATTAAAGTACCACTATGATTATAAAGTACTACCTCCGTTTCTTTTTAATAGTTACATTTTTCACGCATGCCGATGCACTACTTTAAGCCTTTACATCTCTAATTTTGTATTTGTAAAAAAAAAAGTCGATATTCTAAAACTACATATCGAGGCGAATTAAACAAGACCCCACATGACTATATTTTCTCTTAACCATAATTCACAAATGATAGTCAAAGGAAAATTTGTGAATAGTGTCAAAAGTGAAAGTGTAACTATTAATAAGAAACGGAGGTAGGATTATATTTGCATTATTATCTATTATTTTATTATTCATATTACTATTAGTTGATTATGTTATTATTAAAAAACTATTATAATCATGGTCAAATAAGGTTAACAATAATAATCATCATAATTATAATATTTTGCAATTCGTCTTTAAATAACTAGAGATAACATGTTTTCGTTACTAATAACAATGAAAGATATAAATCTTATCAATTGATTTCCTAATAGTGTTTTATGAAATTAAAGCAAGACTATTAGATATATTAGTGGTGAAAGTTGTGTATATGCAAGCATATAAATAGTATTTTTTTTTTTTGTTAAAATGTTAATCTTAAGAGATAATTAATAATTACTATTTTTTCGAAGGACAATTTTTAATAATTATTATGTCATAATAAAATTTGAGGGCTAGTAGTGATGTTAGAGGTAATATTTATGTTATTACTCATTAAATTTTTCGTCAAATAAGGTCAAATAAGTTTCAATCAGGTACAATAAGGTCTAATAAGTTTCAATCAGGTCCAATCAGGTCTAATAAGTTCCAATCAGGTCAATAAGTTCCAATCAGGTTCAATCATGTCCAATAAGTTGAATCAGGATCCAATCAGGTCTAATCAGTTCAGTTCAGTTCAGGGTTATTCAAGTGAAGAGAACGCACCCTTATTTGGTAAAGCTCTTTAGATTTTGGTATCTAAGGTTAGGACAAGTATTCAATCTATGTTATTGACCACTGTTAACTCTGTCAACATAAAGAAGAAACTCAATTAAAATATAGAAAAACCAACTATTCACAATAAATAATTATTGTAAATACGACTCATACAAGATTTTTCGTGCCTATATTTGATTACTATAGCTAACCTCCAATCTTTGAAATTATAATGCTACCTATACGAATAACTAGTTCTTTTTTAAATGTCAATCGTCTTTGTTTGTTAAAAAAAATCGATATGATATGACAATTCTTTTGAGATGGTAGAGATCAAACGCCAATTAATTAGACTATAAACTATTAAAGACGCATTTTGTTTCACCGGCTTTTCACTTATTTGAACTTATCAAAGATTAATAAGGAAATTTATATATCTTAAATTAATGAAGATAAGGTGAGAAAAATAAAATCTAAGTAGAACATTATTGTGATTAGCTCTACTTAGCTAGCTAAAAGCCCACAAACCATGAGAAAGGTCTCCATATAAATGTTAAATTGTACTTATCCCAAACCAAACCGCTTAGGAGTTAGAGGTTATTTGGCTCTACTCCCAGTTTTCTGTTTGTTGTTTTAAAATTTTTGAAGGCATAAAGTAGAAGTTAAAAAATTAACTTAAACCAATCATGTCAGCACATATTTGAAAACTACCTCCTCAGTCCTCATGTACATATTTCTGTTGTCATTTTTTGAACAAACTAAAAATTGAATACAAAAAAAGGTACGAAATGAAATGCCCTTAGCAATATGGTGTATATATTCTAATTCTTTTTTAATTAATCAACAGCCTATTTTACTTATACTCTAACAGACTCTAACAGTAGTCGACTAGTGGATACTGAAACTGATTTTCCATAGTCATAAAAAGTTAAAAGTTAAAACTACACGCAAATTATTTAGCTAACAATTATATATTAATATTGTACTCTGATGCAATTTTAATATCAGAGTGAGATAGTACTGAATAAAAATATTTCACCAAATCCTCGGTTATGCAATTTTTCTTCATAAATTAGCATTCAATGACCGGTAGAACTTTGGTTGTGTGTTGTCTCTCATAGAAGTCATGTTCAATTGTTCATGTAGTTTTCTGTACAGTGAGACCTGAATTTTTTTATAAAAATAAGTATAATAGTTGTACACTTCTACTAGCTAGTACTAAAAATATCTCCTGCTCCTCCGTCCCCACTGCGAAATTTCACATCTATCTTCAAAGACTACGCAACATCACATGCAAACTGATAATTCTCATGCATTATCCCATTTTAATATGCTATATATACATAGCCTAGAGCCTATATACGCAAATATAATTGGAATATGATATTTACACTTTCAAGATAGACTTTGGTTATTTGGAAATCTGTTTTCCATTTAACATATGATCAAAAGTGAACATATTAATGCATTCATTTAGTACATATTCTACACCAATTCCTCAATTCTATTAAGTGAAAAGTTCTTCATGTAACTTCTTTTTGTAGAGGTATTTATTGAAGACTATGCAAGTGTAAGAAGATATTTTCAGAGTGTCGATGTAATATTCTCCTTAGAAGAAGTATCATAATTTATAACTCTCTTCCACTAACTTTAAAGTTAACATTTAATGTCCAAGTTCCAATTCTTGGTCGGTTTAACTTTTTTTTTCCTTAAATTGTTGTTCCTCTTGTTGGAGTTATACTGTTATACACCTAATCTCCCTTACGATTTAATATTAGCCCTAAATTATAATACTCCATCCGTCTCATATTATAGTGCTTCTTTCCTTTTAAAGTGTCCCAAAATATAATTCTTGTTTCCATTTTTATTTCACACATTTTCATGATTTTCATAGAAAAATTGTGCCACCATTAATTATTTGCTTCTTGAAAATAGTATTTTGCTTTGTTTATTCAACCCAAGGGTTGAATTAGTCATGTATTTAATGTTCTTTCACCACTTATTATCATTCTCTCTCCTAAAATCAGTTTTTTCCCCATAACATTTATTTTCAATACACAAACACTCTTTACATTTTTCTTAGATTCTATTTACCTTAATACCCGTGAAAAAACAGAATCAAGCACTATAATATGGAACGGAGGGAGTACTAGATTTTGTGTGTTATTGTAAATGAGTTCAGGTGAGAATGTTGTTTTATATGAAAAGTGAGAACAAATGTCAGCCTTTAGATCATGACTTATTTAATGGCCCAGATTAAAAGATAAAAGTTTAATGGTCCATATTATTTATTCTCATTTCTCACATAAATAGTTTTCTCACATGATCTTGACTATATATATATATATATATATATATATATATATATATATATATATATATTATTTAGTTGTTCCACTTGTTTTATCATGATCAAAACACACAATTTTAACCATTATTGTTATCTCTAGATATGGATCAAAATTTTTATGAAAATTAAACATTATGAAAATATCATAGAAACAGAAAGATCTTCTTTATATACAAATGTACCTATTCTCATTTTCCGGTGTGGTTTTTTGATATGGATAGGGGTGGTGCTGCAATTAATGGAAATAGGGGGTTAAAGGAAGATACAAGGGTCACCCCTATCCATCTCAAAAACCACACCGGAAATTGAGAATAGGTTTCATCTTGCAAAGAAAATAAAGTTTGTGGTCTTTTTTTTGCAAAGAATGCTTTAAAAGGTTTTTTTCGCAAAATTAAACTTTTAAAAGGTTTTTTTTGGCAAATTTTCCTATTATCTATACATAGGAAAAACCATAATCTTGTAACTATATAGTTTCATAATATCAATCTTATAATAATTTTTAATTATTTATAATTAAATATATTATCCATGCTCAAAGTTATTTGTTGGCGAACGTGCTAAGATATTTAGGTATACAACTAAAAAGTAGAGGTATATGTGAATCATAGAAACTGATTTTTTGAATGTATTTTGTCAATAAATCAATAAATAGTATTTTTATGATATATACTACCCAACTATCAAGATATTAAAGACTCAAATTTCACCATAAAATTGGAATAGGATGACCAAAAAAAAAATGAAGATGAAGAAAGGTGAGCTCACCCCCCCCCTTTCATTTCCACCCCTATGTATCCTGAAATAAATTAACCTCTACAATACACACGATGCTTATTGCAACAATAATTAAAATTTTAGCACTAATTAATATAGGATTGGCGAAGTTACTAGAAGAATAAAGGTCACCCAAAACAACCTATAATTTAGTCAAGGCAGAAATATTCTTTTTATATTTCAATATACGGTTTACCTTTACATAAAAGTCACAACATTATACTCCTCTTTTCTAATGAAACAAAAAAGCTAGCTAAGGCACAGTTAAAAGATCACATTTTATGCCTGAATGTGCTCATTAAATTATAATTTTTTTTATAGAAAAACAGGAGAAGAAATTTATTTCTTTTATGAATTTGGGAAAATGCATGGTGTTGCGTTTCCCCTTTAGTGAATGAATGCTGAAGTCGTCAGAGTCATGAAAGCTAGCAAGGAATACCTACATCTATATCTGCAATATAAATTTGGAACAAAGCATAAAAGCTTCATATATAATCAATATATACTACTATGCATGTGATTTCATGATAACCTTCCTGAAAGTTTTTGTTCTTGCTTCTGCTCATTGCCTTAGCATGGATTAGCATATTAACATCTTCCGTGTTTGGTTTGAGGGTGAGAATCGAATCTAACCTGATCAGATTTTTATTCTAAGAGGTAGATTTTCAAACACAAAAAAAGAATATAATAAGAAATATATACATATTCATCTGGTTTTATTCTCAATGTTCATAATTGTTTCGGATACTATTAAATTATTGTTCTCTACAGAATTTCGGGAATATTCATGATATGGTGGATTATACAATATGACTCAATTGACCCATTTAGTATTCATTCAATTGATGGTGAATTTCATATAAGGAAGATTTAATCTCGCTTTACGAATATATATATACGTTCAATCAATGTACGCGTAGACCACATTAGCCCAACACAGTTTAGGGCGTTTTCTCATCTCTTTTAAAAAAATTGTTTTAAGGTTGATCACGAATAAACATATAAGGTGAAATTATATGAATGATTATGTTCAATCCCATCTAATAAGTTTGTCTAGATAAGTTCATCAATGAAGAGAATTTATATCCTGTGGACTTGTCTGATCTAGTTTGGTCCAAATCTGGAGGTGATAAGTTGTATTGTAATTCTTCTTAAACTTTTACAGAAGGCTGACCATACCTTGAACAAATGGTGTGGCCAACAGCCAGCTAATACAAAGACCCAAGCTAGCGCCTATAACGAAGCCCAATCTGAATTACGGGGTTACTTTTTGATAGAATATGTAATTATTCTTGTATATTCTTTACGTTATTATGTTGATATTAGGTTGTATAGTTTCCTAGTTTGTTTCCTTAATTATAGCCTAAGATATCTCTAGCATATCTCTTGTATATATGTGGTTACTATCAATGAGAATGGTCAACGATTATCATCTTTCATGGTATCAGAGCAAATGGGAAAACAGTTTCATGAAACACCACATGACGACAAATGATGATCTTTTAACTCGATAAATCAAAACACTTATAACCCCGATGATTAGAAGGAAATCCCAAAAACACACAAGGAGTAGAACGGGTTTGGAGTTTGTTAATCATAGTGGATGGAAATAGAGGATAACATAAACAACCAAATACCCATAGATGAGAATAAGAGGGGTCCTTGTGATAAAGAATTTGGAGAGGGGAGTGATTGTCTAATAGTTTACTTGGTAAAATATTAAGAAGATGAGTAGCCATTTGCAAAGCATGATGCCAAAAAGAGGAGGGTAACGAGGCATGAGCAAGGAGAGTCCAGATGATATTATTAATGGATCTTATTTTCCGTTCTGCTTTACCATTTTGTGAGGAGGTATACGGACAAGACAAACGGAAAGACATGCCAGATGCATCACAATAATTCCAAAACATGCTATTATCATACTCCCTACCGTTGTCACATTGAAGATTTTTGATATCACGTTCAAATTGGGTTCGAATATGTTTTTTAAAGGAGGTAAAGGTAGAGAAAACTTGTGATTTCTTTGCCAAAGGAAAAGTCCACAAATAATTAGAATAATCATCCAATAATATCACATAATATCGATGTCCCGAAGAGCTCAACACATGAGAGGTCCATAAGTCACTATGAATGATATCAAATGGCATGGAAGTAAAGGAAGTAGAAGTAGCAAATGGCAACTTAACATGTTTACCAAGTACACAAGATTGACAATCAATAGAACTACTAGAATCATTACATAAAATGAATTTATTTTGCTTTAGAGATGCTAATTAAGATAGAAGCTCCCGGATGGCCCAATCGATCATGCCAAAGAGAAGAAGCAATAAAAGCTGATGGAGAGTTGGCAGAATTGGTGATGGTGGTGGGGGTGATGGGGTAAAGGTCTCTCGTACTATCACACCTCATTCGACGTCTCCCCGTCTGAAAATCCTTCACAGAAAACCCAAAAGGATCAAACTCCATAATAACAGAATTATCAGTAGTGAACTTACGAACAGATACTAAATTTTTAATAATTTGAGGAGCATGAAGGACATCCTGTTGTACCTGCTGCAAGGTGGCGGAGCCACCATTGCTGCCACCTCGACCACCACCACGGCCACCCTTGCCGCCGTGACGGCCACTGAAGCCATTATTTTTGTGCTTCGAATACCCGCGATTTTGGCCTTTCTTGCCTCCACGAGTTTGCGGATGATGAGTTGTCATCAACCTCCTCCTCCTTAGAAGAGGAATATAGGGCCGTGTTTGAGATGGAACCCGAGGACTTTTTAGTAAGAGCCGCCTCTTCAAGCACCAACATGGATGGGGCCTGATAAAATGGAGGCACCGATTTAGCTTACCGAATCAACGTACCAACCCTGCCATAAGCCTCGGTGAGGCTCGAAACCAATTGAAGCACCAACCAGTTATTAGAAACCGGAGCTCCCACGTTCTTGAGTTGATCAGATAAAACTTTGAGTCGTTGACAATATGCCGACGCGTTAGGGAAGTCCTCCATGTTAGTATGGGAGAACTCTTGCTCAAGGGTGACGGCTCGGGAATTTTAGTTATCCTGAAAAATGTCCCGTAAGCGATCCCACGCGGCCATGGCCGTGGAATCAGGCTCTAGAATAGAATGGAGTAGATCGCTCGAAATAGTCGCGTAAATCCATTGAAGAACTGTGGCATCTAGAGTGGACCAAAGTTCTTTCTCTTCATCAGTGGAAGGGGCCTTCTCTGCTTCAGGTTTGATAATATGATGAAAGACGCGGTGCAAGCGAGCATGGACTTTGAAAAGTTCAGCCCATGTGGCATAATGGTCGTGTTCCGTTTCAAGGACAAGAAGAACATGGTTCCTGATATTCGACACTGCAAGTGCCGGATGGAAATTATTTTTACCATCCTTGAATCCATCCATGGAGAAAATAAAAGAATGAAGAAGAAAAGAAAAGAAAAGAAGAAAGAGAGAAGATGAGTGGAGAAGGCTGAGAGAACTAGGGCAGCGGAAGATAATAAAACCCTAGGCAACTGATACCCTAGCCGAATACCGTGGTGTAGCCAATGTGGTCTCCGAGACATGTTGGTTGCGTAGTCTCGTGGTTGAACTTCTCTGTCCCATTACCAAAGCTACCTTGGTTTATTGTGATAATGTGAGTGCCATATACTTATCTGGGAATCCAGTTCAGCATCAGCGCACAAAACACATTGAAATGGACATTCATTTTGTTAGAGAGAAAGTTGCTCATGGCCATGTTCGTATCCTTCACATCCCTTCCCGTTACCAGATAGCCGGTATTTTTACGAAGGGTTTTCCATTGATTTTATTTCTAGATTTTTGTGACAGTCTCAGCGTCCTATTGCCTCCCGCTTCAACTTAGGGGGTGTGATAGAATATGTAATTATTCTTGTACTATATTCTTTACGTTATTATGTTGATATTAGGTTGTATAGTTTCCTAGTTTGTTTCCTTAATTATAGTCTAAGATATCTCTAGCATATCTCTTGTATATATGTGGTAACTATCAAGGAGAATGGTCAACGATTATCATCTTTCACTTTTATTGAATCTAGGGTTTGTGTTACTTTTAGTGAAACTAGGGGTTACTTCTTCGAATGCTAAGAGGTTACTTTTACTGAAACTAGGGATTACTTTTTGTAATGCTAAGGGGTTACTTTTACTGAAAGTAGGAGTTACTTTTTGTAATTACTAGCTTTATATGCACGCTATGCGTGCGAAGTCGAAGGATGAGTAGTAAGTGCTTTGCAGTTTGTTTGATCGGTTTTCTTCGTTTTTATTTTTATTTTTGAACTAATAGAGTGGTAGGTTTTCTTTTCTAGTTAGAGGTATATTAAACAAAAAAAGTGGACACCAAAGTACTCATGAGGAGTTGATATATAGAATAGAGATACTTTAAAATATACGCAATCCGTTTATGTCTATCTTTAATTTTTTTAAATCACTATTAACTATGTGCATATCAAATCAAAGTCAAAAATCACCATGAAAATAATTTAAAAGTTAGTAACAAATTAGAACAAAAAAAATAAATTTTTTATAAGTGCATATCAAGGTAAAAGTAAAAATAAAAATCATTTACAATTAACAACAAAGAATATTATAGCTACAAAGCCCAAAATACCTGAAGACAGTGGGTCGATACCGTCGATATATTGGCACCTTTTGCACCTGCTGGGTTGATATATTCAACTTGAATTATTAAAAGAAAAAAACCAATATATTCAGCTTTTACATATAATTAACAAAAATCATGAAATAGTGGGTCGATAAATTATTATCAACACTTGCTCATCCTCTCCTTAGCATCCCCATTTTCTCTCTCTAATAAATCATTTAACTCTCTATCCTCCCTTCCACCACCACAACAACCCCCTCCCAACTTGTCATAGTTTTTCCTCAAGATCTCTCAACACCACCAGTCAACAGTCCTCTTCCACCCCCACAGTCCACAGATTATCCACTACCGGCACCCCCACCACTCCACGCCCTCAAGAACTCAAGTTTAGCTGCTGCATGTAGGGGGTGGGTCCTACAACAAACTTGTAGTGATGAGGTATAGTTCTTGGGGGTTATTGAATGTGAGTATTTAATCAAGTAAATTAGTCTTTCTCTTGCTGTTACTCTTAGTTTTGGTTTCTGTCTAGCAAAAGGTTTTTTTTTTAAGTAAGATGATATTTCATTTTTAATAATTGATTTTAAAGTTCTCGAAATAATAATTTAAGAATTGAATCTTTTGAGAAAAAAGTTTATCAATGTAATCTCAAATTTCTGAAATCTATATGAAATTAGAACTCATATTGCTTCCTTCTTTTTTTTCGAATATTTCTTTTAAAATGATTTTAAAGAAATCCAATGATAATTTTTAGAAATTTATGAGAAAAGTTTGAGTCTCGAAGTTTATAGTGACTGGTAGGGGTTAAAGTATGTGGTTGTGGCTATCTTCTTCTACATTTGCTAATAGGAATTCGCTCCGCTTACTTGCAGATCAGTTGGCTGGCATTGTCTTGTCATAATTGTGTTTCTCATTTAAAGTCATTTGCTACTACTATTAAACTCTTACACCTTTCCTGTATGACCATGATTGAATTTTTGGTGATATCTATGATTCGTTAATTGGTTTTTTCCTTGTTCTCCAAACAAATGATTTGCATTTTAATATTAATAAGACATACCTTTTTGCGATTTTCCTTATTGAACTTGCCATTGCAGTGTTTGTTGCTCTTGATTGCCAATGGCATTTCACTTCTCTTTGATTAAAATTACACAAAAAGAGAATGTGAGACCTTAGAACTGTATGAGGAACAAATCATTTTTTAAATGCTTTAGAATTACCTGTTCTTGGTTCTCTTTTAATAGTTGAGGGGCTTGTGTTATTCCTGTAGAATTATGTTCTCTAATAACATACACTGCTTGTTCTAAATTGTCGATTGTGTTTTGGTTGTTTTATTGTGGTTTGGAGGTAATTGAAGGGAGAAGAGGAAGAAGATGAGGCAGAGTAACTGTTATGGAGTTGTGCGTGATTTTGAGAGGAAGAAGATGAGGCAACTGTCATGGAGTTGTGCGTGGTTTTGAGAGGAAGTAGAGGATTAGATAAACTGTCGTGGTTTCAAGAATTGTTTTTAAAGGTTAACTGGTGCAATTAACTGCCGTACAATTTTTTTGTTTTTTCTAAATTTACTGATTGGTTGAGTTTGTAATATTTGGTGGTAGTTGGGGGTATTTAAGTAACTTTGGGTGGACACCAAATCCTCAGGTGTTCACATATAGAATAGAGATAAGAGGTTACTTCTTGTGAAACTAGAGGTAACTTTTTGTAATTATAAGAGGTTAATTTTTCTGAACTAGGAGTTATTTTTAGGAGTTATCTTAGATTTATGATGGAGTTACTTTATATTTCTGTAGGAGTTAGCTTAGATTTATGTAGGGTTACTTTTTTTCTATCCTTTTTTTTCTCAAACTTCAAGAAGCTTCTCTTCAATCAGTTGAAGAAAGGCATTGCTTCTTGAAATTTGTGATGGTGAAGAAATCCTTCAACCTTCCTTCTGGAACATAGAAGAAGTCTCCAGTAACTTCTCCTGTTGTTGAAAAGCATAAGCCGAATTCTAAGGAAGTTGCAGTGAAAAAGCCGACGAAAACCGAGGTTGCGGCGAAACCTAAGGTTGCGAAGAAGCATAAGATCGCCGTAAAAGTTGGTGTGAAGGTCGCAAAATCTCCGACGAAGAATGCGCCTGCAAAGGCGAAGAAGCCGAAGAGTTTCAAATCTCGGAGAGAGAAAGAGAAATCAATGACGCGCGTGGCCGCACACTTTGGTTTTCGTGTGGCATGTTGCACAAAAAACGCGTTGATCTTCTTATCTACTTTGGATCATTTTGGTCTAGTGTAATTGTAACAAAATTATGTAATAAGTTATTGAGGTAAGCCTTATAGTTATAATTCGTTTATTAAAGGTATTAAACATGACCATGCTCTACCAGTTTGATTTACCCCATACGTGTATATGGTAAGTCACTTGCTCTAAAAGAAACAATTAAAATTACCACCATCCATGTAGTCCCAAGAGGAATTGGGGTTGGCTTAGTGGTGAGTTGTCCTTCTTCTCTAGTAAAGTTTAGAGTTCGATTCCTACTTCAAGCAATTTCTTGGGATTTAAGGAGGGAATTGGGGTGTATGACTTCTAATGGGCCTTTGAATGGGGTCCCTGTGTGGAGACGTCCCATAGGATTTCTTCTTATTTATTAGGCAAAATTGGCTTCAACACCCTGAACTATAACTCAGGTGCACCCAACACCACCAACTACGACTAGTAGCCTAAACACCACCAACTATGAGCTGGGGTGCATTCTGTACCATAAATGAGGCCGGAAGCCTAAAATCTTGCAGAAGACGGTGAATTTTTATGGTACAGACTGCACCGCACCTCGTAGTTGGTGGTACAAACTGCACCCCACCCCGTAGTTGGTGGTGTTTAGGCTACTAGTTATAGTTGGTGGTGTTGGGTGCATCCGAGCTATAATTCAGGGTGTTTAGGCCAATTTTGCCTATTTATTAAATAAACGTGTAGTCTCCAGAGCCAAAAATAGAAAGAGAAATGTAGTAGGATTACTACAACAATTTTTTTTTGAGAGTGGATTACTACTACATACAGACATACAGTACTACATTGTTACACCTAAAGTTTAACTAATTTTTCTATAGCTAGCTAGTAGATAATACAAGTGTTTCATTCTGAAGCAAAAGATGCGTTTATTAAACTATCTTTAACTTTCATGTTTTTGCGAGAAACTAACTTATAAAAAAATTGTTGTCCCAAACTACCTTACTTTTACCATTTTGTTGTTTACAGCTACCTTATGCCGGTTTTCGGCATTGACTTTTATTTTTTCCGGTTTTTTAATGTCACGTTGTATCACTTGACCTCTTCAAACCCTTTTTTAAATTTCCCCACCCTAATTTCCCTATTTCCCTGTGTGCGTGCGCTCTCTCTTTCTCATATCTATGTGAAACTTTGTACCACCAATCTACCATTAAATTCCTCTTTTATTTTAACTAAAATTGAAACAATCACCCTCCTCAATTTCCACAAGAGTAATTTTAGCTGTCAACAACAAAATTGTAAAGTAAGGTAGTTTAGGACAATAATTTTTTTATATAGTAGTTTCTCTCATTAATTTAAAAGTTAAAGGTAGTTTGGACAAAAAATTATAAATCTTTTAAGGGCTTGGGCTCGGTTCTATAAGTAGAGTGAAAACTAAAATCTACCAGAAAAGGAAAAAGGAAAACATAGAGGGAAAAGAAAGAAGGGTACTGCTATGCTACTACTAGCTCCTCTTCATGCATGATTGGACGTAAAAGGGTTGGAGGGGAACTCATCTGATCAGCTGGACAGCATTATTGCGGAATGACTTGTGTCTCTACTCTCTAGTCTCTACACTTGCCCATTTTTATCATCTTTTATGCAGTTAGGTAAGTTAATCTTTAGCTAACTTGCTACTATATAAGGTTGCAATATTGCATCATGCTAAACATAATTATGTTGTAGCATCCGTTAACGGAATTAAAGTTAACACCAACCATGAGAAATAGAATTTTGAATTTGAGTTTTTTTTTTTTTTTGTTTTTTTTTTTTTTTTACATAAAGAGAACATACGTATTAGGAAGTAATAACAGAGGTATAGTTAATCCGATACCACTTTGCTATATCATGAGCCTGCTTGACCTGGTAGATTGCGAGAAACCTTGACAATCTGACACTATTTCAGAGTACATGCCAGCTGTTGTATTTCACTTACCGTCCATTTGATGGTGATGTCCTTTGGAAGTTTGGATCGCAAATAGTGCACAAGGGTGGAAGAGTATGTCTTAATCCGGACATGTATGTATCCTTCAGCTGCTGTCTAACCTAGAGCTCGAAGTTGGAGTTTTGGTACTTAGTATTATCTCTAAACTCGTCTAGTAATTAATGAGTCAAATTTGATCGCATTTGTATTCGACGTGTTTGATAGGTATGTTCTATTTCATTAAATTATTTGCATTTATCTTAACTTATTAACTGTAAATTGAACTGATCAAAACTTATATTTCATTTTCTAAAAGGTATCTCGATCAATCCTTGTTTACTAATTTAACATGCTGAGCTAAAGCTAAACATGTAAGTGATCAAGCTCGAGACATGCCAGAGCTAGCTATATGTTTGATGAGTCAAGCTCCAAGAAGAAATCTAAAAGCTCATTCAAACACAAGCCCATTTACGTTCAAACACCAATACTACTAATTAATTAAATTAACTTGAACACGTAAACTCTTCTATCTGCCCTACTTGTTTGCAGCCTTAAAAATGAGTTAGCATGAACATAATATTTTTTGGTGCAAAGCATGAACATAAATTGAATAAAACTTCAAATGATTTTATAAAGAAGTAGTGAGAGAAGTCACAAGCCCCAACATAAATAAACATGGGGGCAGAGGCAGGCAATGGGAAGAGATGCTAAAAGAATGTCTGGACCACGCTAAGCAGTTACGACAAGTAAAATAAGGTGGTTAATAACTAAAGTTTTAACAAATGGAATTAGAGGGCGATCCAACAGGATAACGGTGCCCTGCTACCCTAACACCGTACGGGATACGGACTAGTAGTGCCTCTGTTACTGCTATTTCTACTCACGTGAAAACACTCGTATACTGATCTACAATCTACAGACCAGTAACATACCAAAAAGAAAATAAATGATACCCCTTCCGCTTTTTTTTTATTTGCTACATTGAAGCCACTAATTTTGACCGATTATTTTGATTATTTTATAAGTAAAAATATAATCATGTGTGATCTTGTTAGATTCGTCTCGAAGTGTAGATTCATAATATCAAATTTTTATAATTTTTACTTAAGCGAAATAAGAGATATTAAGGGTTAAATAATGCTTTAAAAACCGTGCACAACAATGTAGCAAAAAAAAAAAAAAAGCAAAGGTAGTATTTATTTCTTATTTTTTATATGTATTTTCACATACTAGTATAATGTGCGTTATTTTTTTTATAAGGTACGATAAGGAAAAAGATTATTAGGAGACCCTCCGCACGAGGGGTGGTCCTAATATATCGTTTACAATGATTCTGTGTAAAGCCGAATTTGTACAATCTTCAATAATAAAAGGTGCATCAATTAAATGACCAACATTTGCAATCTTGTCTGCCGCTTTATTTGTCTCTCTATAAATGTGCTAATGTGCGGTATGTGCCACATTCTAAAACGGAGGAGAGTTTGAACCACGTATAAATTAAAATGGAGTTTAATATAAATCTAGTTGATAGTAATGGGCTAAGGAGCATGATAGATTAGCAATACAAGTTGGTAATAATCTCTCTCATGTGTCTTTTTGAATACTAGATAGCTCCTTTATGCAAATAATAATATTTTAATCTCAATTTTATTTTTTAATATAGAGATAATATTGGATGTCATTATTCAAGATTTAAAGTGATTTCGAGACTGTTCAACCCTTTTTACTCGAACATGTTAAAATGTCTTCAATCAAGTATTCAATGAAGTTAAAGGTCTGTTCTATTCCACTTATTTTGACTTATTAGAATTGAGGTTAACTTAATTGAACTTTTCTAAACTTATTAAAAACTTACATTGGAACTTATTGTAACTTTTCTAACTTATATTAAGTTATAATTTATGAAATAAGTTGAATAAAACATAACCTTAAAAATAACCTTTATAATTTGGTTGTGTGTTGTAGGGTACTATATACACTTTAATTTTCACAATGTTGTGGCCCTAAGTCATTCAGATTTTGTAAACCTAGAAAGAATTGGAACTCCTATATTATTCCCAAAATACTAATAGCGCATCGTTAGTGAGCCACATAAATTGGTGTATCGATTTTATTATTTGTTCTTATAAGTATTCATTCTTGCACTCATTGAAACAAAAAAAAAAAATCATGACTGGAGTTGATATAGTGGTGTAGTTGTTCAGGCTTCAGGCATGTGTTGAAGGGTATAATCATACCTGGGTTTTGCTCTCATATCCAGATATTTGCAAAAGAATCCAAGCTAAGAAGTAACAATCAGAAATCAGTAGCAATGAGCGAGACATAAGAGAGATATAGAGGGGGGCCGCCAAAACCCACCACAAACTATAAACAGCACGTAGTAACCTCTATGAAAAAGACTAACTGATGAATTCCTTACAGTTACAGCTGGCCCTATTATTTTGCAAATTGCACTAGACATCTCCTTTGATGCGGGCTTCTGTTCCCTTTTAGCTTCTCTTCTTTGGCTGGATAGTTCCTTCCTTAAATATTAGTATGAGAGGCAATATTGGTTTTCAATTTCACCTAATTAAAGTGGTTTTCAATATGTGATTTTACAACATCATCCCTCTTCTCTCGTATTATGGGTGCGTTCGGTTCACCTTACAAGTATAAGTTTCAGTTTTTAAAAAGTTTAAATAAGTTTAGATTAATGTATATAAGTTTTAACATCTTATAAAATGAACTTCAGTAAGTTCATATAAACATGTTTAGAAAAATTCAAGTGAAGAGAACGCACTCTAGAAGATATGAAATATAGCTAGAAAAATTAACCACAAGTCCACAATACTTTAGTCATACATGCAAATTAGGCTCTGATTACTTCTTCTTTTTTATGAACTCATTACTTATTTATTCTTATAAGAATCAAATAGATAAAAAGAAATTAGATCAAACTCAATTGATAGCACCAAACATGTTTCAGTATTAGTAAATACTAAGAAAATTAGATATTTAATAAATACACGTTAAGACAAACAATCTTAAAAACCTTATATGATAAATTCCTTCTTTTATAACTTAGCTTTATTTTATGGACAAAACTCAACCGGACTAGTATACCAACTCACATCAGACCATACCTTAATAAATGTAGAGCAATTCATTTTTATAAGGTGATGAGAATAAAGTCGTAGCCCCACTACTTTTAGTTAAAGCAAGTTAGTCCTATTATGTTTTCCAATTATACAATTAACGCTGAAATAAATTTTCCTACAAATTCCATTAGAAAATTTACTTGTAATTAGAACAAACCAATCTTTTTCGTTTTGTTTCAAAACAAAAATATTATACATAGTTTTATTTGTAAATATAATCCTAGCCCCCAATTGATAAATTATTAGTTTTTATCAATATATAAGTTCTAGTCACTAAATTCAAGTAAAAGAAACAACATCTTGCACTAATAACAAATTATCTATTCATACCACTTTCTCAAATATAATCATAAACATGAGGTTACCAATCTTACCATCGAGAATTAAAATAAAGTTCGGCGATCAAAGAGAAAAAGTCAGAACTCCGGATTACCATTGAAAATTCCTCGGATTATAATGTGATAAAGTTAAATACCACTACTACTTTACAGTTTACCCTAAACATTTTTTCGCGTATAGTGAAATTTTGAATTTGAGAGTTCTATAAAAGGAGTGAAAGGGCTGTCTAATTTAAGGGCTCAAGTTTTGTTTGAAAGTGTGACAGAAGTAATTGCGCACACTCCCCCTCCTCCTCCTCCTTTCACCATTTTTCTATATCAGTATCCTGTTCTTCTGAGTTCTGACCCAAACTTCAAATATTTTTTCTCCATCTCTCTTCTTTTCTCCCGTTTTTCACATTTTCTCTCTCCTCTTTCAAAATTTCAATTCCCTCCTAAAACCCCCGCTTTAACCTACTTCTCTCTCTAAAACCATGGATTCTTCTTTGATGAAGTTATGCCGACGATTACAGAGTTTGGCCAAGCTTTTCCGCTTCGTTGAGGTCTGTATTTTAGTTGTTTTTCTCTCGTGGTTATCAACTCGTCTTCCATTCGTTGTCAGAATCTCCGGCGAATATTTTCGGAAACTTATCTCACTTATTTTTAGTCCAATCTCCATTTTTCTCCTTGGAAACGCCATTGTTGTCACTCTTTTAGCGAAATCCGGTTTATTCTCCGGCGAATCTTCTTCGTCGATTGACAATGCTCTCACCGAACTCTGCGATGAGTTCCGATATGAAGATTCCGATGAATCTCCAGTTTTACTCAAAGAAGAGGTAGTTTTTCAGGATAAGGAGATTATCTGTGAAGAAAACACAAAATCGGCGATTCCGAAGGTTGTTGTAGTTGATGAGGTGAATGAGAATGAGAATGAGGTTTTTGTAAAAGAAATGGAGGTGAAACCGGTGTATCGAAGGAGTCAATCGGAGAATTTGAAGAGAGATAGTGAAAAAATGGAGGAGAATAAGGAGAAACTCCGGCGATCAGAGACGGAAATTTGTTGGAGAAGTTTTGGATGCGCCGAAGAATCGGAGGATTTTTCGGACGACGGAATGAGCAACGACGAATTCCGGCGAACGATAGAGGCGTTCATTGCGAAGCAGGTGAGTTTTCATCGTGAAGAGCGGCTTTCTGTCGTTCTCCATGGCAAAGCCTAGAAGAGAGAGTTAAAGAGTGCAGAAAGTTGTTTTCCCCAAAAACAAAACTAAAAAAAAGTAGAAGAAATTGAGATTTATTATTATTATAATCTTAATTTTCCAGGTTTTAGGGGGAAATGGAAATTTTCAGCTAATTTCTGCTGCTTTTCGCTTGTCATTATGTCAGTGGATATGGTAGTAGTAGTAGTACTAATGTACTATTTGGACTATGTACAGTGGCACAGTGCTACAACTTTGATCCAAGACAAGAGTGTTCTCAACTCTTTGCGGTAACTTTTTTCTTAGAATAATCATTTAGTAGTTAGGGAATTGATTAGGGCTTAATAAGGTGGATAATATATTTGCCAACTTCAGATATGAGGGAGAAATTTTCCAAATATTTTACTACATTGGAATGGTTTATTGGGATAGTTACAATTTTGTTTAGCCTTGTTTGGCTAAGTAGTTGGAACTTATTGTAAGTACGAGCTTATTTGACCACGTGACTGTATGTCTGTATCAACTAATGTAATTATCTGATTGTATCGGTTGGTTTAACTAATCGATTGTATTTCTCGATTAGCTTATTGATTGTTGTGTTGTTTCGTAAGATGATTTAATAATTGTAAAATAGGTGGATTTCATTTAAATCTGACATAATTTTGTTTAATGTATTTTGATAATATCAAGTTGTTCACCATATACTTCAAGAGAATTCTAGGTTGATTAATTGATTGGATTTACTATCCTAGTAGTTTAAAGCTTTGGAGTACTCTCTAAATATATTTTTTCCTTTAGACTTAGAATTTTGTGGTCAATTATTCATACATTAATAGTATTTAAAGAGCCTATGTAAGAAAATATATAGTCATGTATTCATAGATTGTATGTATATATTTGTTAGATTCATAATAACATATTTTCAAAATGTCAAATTAAATGAACTTCTACAATTTTACTAGTAACTACTTAATGATAGTAATGGTTAACAATTTTACTAGTAACTACTTAATGATAGTAATGGTTAAAGACAAATATCCGCAAGACCGCAACTATACAAAATTAACTCTTAACAACAAAGGAGTGTATAAGTATAGATAATCCAAAGAGCAAAAATGAAAGTTTAGTGGTTAAAATTTAAGAATATGAGTAGCATCGATTCCACATCCCGACATTACACATGTGAGAATTGAGATATAGTTTGATTGATGATGATATAAATGTTCATTTAAAAATGAAAATCCAGTTGTCGTCAAGTTTAATAGGAGTAGCACAGCAAAAAAACCAATATATTGATTTTTGTTCACGAATTAGTTCAAAGGTGCTTTTGGAATTAGTTCCTTGTCTTTTGTAATACCATAATAATAGAGGCTATTAGTAGAATACACTTTTTCTTTCTTCTTTTTACTTAAATTGCTAACAAGATGAAGCTGTATTACATCCAAATTGGAGTGTTACAGCTCAATACACCATCAAAACTCTAAAGATTGTTGGATCATGCCAATTACTGATAACTCCTACTCTTATCACCTAAAATTTACTTCTATAATGAAGATGTGTGTGTGGGGATGAAATGTGCAATTTGCCAAATAAAAGTATTGAAATTTTATATATATATATAGGCAAAAGTTAACAAGCGCCCCTGGGGCGTTAGATAAGATAACTAAAACCGGAAATATCAAATGAATCTAAACATTAATTATACCGATTGACGCGTAATTTTGAAATTCAGTCTAAGATTTATACCATTTCTGAAAATATATTTAGTGCTTATCCTACGCCCTGTGGCGTCTATATATATATATATATATAAAACCAATCTATTAGATTATCAAAATTGAATGGCCTACATGCTTTTCATGTCATTAATAGCATTTGTTGTAGTTTTGCAACTTCGTAAACTGGTTCATGGTCTCTTTACTTTAACCAATTTAGGTCCTTAAATTATCGAAATTGAATGGCCTAGATGGTTCTCATGTCATTAATAGCATTTGTCGTGATTTTGCAACTTCGTAAACTGGTTCATGGTCTCTTTACTTTAACCAATCTAGGTCCTTAGATTATCAAAATTGAATGGCCTAGATGCTTTTCATGTCATTAATAGCATTTGTCATAATTTTGCAACTTCATAAACTGGTTCATGGTCTCTTTACTTTTCAGCGGTTTCATTTACTTTTCAATTGATTTCATCTACTTTTACTAAACTTTGTTTTACTTTTACAGATTCTGGAAACCAATTATGTAAGTTTTGAATTAATTACGAAAATTCCATTAATGACATGGAAAACATCTTGAGCATCTATTTCTGATGATTTAAGGGCCTAGAATGGTTCTATGTTCTCATTTAGGCTATGGTTATCATCGGATCCTAATTCTCTCTCTCTCTCTCTCTCTCTCTCTCTCTCTCTATACATATATATATATATATATATATATATATATATATATATATATATATATATATACACACACACACATATATGTATATATGTAACATCTCTGATATTTTAAATGATAATTTCTAAAATATGCTTAATTTAATGAACATTAGACAGTAGCGGAAATACTGTCTATCGGAGTATTACTTTCTAACCATAATAAAAGGTTGTCTAATTATCATAACTAAATGTTAATTATCCAAATATCATCCAAAGTGAGGTTATAAACCTCTTACAACCCAAGTTATCAAAATGACAAAATTCCGAATGTCATAAAGTAGAGCATGATAACAAAAGATCAAAATTCCTATCTCTCACTCTATCCCGTTAACAACCCGAATCATTAGCTTTCTTCATCTGCAAAATATATATATAGGGGTCCACAGTCAGTAGGGAGCAACTAGCAGTCCTCCCAGGTTAAACAAGATCAAATAAGCTAATTACGGTAATCAACATCGATTATAGTAACCACAAAGTATCATAAACATCCACAACATCGCCACTAATCATAATTCTTCGTTAAAAATAATAATATACTCAAAATATCCATTTATATCAACATAGACTCAATTTCCAAATCCAAATAACTCTCCCAAATAATCATTCAAACACAACATCACAACAATCAACATCGAGGGGAGACCGAACGCAAGTGGATAGATGTACACCCAGCAAAGATACAACCACCCACGGTTCCTACATGATAGAAGTATTAGGACACGCACACCCACTCAAAGATACGATATCCTATGTCTAAGAAATGGCCATAACTTCCAAAGTGCTAGTTTCAACGCACCCGGCTCGGTGCGCCGTACCCGGCTCAAGACAACCTAACACCGGACGACGACTAATATCAAAGCGGACTTACGTACCCGGCTCAAGCACGTAAGTTAACTCTATGTACCCAGCTCAGCACAAGAGTGACAGTTCATACCAAGGGACCCAGCTCAGCCCCATAGGATTTCTCTTCCTCAACAAAACAAACCAATGTACCCAGCTCAGTACAATGGTAATGACTCAATAAAATAACATTTCAAAAAAAATATCTCTATGTACCCAGCTCAGTACAATAGTAAACATCATCTCAAAACATCTCTTTGCACCCGGCTCAAGTGCAAAGTAAAAATCATCTCAATACAACACTTTGTACCCAACACATTACAAAGTAAAAATCATCTCAATAGCACTTTGTACCCATCATAGTACAAGGTAAAACTAATTCAAAATTAAGATCATAACATAATTAAAGTAGTAGTAACATGAGATTTGTACCAACATCTTTAGAACAATCTCAAATCATTTTATTTAGTATAAAAATTAAAGGTTTATAATCATCACAAAAACTTGTCAAATCGACATAAAAATTGATGGAATCACCCAATTCAACTTAATATCAACTCAAATAATATTTTAATAAAAAATACATACACTTGTCAAATTGACATTCAAGTTGATGGAATCACCCAATTCAACTTAATATCAACATAAACAATATTTTAATCCAAAATACACAAACTTGTCAAATTAACTTAAAAGTTGTTGGAATCACCCAATTCAACTTAATATCAACTTAAACAATATTTTAAACCAAAAATACACAACTTGTCAAATTGACTTAAAAGTTGATGGAATCACCCAATCCAACTTAATATCAACTTAATCAATAATTTAATCCAAAATACACAAACTTGTCAAATTAACATAAAAGTTGATGGAATCACCCAATCCAACTTAATATCAACTTAATCAATATTTGGTTTGAAAATATTCATTTGTAAAAGGGATACAAAAGTCATAATTAAACTCATTGTAATTTATTTATAAATTCTCAAATTACACGTAATAATAATTAAATCTAAAAACAACAAGTTTAATTAAATTCTTTTTAGTAAGACAAACTAAATAAATTAACTAACATTAATCAAAATTTAGTTAAAAGTTGTTGTAATTATTCTAAAAATACATAACTAGTTTCGGTAATTAGGTTTTCATTATACAATAATTTCGAATTTAGATCACTAATATAAATTAATAATAATCCAAAATTAATATTAGTGATATTAATCACGAAATACCTTAATATTAATAAACTTTTAACAAGTTCATTTTGGTTCAAGAAGATAAAGTTTAAATTAATAGATTTTTGAATTACACAATTTACTAATCAAATAAATAATAATTTGACAAATTCATACAATAATTCAAGTAGGTTAACCACGACCATAAAATGAGGATTTAAATATAAAATGAAATATATTAAATAATTTTCGTGAGTATAAAAATAAATTTCAAAATTTAAACATATTCTAAAACACTAAAATACTATCGGATATAATTACACAATTAACAAAATAAGTTTCCAAAATTCAAAATAAATCACACCAACAAGTTAATAACATGTATGAGTTCATAAACATACTAAATATATAATTTTATGAAGATTTATACATATAAAATCAGTAAATATATATTATACACTTAAATACACATATGTAAATCGAAAATCATAATTAACAATTAAATTCACATAAATCCGAAAATTCATATATAATTCACGTAAATTCACATAATCCATCTCAAATATTATTATAACTATTTCTACTATAATGTATATTAATTAACTATAATTAACTTATTAATCAAAATTAAACTAGGATTAAAGCTAGTTACCTTAATTTCGATGGAAAATAGAATGGAGATAATAAGAGAACACGAGCTAAGATCCTTCCTCTTCCACAAGCTCTAAACTAAATGTATCACCTTTCTTCAGTTTTAGGATGAAAATAGCTTGGGTAAAAATTATTTGCTCCAAAACTTTAAGTAAATAAGAAAAAAAATGTCAAGAAGTCAAGGTAGTTGGAAGATGGAGTAATTGGGTTGGCAATGGGATGAAAATGCTTGGAAACTTCCTCCAACATCAGAATTTACTTCCCATAAAAATTTCAAGACTTTTGGACCAAGTTTAATATTTTTAAAGATTAAAACCTTAAAGTTAGTCAAATAGTCAAATAAGCTTATAAATGCCTTAGAAAATCCAAAAATGAGTTAACACTATGACAAACTGATTTTAATAAATTTGAAATGAGTTCTAAAATTTATAAACTAATTAATTAAAATTATTTTTACCAATTTCCTAATTTTTCTCCAAAACTGTTTTTAAATTCAAATAAAATCTGAATATTGAAAAATGAATTTCACAAAAATTATTTAAACCTTAGGATAATAAATCCAACATGTTTATGAAATAAAATATAATTTTTATGAATTTTCAAATCAAGATGATAATTTTATTGATTAAACACAGTGAAACGGTAACAGAGTTAATTAAACACTATGAAATAAACGCGAAAAAATTCGGAGTGAAATTTTGAGGTGTTACAATCACTCCCCCTTAAGAAAGTTTCGTCCTCGAAACTTAGAAACAAGGCTAAGCACCTGAGGTAAACAACTCGGGAAATTTTTGCTTCATCGATTCTTCAGTCGCCCAAGTGGCCTCTTCGAACTTTTGATTTCTCCAAAGCACTTTTACCAACGGGACCACCTTTCTTCTTAAGACTCGGTTTTGACGGTCAAGAATATGGATAGGTCGCTCTTCATAAGTTAAGTCCCGATCAACAATGATTGACTCAACGGGGATTACATGGGAAGGATCACTACGATACTTCCGCAATTGTGATACATGGAATACGTCATGAACCTTTGACATATCAGGCGGTAAGGCCAATCGGTAGGCTACTTCCTCGATCCTTTTAAGGATCTCATAGGGACCTATAGACACCTTCTTGGTCTCCGGACATGCTGTTGTATCAAACAACTTCTCGATCTCCCTTAGCCAGTTCTCTAAAGCAACTGGGTCTGCAATCCCGTGATAATGAGGTGGACGATGACGGTCAAACCTATCGAACACTGATTGACTGTTTGTTGGTGTAGGAGTACGATGGGTGCCACTCGAGCTTGCCAACGAGATAAGTGCATTTTCTAAGGCACGACGACGGATCCTAGCAGCCTTCTTTTCGAGCTTGCTTGCGAGCCCTCTCATTGTCAAATACGGACGTCATCCGGTAAAATGACAATGAACCCTTGGTGGGTTATTAAATAATTACCACCAAACACATATTTAGCACACAAGTAAAAACATAGCAAATAAATCATATAAATTTGAATCAAAATATTTCCCAAGGCCGTATTGGCTTTCTTCCTACCCAAATAACTCACTCTAAAGCACTCGTCTTGAAGCCTAATAAGCTAAGCAAAAACCTAGGTTTCAAAACTACAAAATTTCACGTGGAACTTGTAGCAACTCTAGAGAGAGTTTTTGGAACGTTTTGCTCTGATACCAACTGTAACATCTCCGATATTTTAAATGATAATTTCTAAAATATGCTTAATTTAATGAACATTAGACAGTAGCGGAAATACTGTCTATCGGAGTATTACTTTCTAACCATAATAAAAGGTTGTCTAATTATCATAACTAAAGGTTAATTATCCAAATATCATCCAAAGTGAGGTTATAAACCTCTTACAACCCAAGTTATCAAAATGACAAAATTCCGAATGTCATAAAGTAGAGCATGATAACAAAAGATCAAAATTCCTATCTCTCACTCTATCCCGTTAACAACCCGAATCATTAGCTTTCTTCACCTGCAAAATATATATAGGGGTCCACAGTCAGTGGGGAGCAACTAGCAGTCCTCCCAGGTTAAACAAGATCAAATAAGCTAATTACGATAATCAACATCGATTATAGTAACCACAGAGTATCATAAACATCCACAACATCGCCACTAATCATAATTCTTCGTTAAAAATAATAATATACTCAAAATATCCATT
This sequence comes from Beta lomatogona, assembly GCA_947646795.1. Classification (NCBI taxonomy): domain Eukaryota; kingdom Viridiplantae; phylum Streptophyta; class Magnoliopsida; order Caryophyllales; family Amaranthaceae; genus Beta; species Beta lomatogona. Next base: position 90,471 of record CANSNZ010000512.1, read on the forward strand.
TATATCAACATAGACTCAATTTCCAAATCCAAATAACTCTCCCAAATAATCATTCAAACACAACATCACAACAATCAGCATCGAGGGGAGAACTGAACGCAAGTGGATAGATGTACACCCAGCTCAGCATACAACCACCCACGGTTCCTACATGATAGAAGTATTAGGACACGCACACCCACGCCTAAGCATACGATATCCTATGTCTAAGAAATGGCCATAACTCCCAGTGCTAGTTTCAACGCACCCGGCTCAAGGCTGCCGTACCCGGCTCAGTACAACCTAACACCGGACGACGACTAATATCAAAGCGGACTTACGTACCCAGCTCAAAGACGTAAGTTAACTCTATGTACCCAGCTCAAGACAAGAGTGACAGTTCATACCAAGGGACCCATTCGCCCCATAGGATTTCTCTTCCTCAACAAAACAAACCAATGTACCCAGCTCAGTACAATGGTAATGACTCAATAAAATAACATTTCAAAAAAAATATCTCTATGTACCCAGCTCAGTACAATAGTAAACATCATCTCAAAACATCTCTTTGCACCCAGCTCAGTGCAAAGTAAAAATCATCTCAATACAACACTTTGTACCCAACACATTACAAAGTAAAAATCATCTCAATAGCACTTTGTACCCATCATAGTACAAGGTAAAACTAATTCAAAATTAAGATCATAACATAATTAAAGTAGTAGTAACATGAGATTTGTACCAACATCTTTAGAACAATCTCAAATCATTTTATTTAGTATAAAAATTAAAGGTTTATAATCATCACAAAAACTTGTCAAATCGACATAAAAATTGATGGAATCACCCAATTCAACTTAATATCAACTCAAATAATATTTTAATAAAAAATACATACACTTGTCAAATTGACATTCAAGTTGATGGAATCACCCAATTCAACTTAATATCAACATAAACAATATTTTAATCCAAAATACACAAACTTGTCAAATTAACTTAAAAGTTGTTGGAATCACCCAATTCAACTTAATATCAACTTAAACAATATTTTAAACCAAAAATACACAACTTGTCAAATTGACTTAAAAGTTGATGGAATCACCCAATCCAACTTAATATCAACTTAATCAATAATTTAATCCAAAATACACAAACTTGTCAAATTAACATAAAAGTTGATGGAATCACCCAATCCAACTTAATATCAACTTAATCAATATTTGGTTTGAAAATATTCATTTGTAAAAGGGATACAAAAGTCATAATTAAACTCATTGTAATTTATTTATAAATTCTCAAATTACACGTAATAATAATTAAATCTAAAAACAACAAGTTTAATTAAATTCTTTTTAGTAAGACAAACTAAATAAATTAACTAACATTAATCAAAATTTAGTTAAAAGTTGTTGTAATTATTCTAAAAATACATAACTAGTTTCGGTAATTAGGTTTTCATTATACAATAATTTCGAATTTAGATCACTAATATAAATTAATAATAATCCAAAATTAATATTAGTGATATTAATCACGAAATACCTTAATATTAATAAACTTTTAACAAGTTCATTTTGGTTCAAGAAGATAAAGTTTAAATTAATAGATTTTTGAATTACACAATTTACTAATCAAATAAATAATAATTTGACAAATTCATACAATAATTCAAGTAGGTTAACCACGACCATAAAATGAGGATTTAAATATAAAATGAAATATATTAAATAATTTTCGTGAGTATAAAAATAAATTTCAAAATTTAAACATATTCTAAAACACTAAAATACTATCGGATATAATTACACAATTAACAAAATAAGTTTCCAAAATTCAAAATAAATCACACCAACAAGTTAATAACATGTATGAGTTCATAAACATACTAAATATATAATTTTATGAAGATTTATACATATAAAATCAGTAAATATATATTATACACTTAAATACACATATGTAAATCGAAAATCATAATTAACAATTAAATTCACATAAATCCGAAAATTCATATATAATTCACGTAAATTCACATAATCCATCTCAAATATTATTATAACTATTTCTACTATAATGTATATTAATTAACTATAATTAACTTATTAATCAAAATTAAACTAGGATTAAAGCTAGTTACCTTAATTTCAGTGGAAAATAGAATGGAGATAATAAGAGAACACGAGCTAAGATCCTTCCTCTTCCACAAGCTCTAAACTAAATGTATCACCTTTCTTCAGTTTTAGGATGAAAATAGCTTGGGTAAAAATTATTTGCTCCAAAACTTTAAGTAAATAAGAAAAAAAATGTCAAGAAGTCAAGGTAGTTGGAAGATGGAGTAATTGGGTTGGCAATGGGATGAAAATGCTTGGAAACTTCCTCCAACATCAGAATTTACTTCCCATAAAAATTTCAAGACTTTTGGACCAAGTTTAATATTTTTAAAGATTAAAACCTTAAAGTTAGTCAAATAGTCAAATAAGCTTATAAATGCCTTAGAAAATCCAAAAATGAGTTAACACTATGACAAACTGATTTTAATAAATTTGAAATGAGTTCTAAAATTTATAAACTAATTAATTAAAATTATTTTTACCAATTTCCTAATTTTTCTCCAAAACTGTTTTTAAATTCAAATAAAATCTGAATATTGAAAAATGAATTTCACAAAAATTATTTAAACCTTAGGATAATAAATCCAACATGTTTATGAAATAAAATATAATTTTTATGAATTTTCAAATCAAGATGATAATTTTATTGATTAAACACAATGGAAACGGTAATGAGTTAATTAAACACTATGAAATAAACGCGAAAAAATTCGGAGTGAAATTTTGAGGTGTTACAATCACTCCCCCTTAAGAAAGTTTCGTCCTCGAAACTTAGAAACAAGGCTAAGCACCTGAGGTAAACAACTCGGGAAATTTTTGCTTCATCGATTCTTCAGTCGCCCAAGTGGCCTCTTCGAACTTTTGATTTCTCCAAAGCACTTTTACCAACGGGACCACCTTTCTTCTTAAGACTCGGTTTTGACGGTCAAGAATATGGATAGGTCGCTCTTCATAAGTTAAGTCCCGATCAACAATGATTGACTCAACGGGGATTACATGGGAAGGATCACTACGATACTTCCGCAACGGTGTGATACATGGAATACGTCATGAACCTTTGACATATCAGGCGGTAAGGCCAATCGGTAGGCTACTTCCTCGATCCTTTTAAGGATCTCATAGGGACCTATAGACACCTTCTTGGTCTCCGGACATGCTTGTTGTATCAAACAACTTCTCGATCTCCCCTTAGCCGTTCTCTAAAGCAACCGGGTCTCGCAATCCCGTGATAATGAGGTGGACGATGACTGGCCAAACCTATCGAACACCGATCGATCGTTTGTTGGTGTAGGAGTACGATGGGTGCCACTCGAGCTTGCCAACGAGATAAGTGCATTTTCTAAGGCACGACGACGGATCCTAGCAGCCTTCTTTTCGAGCTTGCTTGCGAGCCCTCTCATTGTCAAATCTGGACGTCATCCCGGTAAAATGACAAATGAACCCTTGGTGGGTTATTAAATAATTACCACCAAACACATATTTAGCACACAAGTAAACACATAGCAAATAAATCATATAAATTTGAATCAAAATATTTCCCAAGGCCGTATTGGCTTTCTTCCTACCCAAATAACTCACTCTAAAGCACTCGTCTTGAAGCCTAATAAGCTAAGCAAAAACCTAGGTTTCAAAACTACAAAATTTCACGTGGAACTTGTAGCAACTCTAGAGAGAGTTTTTGGAACGTTTTGCTCCGATACCAACCGTAACATCTCCGATATTTTAAATGATAATTTCTAAAATATGCTTAATTTAATGAACATTAGACAAGAGCTGGAAATACTGTCTATCGGAGTATTACTTTCTAACCATAATAAAAGGTTGTCTAATTATCATAACTAAAGGTTAATTATCCAAATATCATCCAAAGTGAGGTTATAAACCTCTTACAACCCAAGTTATCAAAATGACAAAATTCCGAATGTCATAAAGTAGAGCATGATAACAAAAGATCAAAATTCCTATCTCTCACTCTATCCCGTTAACAACCCGAATCATTAGCTTTCTTCACCTCGCAAAATATATATAGGGGTCCACAGTCGGTGGGGAGCAACTAGCAAGTCCTCCCGGGTTAAACAAGATCAAATAAGCTAATTACGATAATCAACATCGATTATAGTAACCACGGAGTATCATAAACATCCACAACATCGCCACTAATCATAATTCTTCGTTAAAAATAATAATATACTCAAAATATCCATTTATATCAACATAGACTCAATTTCCAAATCCAAATAACTCTCCCCAAATAATCATTCAAACACAACATCACAACAATCGGCATCGAGGGGAGAATCGAACGCAAGTGGATAGATGTACACCCAGCTCAAAGATACAACCACCCACGGTTCCTACATGATAGAAGTATTAGGACACGCACACCCGGCTCAAGATACGATATCCTATGTCTAAGAAATGGCCATAACTCCCAAGTCTTAGTTTCAACGCACCCGGCTCAGTGCGCCGTACCCAGCTCAGTACAACCTAACACTCGGACGACGACTAATATCAAAGCGGACTTACGTACCCGGCTCAGCACGTAAGTTAACTCTATGTACCCAGCTCAACACAAGAGTGACAGTTCATACCAAGGGACCCGGCTCAACCCCCATAGGATTTCTCTTCCTCAACAAAACAAACCAATGTACCTGACTCAAGTACAATGGTAATGACTCAATAAAATAACATTTCAAAAAAAATATCTCTATGTACCCAAGCTCAGTACAATAGTAAACATCATCTCAAAACATCTCTTTGCACCCAGCTCAGTGCAAAGTAAAAATCATCTCAATACAACACTTTGTACCCAACACATTACAAAGTAAAAATCATCTCAATAGCACTTTGTACCCATCATAGTACAAGGTAAAACTAATTCAAAATTAAGATCATAACATAATTAAAGTAGTAGTAACATGAGATTTGTACCAACATCTTTAGAACAATCTCAAATCATTTTATTTAGTATAAAAATTAAAGGTTTATAATCATCACAAAAACTTGTCAAATCGACATAAAAATTGATGGAATCACCCAATTCAACTTAATATCAACTCAAATAATATTTTAATAAAAAATACATACACTTGTCAAATTGACATTCAAGTTGATGGAATCACCCAATTCAACTTAATATCAACATAAACAATATTTTAATCCAAAATACACAAACTTGTCAAATTAACTTAAAAGTTGTTGGAATCACCCAATTCAACTTAATATCAACTTAAACAATATTTTAAACCAAAAATACACAACTTGTCAAATTGACTTAAAAGTTGATGGAATCACCCAATCCAACTTAATATCAACTTAATCAATAATTTAATCCAAAATACACAAACTTGTCAAATTAACATAAAAGTTGATGGAATCACCCAATCCAACTTAATATCAACTTAATCAATATTTGGTTTGAAAATATTCATTTGTAAAAGGGATACAAAAGTCATAATTAAACTCATTGTAATTTATTTATAAATTCTCAAATTACACGTAATAATAATTAAATCTAAAAACAACAAGTTTAATTAAATTCTTTTTAGTAAGACAAACTAAATAAATTAACTAACATTAATCAAAATTTAGTTAAAAGTTGTTGTAATTATTCTAAAAATACATAACTAGTTTCGGTAATTAGGTTTTCATTATACAATAATTTCGAATTTAGATCACTAATATAAATTAATAATAATCCAAAATTAATATTAGTGATATTAATCACGAAATACCTTAATATTAATAAACTTTTAACAAGTTCATTTTGGTTCAAGAAGATAAAGTTTAAATTAATAGATTTTTGAATTACACAATTTACTAATCAAATAAATAATAATTTGACAAATTCATACAATAATTCAAGTAGGTTAACCACGACCATAAAATGAGGATTTAAATATAAAATGAAATATATTAAATAATTTTCGTGAGTATAAAAATAAATTTCAAAATTTAAACATATTCTAAAACACTAAAATACTATCGGATATAATTACACAATTAACAAAATAAGTTTCCAAAATTCAAAATAAATCACACCAACAAGTTAATAACATGTATGAGTTCATAAACATACTAAATATATAATTTTATGAAGATTTATACATATAAAATCAGTAAATATATATTATACACTTAAATACACATATGTAAATCGAAAATCATAATTAACAATTAAATTCACATAAATCCGAAAATTCATATATAATTCACGTAAATTCACATAATCCATCTCAAATATTATTATAACTATTTCTACTATAATGTATATTAATTAACTATAATTAACTTATTAATCAAAATTAAACTAGGATTAAAGCTAGTTACCTTAATTTCAGTGGAAAATAGAATGGAGATAATAAGAGAACACGAGCTAAGATCCTTCCTCTTCCACAAGCTCTAAACTAAATGTATCACCTTTCTTCAGTTTTAGGATGAAAATAGCTTGGGTAAAAATTATTTGCTCCAAAACTTTAAGTAAATAAGAAAAAAAATGTCAAGAAGTCAAGGTAGTTGGAAGATGGAGTAATTGGGTTGGCAATGGGATGAAAATGCTTGGAAACTTCCTCCAACATCAGAATTTACTTCCCATAAAAATTTCAAGACTTTTGGACCAAGTTTAATATTTTTAAAGATTAAAACCTTAAAGTTAGTCAAATAGTCAAATAAGCTTATAAATGCCTTAGAAAATCCAAAAAATGAGTTAACACTATGACAAACTGATTTTAATAAATTTGAAATGAGTTCTAAAATTTATAAACTAATTAATTAAAATTATTTTTACCAATTTCCTAATTTTTTCTCCAAAAGCTGTTTTTAAATTCAAATAAAATCTGAATATTGAAAAATGAATTTCACAAAAATTATTTAAACCTTAGGATAATAAATCCAACATGTTTATGAAATAAAATATAATTTTTATGAATTTTCAAATCAAGATGATAATTTTATTGATTAAACACAGTGAAACGGTAACAGAGTTAATTAAACACTATGAAATAAACGCGAAAAAATTCGGAGTGAAATTTTGAGGTGTTACAATCACTCCCCCTTAAGAAAGTTTCGTCCTCGAAATTAGAAACAAGGCTAAGCACCTGAGGTAAACAACTCGGGAAATTTTTGCTTCATCGATTCTTCAGTCGCCCAAGTGGCCTCTTCGAACTTTTGATTTCTCCAAAGCACTTTTACCAACGGGACCACCTTTCTTCTTAAGACTCGGTTTTGACGGTCAAGAATATGGATTGGTCGCTCTTCATAAGTTAAGTCCCGATCAACAATGATTGACTCAACGGGGATTACATGGGAAGGATCACTACGATACTTCCGCAATTGTGATACATGGAATACGTCATGAACCTTTGACATATCAGGCGGTAAGGCCAATCGGTAGGCTACTTCCTCGATCCTTTTAAGGATCTCATAGGGACCTATAGACACCTTCTTGGTCTCCGGACATGCTGTTGTATCAAACAACTTCTCGATCTCCCTTAGCCAGTTCTCTAAAGCAACTGGGTCTGCAATCCCGTGATAATGAGGTGGACGATGACGGTCAAACCTATCGAACACTGATTGACTGTTTGTTGGTGTAGGAGTACGATGGGTGCCACTCGAGCTTGCCAACGAGATAAGTGCATTTTCTAAGGCACGACGACGGATCCTAGCAGCTTCTTTTCGAGCTTGCTTGCGAGCCCTCTCATTGTCAAATCTGGACGTCATCCGGTAAAATGACAAATGAACCCTTGGTGGGTTATTAAATAATTACCACCAAACACATATTTAGCACACAAGTAAACACATAGCAAATAAATCATATAAATTTGAATCAAAATATTTCCCAAGGCCGTATTGGCTTTCTTCCTACCCAAATAACTCACTCTAAAGCACTCGTCTTGAAGCCTAATAAGCTAAGCAAAAACCTAGGTTTCAAAACTACAAAATTTCACGTGGAACTTGTAGCAACTCTAGAGAGAGTTTTTGGAACGTTTTGCTCTGATACCAACTGTAACATCTCCGATATTTTAAATGATAATTTCTAAAATATGCTTAATTTAATGAACATTAGACAGTAGCGGAAATACTATCTATCGGAGTATTACTTTCTAACCACAATAAAAGGTTGTCTAATTATCATAACTAAAGGTTAATTATCCAAATATCATCCAAAGTGAGGTTATAAACCTCTTACAACCCAAGTTATCAAAATGACAAAATTCCGAATGTCATAAAGTAGAGCATGATAACAAAAGATCAAAATTCCTATCTCTCACTCTATCCCGTTAACAACCCGAATCATTAGCTTTCTTCACCTGCAAAATATATATAGGGGTCCACAGTCAGTGGGGAGCAACTAGCAGTCCTCCCAGGTTAAACAAGATCAAATAAGCTAATTACGATAATCAACATCGATTATAGTAACCACAGAGTATCATAAACATCCACAACATCGCCACTAATCATAATTCTTCGTTAAAAATAATAATATACTCAAAATATCCATTTATATCAACATAGACTCAATTTCCAAATCCAAATAACTCTCCCAAATAATCATTCAAACACAACATCACAACAATCGGCATCGAGGGAGAGGCGAACGCAGAGTGGATAGATGTACACCCAGCTCAGCATACAACCACCCACGGTTCCTACATGATAGAAGTATTAGGACACGCACACCCAGCTCAGCATACGATATCCTATGTCTAAGAAATGGCCATAACTCCCAGTGCTAGTTTCAACGCACCCCGCTCGATGCGCCGTACCCGGCTCAGTACAACCTAACACTTCGGACGACGACTAATATCAAAGCGGACTTACGTACCCGGCTCAGCACGTAAGTTAACTCTATGTACCCAGGTCAACACAAGAGTGACAGTTCATACCAAGGGACCCGGCTCGGCCCCATAGGATTTCTCTTCCTCAACAAAACAAACCAATGTACCCGGCTCAGTACAATGGTAATGACTCAATAAAATAACATTTCAAAAAAAATATCTCTATGTACCCGGCTCGGTACAATAGTAAACATCATCTCAAAACATCTCTTTGCACCCCGGCTCGGTGCAAAGTAAAAATCATCTCAATACAACACTTTGTACCCAACACATTACAAAGTAAAAATCATCTCAATAGCACTTTGTACCCATCATAGTACAAGGTAAAACTAATTCAAAATTAAGATCATAACATAATTAAAGTAGTAGTAACATGAGATTTGTACCAACATCTTTAGAACAATCTCAAATCATTTTATTTAGTATAAAAATTAAAGGTTTATAATCATCACAAAAACTTGTCAAATCGACATAAAAATTGATGGAATCACCCAATTCAACTTAATATCAACTCAAATAATATTTTAATAAAAAATACATACACTTGTCAAATTGACATTCAAGTTGATGGAATCACCCAATTCAACTTAATATCAACATAAACAATATTTTAATCCAAAATACACAAACTTGTCAAATTAACTTAAAAGTTGTTGGAATCACCCAATTCAACTTAATATCAACTTAAACAATATTTTAAACCAAAAATACACAACTTGTCAAATTGACTTAAAAGTTGATGGAATCACCCAATCCAACTTAATATCAACTTAATCAATAATTTAATCCAAAATACACAAACTTGTCAAATTAACATAAAAGTTGATGGAATCACCCAATCCAACTTAATATCAACTTAATCAATATTTGGTTTGAAAATATTCATTTGTAAAAGGGATACAAAAGTCATAATTAAACTCATTGTAATTTATTTATAAATTCTCAAATTACACGTAATAATAATTAAATCTAAAAACAACAAGTTTAATTAAATTCTTTTTAGTAAGACAAACTAAATAAATTAACTAACATTAATCAAAATTTAGTTAAAAGTTGTTGTAATTATTCTAAAAATACATAACTAGTTTCGGTAATTAGGTTTTCATTATACAATAATTTCGAATTTAGATCACTAATATAAATTAATAATAATCCAAAATTAATATTAGTGATATTAATCACGAAATACCTTAATATTAATAAACTTTTAACAAGTTCATTTTGGTTCAAGAAGATAAAGTTTAAATTAATAGATTTTTGAATTACACAATTTACTAATCAAATAAATAATAATTTGACAAATTCATACAATAATTCAAGTAGGTTAACCACGACCATAAAATGAGGATTTAAATATAAAATGAAATATATTAAATAATTTTCGTGAGTATAAAAATAAATTTCAAAGTTTAAACATATTCTAAAACACTAAAATACTATCGGATATAATTACACAATTAACAAAATAAGTTTCCAAAATTCAAATTAAATCACACCAACAAGTTAATAACATGTATGAGTTCATAAACATACTAAATATATAATTTTATGAAGATTTATACATATAAAATCAGTAAATATATATTATACACTTAAATACACATATGTAAATCGAAAATCATAATTAACAATTAAATTCACATAAATCCGAAAATTCATATATAATTCACGTAAATTCACATAATCCATCTCAAATATTATTATAACTATTTCTACTATAATGTATATTAATTAACTATAATTAACTTATTAATCAAAATTAAACTAGGATTAAAGCTAGTTACCTTAATTTCAGTGGAAAATAGAATGGAGATAATAAGAGAACACGAGCTAAGATCCTTCCTCTTCCACAAGCTCTAAACTAAATGTATCACCTTTCTTCAGTTTTAGGATGAAAATAGCTTGGGTAAAAATTATTTGCTCCAAAACTTTAAGTAAATAAGAAAAAAAATGTCAAGAAGTCAAGGTAGTTGGAAGATGGAGTAATTGGGTTGGCAATGGGATGAAAATGCTTGAAAACTTCCTCCAACATCAGAATTTACTTCCCATAAAAATTTCAAGACTTTTGGACCAAGTTTAATATTTTTAAAGATTAAAACCTTAAAGTTAGTCAAATAGTCAAATAAGCTTATAAATGCCTTAGAAAATCCAAAAATGAGTTAACACTATGACAAACTGATTTTAATAAATTTGAAATGAGTTCTAAAATTTATAAACTAATTAATTAAAATTATTTTTACCAATTTCCTACTTTTTCTCCAAAACTGTTTTTAAATTCAAATAAAATCTCGAATATTGAAAAATGAATTTCACAAAAATTATTTAAACCTTAGGATAATAAATCCAACATGTTTATGAAATAAAATATAATTTTTATGAATTTTCAAATCAAGATGATTATTTTATTGATTAAACACAGTGAAACGGTAACGGAGTTAATTAAACACTATGAAATAAACGCGAAAAAATTCGGAGTGAAATTTTGAGGTGTTACAATCACTCCCCCTTAAGAAAGTTTCGTCCTCGAAACTTAGAAACAAGGCTAAGCACCTGAGGTAAACAACTCGGGAAATTTTTGCTTCATCGATTCTTCAGTCGCCCAAGTGGCCTCTTCGAACTTTTGATTTCTCCAAAGCACTTTTACCAACGGGACCACCTTTCTTCTTAAGACTCGGTTTTGACGGTCAAGAATATGGATAGGTCGCTCTTCATAAGTTAAGTCCCGATCAACAATGATTGACTCAACGGGGATTACATGGGAAGGATCACTACGATACTTCCGCAATTGTGATACATGGAATACGTCATGAACCTTTGACATATCAGGCGGTAAGGCCAATCGGTAGGCTACTTCCTCGATCCTTTTAAGGATCTCATAGGGACCTATAGACACCTTCTTGGTCTCCGGACATGCTGTTGTATCAAACAACTTCTCGATCTCCCTTAGCCAGTTCTCTAAAGCAACTGGGTCTGCAATCCCGTGATAATGAGGTGGACGATGACGGTCAAACCTATCGAACACTGATTGACTGTTTGTTGGTGTAGGAGTACGATGGGTGCCACTCGAGCTTGCCAACGAGATAAGTGCATTTTCTAAGGCACGACGACGGATCCTAGCAGCTTCTTTTCGAGCTTGCTTGCGAGCCCTCTCATTGTCAAATCTGGACGTCATCCGGTAAAATGACAAATGAACCCTTGGTGGGTTATTAAATAATTACCACCAAACACATATTTAGCACACAAGTAAACACATAGCAAATAAATCATATAAATTTGAATCAAAATATTTCCCAAGGCCGTATTGGCTTTCTTCCTACCCAAATAACTCACTCTAAAGCACTCGTCTTGAAGCCTAATAAGCTAAGCAAAAACCTAGGTTTCAAAACTACAAAATTTCACGTGGAACTTGTAGCAACTCTAGAGAGAGTTTTTGGAACGTTTTGCTCTGATACCAACTGTAACATCTCCGATATTTTAAATGATAATTTCTAAAATATGCTTAATTTAATGAACATTAGACAGTAGCGGAAATACTGTCTATCGGAGTATTACTTTCTAACCATAATAAAAGGTTGTCTAATTATCATAACTAAAGGTTAATTATCCAAATATCATCCAAAGTGAGGTTATAAACCTCTTACAACCCAAGTTATCAAAATGACAAAATTCCGAATGTCATAAAGTAGAGCATGATAACAAAAGATCAAAATTCCTATCTCTCACTCTATCCCGTTAACAACCCGAATCATTAGCTTTCTTCACCGCAAAATATATATAGGGGTCCACAGTCGGTGGGGAGCAACTACTGAGTCCTCCCGGGTTAAACAAGATCAAATAAGCTAATTACGATAATCAACATCGATTATAGTAACCACAGAGTATCATAAACATCCACAACATCGCCACTAATCATAATTCTTCGTTAAAAATAATAATATACTCAAAATATCCATTTATATCAACATAGACTCAATTTCCAAATCCAAATAACTCTCCCAAATAATCATTCAAACACAACATCACAACAATCGGCATCGAGGGAGAAGCGAACGCAAGTGGATAGATGTACACTCGGCTCAAGCATACAACCACCCACGGTTCCTACATGATAGAAGTATTAGGACACGCACACCCGGCTCAACATACGATATCCTATGTCTAAGAAATGGCCATAACTCCCAGGTCTAGTTTCAACGCACCCGGCTCGGTGCGCCGTACCCAGCTCAGTACAACCTAACACTGGACGACGACTAATATCAAAGCGGACTTACGTACCCAGCTCAGCACGTAAGTTAACTCTATGTACCCAGCTCAGCACAAGAGTGACAGTTCATACCAAGGGACCCAGCTCAGCCCCATAGGATTTCTCTTCCTCAACAAAACAAACCAATGTACCCAGCTCAGTACAATGGTAATGACTCAATAAAATAACATTTCAAAAAAAATATCTCTATGTACCCAATTTCAAGTACAATAGTAAACATCATCTCAAAACATCTCTTTGCACCCAGCTCAGTGCAAAGTAAAAATCATCTCAATACAACACTTTGTACCCAACACATTACAAAGTAAAAATCATCTCAATAGCACTTTGTACCCATCATAGTACAAGGTAAAACTAATTCAAAATTAAGATCATAACATAATTAAAGTAGTAGTAACATGAGATTTGTACCAACATCTTTAGAACAATCTCAAATCATTTTATTTAGTATAAAAATTAAAGGTTTATAATCATCACAAAAACTTGTCAAAACGACATAAAAATTGATGGAATCACCCAATTCAACTTAATATCAACTCAAATAATATTTTAATAAAAAATACATACACTTGTCAAATTGACATTCAAGTTGATGGAATCACCCAATTCAACTTAATATCAACATAAACAATATTTTAATCCAAAATACACAAACTTGTCAAATTAACTTAAAAGTTGTTGGAATCACCCAATTCAACTTAATATCAACTTAAACAATATTTTAAACCAAAAATACACAACTTGTCAAATTGACTTAAAAGTTGATGGAATCACCCAATCCAACTTAATATCAACTTAATCAATAATTTAATCCAAAATACACAAACTTGTCAAATTAACATAAAAGTTGATGGAATCACCCAATCCAACTTAATATCAACTTAATCAATATTTGGTTTGAAAATATTCATTTGTAAAAGGGATACAAAAGTCATAATTAAACTCATTGTAATTTATTTATAAATTCTCAAATTACACGTAATCATAATTAAATCTAAAAACAACAAGTTTAATTAAATTCTTTTTAGTAAGACAAACTAAATAAATTAACTAACATTAATCAAAATTTAGTTAAAAGTTGTTGTAATTATTCTAAAAATACATAACTAGTTTCGGTAATTAGGTTTTCATTATAAAATAATTTCGAATTTAGATCACCAAAATAAATTAATAATAATCCAAAATTAATATTAGTGATATTAATCACGAAATACCTTAATATTAATAAACTTTTAACAAGTTCATTTTGGTTCAAGAAGATAAAGTTTAAATTAATAGATTTTTGAATTACACAATTTACTAATCAAATAAAAAATAATTTGACAAATTCATACAATAATTCAAGTAGGTTGACCACGACCATAAAATGAGGATTTAAATATAAAATGAAATATATTAAATAATTTTCGTGAGTATAAAAATAAATTTCAAAATTTAAACATATTCTAAAACACTAAAATACTATCGGATATAATTACACAATTAACAAAATAAGTTTCCAAAATTCAAATTAAATCACACCAACAAGTTAATAGCATGTATGAGTTCATAAACATACTAAATATATAATTTTATGAAGATTTATACATATAAAATCAGTAAATATATATTATACACTTAAATACACATATGTAAATCGAAAATCATAATTAACAATTAAATTCACATAAATCCGAAAATTCATATATAATTCACGTAAATTCACATAATCCATCTCAAATATTATTATAACTATTTCTACTATAATGTATATTAATTAACTATAATTAACTTATTAATCAAAATTAAACTAGGATTAAAGCTAGTTACCTTAATTTCAGTGGAAAATATAATGGAGATAATAAGAGAACACGAGCTAAGATCCTTCCTCTTCCACAAGCTCTAAACTAAATGTATCACCTTTCTTCAGTTTTAGGATGAAAATAGCTTGGGTAAAAATTATTTGCTCCAAAACTTTAAGTAAATAAGAAAAAAAATGTCAAGAAGTCAAGGTAGTTGGAAGATGGAGTAATTGGGTTGGCAATGGGATGAAAATGCTTGGAAACTTCCTCCAACATCAGAATTTACTTCCCATAAAAATTTCAAGACTTTTGGACCAAGTTTAATATTTTTAAAGATTAAAACCTTAAAGTTAGTCAAATTGTCAAATAAGCTTATAAATGCCTTAGAAAATCCAAAAATGAGTTAACACTATGACAAACTGATTTTAATAAATTTGAAATGAGTTTTAAAATTTATAAACTAATTAATTAAAATTATTTTTACCAATTTCCTAATTTTTCTCCAAAATCGTTTTTAAATTCAAATAAAATCTGAATATTGAAAAATAAATTTCACAAAAATTATTTAAACCTTAGGATAATAAATCCAACATGTTTATGAATTTTCAAATCAAGATGATAATTTTATTGATTAAAACAGTGAAACGGTAACGGAGTTAATTAAACACTATGAAATAAACGCGAAAAAATTCGGAGTGAAATTTTGAGGTGTTACAATATACACATATATGTATATATATATATCAAATTATGCACGCGATGCGTGTCTGTTTTTATTTTATTTTTTCAAACATAAATTTTAGTCTTTTTGGGCGTAAATAAGGGTAAAAATTTGAACATTATATTATACATTTTTTTGGCTAAATTTCTTAGGTTAAGCCTTTACCACTTAACCCTTCTTTTATTAATTTTTATTTACTTATTCTTTCTTTTAGGTTTTTAAGATTAAACTTGATGAAAGATAAAAGAATGTTAAGTGAATTTTTGTAGGATTTCTTATGTTGTATTAACATAGTCTTTTGTGTTAAATAAATCATTTCACTTTTAAATTGATTGAATTTTCCGTTTTGATGTAATACTTGATTGTGTTAGTGAATTGATTGATAAGATATTTAATTGATGTAATATTCCTTTGTACTTTTTTCAGCATAAAATGTATTAATCTTATAGTCAATGTTTCTTTTTTTTTTGTGGTTCAATTATAACTTGATTGCCTTCAATACTTATATTAATTTTTTAATGCTATATTTGAGTTTGACTTTGTTTTTCCTTTTTTTTGGTAGTACTCCCTCAGTTTATTTTTGTTCTTCCTATTTAGGATCTTGACACTATTCACAATTGGAGAGAATCTTCTAAATTATTTTCAACATATGATAAAAAATATAGTCATGTGGGGTCTTGTTTGATTCGTCGTCTCAATGAGTACTTTATTAATAATCATTACTTCCTCCGTTTCAAAATACATGCAACACTTTCTATTTTGGGGTGTTCCAAAATAAACGCAACACTTTTTTTGTTTCCTTATTTGGTAAGTTTTGGAAGGTGAAAAGACAATATTACCCTTACTTAAAAATAAAAATAGACTTGTGAAACTTAATTAAATCCTTAAACTCAATAACCCAACTTAATGACTCCCACCAATATTCATTTAACCCAACCATTTTTCAGATTCAACCCCCCAATTAAATCAACCCCCCCACCCCAAATTAAATCAATCCAACCCCCCACATTTCTCGAACATTCAACTCTCTCTCTTCTCTCTCTCTCTTCTTCTCTCCTCTATGTTCTTCAACCCTAACACAGAAACCCTAGAATTTTTGACCCAAACCCAGATCTCCTTCTCTCATCTTCATCCTTAAACACTAAATTGAAATTATGGCCCATAATTTCATACCCAATTTGAGTCCCTTGACTGATGCGTTGTTCGAGACTGATGACGATGGTGAAACGCTGTTAATCAAGGACATCTGTGACCCCTTCGAGCGTAGATCTCCTTGGCCTCGTCGTTTCTATGAATCTGGGGGTGCGGAACATCATATGGGTCCCAGCGCAAAGAAGGCGTTTGAATCTGCGTTGGATGGGCAGTTGGGGGAAATGGAGGGGTTTCAATTGGGGGAGGCGAGGCCCAAATTACCACCAAATTTGGCCGCGGAACACGTGAAAGAGGATAGTGACTGTCAGATCTTGGAGGATTTTACTTTTCACGATGACTCGTCATTTGAGGGATGAGATGGAGATTATTGATATCGACAGTGAGGAGGAGGAAGAAGAAAAATTAGGGTTTTTGGAGAGGATGGTTAAGTTAGAAAAAATTGTTGAGGATGAAGTGATGCATGATGTGGTGGAGGAGAAGAAACAGGGAAGTTCTTCTGTTCGTAGGCCTTATATGCTGAGGTCTTGCAGTAAGATATGCAAGTTACTGAAAAAAAGGGGGGTGAGAATGGGGGTAAAGGGAAGGAGGTTGTTGTGGATAAAGGGAAGGGGGTGGCTGGTGATGGTGGGAGAAGGGTAGTGGTGTTTGCGTTGCCAGCAGTCCAGCTAGTGTTGGGCAGAGGTAGAGGAAAGAGGAAGCTGACTTTAGCTTCTTTGCCAGAAAAAGAAGAAATGGAGTGGAGCGCCACTCCACTCCCTCCCGTGAAACATAGTGAGGCCAGGAAGAATAGGGTTGGGCCATGGACTGGAATTGATGAGGATGAATGGGATCTTGATTTGTTGCAATTCATGAAGGGACATGTCCCTGCATTCAGGAGGCAGTATATGTGATTGAGTCCCACAACTACCCACCGCATAATTTGGTTATTTCTTACTCCTTTAACTCTTTTGATCATTTTGTTTGTTGCTTGCAATCATAATTTATGTGGCTTAATTGTGATGAGTCCCTGAACTTTGTGCCTCATTGTGTTGATTGACCCATGTTTGTATGCTAAGGTTGTTGGCTAATGATGTTAAAGGTTGATTTTTGACTGTCCCTAATTTCTGTTGCCTAATTGTGTTGAGTCCCTGAATTGTGTGATGAGGTTGATTGGTCCATGTTAGTATGTTGAGGTTGTTGGCCTAATTGTGATGAGTCCCTTAATTGTGTGCTGAGGATGATTGACCCATTTTAGAGTCCCTTAAAGCCACCCAATCCATATGATGAAGGGACTCAAAACTCTGAAACAAGGTTTGATTTGCTCCAGAGTTCACTCTGTTGAGGTACCAAACCTTGTATTCCATGAGTTACATTAAGATACCCCTGATGGAATATTAGAGGTCAAATGATGAGCTATGTTGAGATACCAAACCTTGTACTCAATGATCTGTAATGTGAATTTGGTTAGCCCCCTGCCATGTTGGATGGTTAGCATGCACTATTTTAGAGTCCCTCTTAGCATGCACTAGTTTAGTGTCCCTAATCACCACTAAATCCAAATGATGAAGGGACTCATTTACTCTTAAACAAGGTTTGAATTGCTCTAGAGTTAACTCTGTTGAGGTACCAAACCTTGTTTTTAATGAGTAAAATCACCAAATCCCTGATGGATTAATGTAGGACAAAATGTGAGCAAACTTTTTCATACAACACAAACTGAGAATAAATTTCACTGCATAAACTTGACAACATCTACAAACCTAGGTTGATATGCATACTTGTGTTCTATACAAAAGTTCTTTTCCTTACCTAATTTTTTATGCATACCAAGTAACAACACAAAAGTTGGTATGCATCTACCTAGGGATGGCAATGGATCCTGGACCCGAATCCGTTTTTGCGGATCTGGGTCCTATAATTTCAGACCCGTTGGATCCGGGTCGGATCCTGCTGTTATATTGCGGACCCGGGTCCGGATCTGTGCCAAGACCCGAATCCAGATCCGTGGACCCGTTTTTTTTAAAAAAAATTGTTGGGCTGCTGGGCTTCTAAGCCTCTAAACATTTCATTTCTAAAATTCTATTTCATTCACGCAGCTTCACTCCCCTTTACACTCCCTAAACCCTAGTTCCCCTTCACGCCTCCCCTTCACCCTCCCCTTCCGGCGACATCCACTTCTGTTCGTCCGCACCACCATCCATCGTATGTTCGACCGCACACTAGTAGAATAAATGCTTATTGCTGCGGTCATTAAGTGGGCTATTGCGGAGGTTTTGACCGCGCAACAATTAAGGGCGCATCAATTGGTAATTAACCTATTGCTGCGGTTTCTAGCCAAAACCGCAGCAATAGGATTATTTTTTATTAAAAAAATACAACGTATTGCTGCTGTTTTGGCTATAAACCGCAGCAATAGGTAGATCTATTGCTGCGGTTTTGGGCCAAAACCGCAGCAACAGGTACATGTACAAGTAAAGAATTTTTTTTTTTTTTTTGCAATTTGCCATCAAACTTTAAACATAAAATGTTGACAAAAAATAACAAAATATATCAAGGCTCACAACCAACAGACAAAATAGGTAAAAGCTAACTAGATTATAAAAAAAAATCTCCATATACAAACAAATACTAATTAATAATCAAAATCAAAAAAATATAAAAGAAAAAAATTAACTAAATTCTAAAAATAAAACCAAAAATGAAGCAGACAAATGGAGGCAACAAATCATGCGCGAAATCGGCCGTAAAGTCACCGAAATCCAAAATGAAGGACTCGGCGAACCGTCTTCGC
Source organism: Beta lomatogona (assembly GCA_947646795.1). NCBI lineage: Eukaryota > Viridiplantae > Streptophyta > Magnoliopsida > Caryophyllales > Amaranthaceae > Beta > Beta lomatogona. The sequence goes on from CANSNZ010000512.1 coordinate 110,088, forward strand.
GTCCTCAACGACGAAATCAACAACCTAATTCGCGAGAAATCACATTGGGAGCGTCGCATAATGGATCTCGGAGGTCCAAATTGCACGACACATTCGGCGAAGATGACTGATTCACAAATAAAAAATAAAATGATATATAAATACGAAAAAAATAAAAAAAATTGAAAAAAACGAGCAAAGAATGATAAACAAGTCGAAAACATAACCGAAAATGAAAAGGAGACGTGTGTGAAAACAATTTCGAACTCGCCGGAAGACAAAGAAGAGGAGAGAGAAAATTGAAAGACGAGCCACGAGCTTCTCTCAGATCTGGAGACGAACGACGTGTGAGGAGACGAGCCACGAGCCACGTGTGAGGAGACGAACGACGTGTGAGGAGACGAGCCATGAGCCGCCGCCGAGATCTGAAACTCGAGCCAAGATCTTAAACTCGAGCACCGACGTCTCTGGCGAGAGGTGAATTTCGAAGGATGTTTGTTGTTGACGACGACGGCGGCGAAAAGCAGAATTTCGAAGGATGTACGAAGGATCGACGGCAATGAGACAAGAAGAGGGTATGAGAGAGGCCGGACGAGAGAGAAGGACTGAATGAAGAGAGAGAAGGGACTAAATGATGAGAAAAGCGTATCACTGATGAGTGACTGCAAACCCTAATTTTTTTTTTAAAAATAATTTTGAATGATATTGCTGCGGTTTCTGTCAAGAACCGCAGCAATATATTAAAATATTATTTTTTTAATATTATTTTAATATATTGCTGCGGTTCTTGGCAGATACCGCAACAATATCTCTGGTCAAATAGTCAACTTTTTTCAAAAATTTTCCTATTGATACCATTTTGCTGCGGTTTTAGGTCGAAACCGCAGCAATATCTTTATTTTATATTTTACCTTTTCTTTTTACGTGATATATTGTTGCGTATGGGTAAAACCGCATTAATACCACCGCAACAATAAACAATTATTCTACTAGTGGCACCACCATCAACGTCTCTTCGAGGATTCGAGCACACCACCACCCACCGTTCACGTCTTCTCCATCAACGTATGAATGTTGATATTTGTTCGATGCTTCGAGTGGTTTCCGGCAAGGTATTTCCACCATCCACGTCTTCTAGTTTATTACCTCGCCAACAATATTCTGAAAATTGTCATATGGTGAAATTTTCTTCGTAAATGAGATGACTAAGAGTAAATTCAAAGTGGCTTTTTAGTCCACTATTGGGACAAAGTTGGGTGGTTTTGTTCAATTTCTTTAGAATAAAAAGGAAGTTTTGTTCAAAGAGATGTTGCAGGTGTTAATTATGTTAGTTTGAATTGCTTGCTGTTATTTGCACTCAAAATATTGTCATTGTTAAATGTTGATATTTGTTACTATGAATTAGTTGCTGTCATTTTGAAGTTATTGTCATTATGTTGAGTTGTTGATATTTGTTATTTTGAATTGGTTGTCAAATGTGAAATTCAGCTTTGAATTTGTTAAAATTACAACATCTACATAATTTTTACTTTGAATTGGAAATTACTTTATCTAAGGCTGATTAACATATCATGTCGGGTCGTGTTCGGGTTAATAATAAACGTGTTGAACATGTCCCAACCCAAACCTAACCCGTTTATTAAACGGGTTGCAAAACTCAACCTTGACCCGACCTGTTTATTAAACGGGTTACCCATATAACCCGTTTAACCCATTTACATATTTATTACTATTAAATTTTTATTAAAATTTATTAGTTTTCAATAATAAATTCACATAAAAGTATGTATGATTAGATTTTCTTTTCAATTTTTGTGTTCTACAATTAGTATTTTTAAAATTTTCACTAAATTTAACACAGCTTTTTAGGAAATTTATATTTTAATGAGTTAAACAGGACAAAGCAGGTTAATTTCGGGTTGAAAATGTCAACCTTAACCTAACCCATTTAATTAAATGGGTAACTCGTGTCAACCCATTTACTTAAATGGGTCAAAAATCTCAACCCAACCCCGCTTATTTCAGATTGAGTTCGGATTCGGTAAACGGGTTGGGTCAGTATTTCACAGCCCTAAGTTTATCACTTCAGAAATTATTTTAATAACAAAAAGTAGGTAAAACCGCATAAAATGTGTTGGATCCGTTTTAGACCCGTTTCGAACCCGGTTCCGGGTCCAACTTTTTCAGACCCGTGGGATCCGGGTTGGATCTGGATCCAGCGTTTGGAAACGGATTTGGATCCGGGTCCACCTGGACCCGGTCCAAATCCGACCCGTTGCCATCCTTACATCTACCTATACCATTTGAAAACACAAAAAGTTATTGTCCATCCTATTTCAGTTTACAAAAAATAACTTGTATATCAATTGTAACCATAAGAATAAGGTTTGTGGAGCAGTCAACCTTGTATAGTAGCAGTTAAAAGAAATTTACTTCAACCTTCTTCTTCTTCCATGCATTAGAACCTCTGACACACACCCACTGGTCCGCATTCACTTTAAAAGTCTCCATAGGATCATCTGCTTCAACCAACTTCATCTTCTCATTCAAGTAGTCCACTGCATCATCAATTATTTTCTAATCCACATGTACGTTTTTTTGGTAGCAGCCACAACCTTTCTAATCTCATCTTCCCATGGTGAGGGTTGATCTTGTTGTTGTTCCCCCCTTTCACTTGTAAAATTTGAACCATCACATATTGTAGTTGTAGCCATGTGAACTTTAACAACTAAGGTTCAAAGAAATCATATGATGACTGAACTTTTTCAATCAACTCATCAATGTTCTTAGGAAAAATCCTATACTGCAATGCTTGAATGGCATTAAAAAAACCTAGGTCTAGAATGTTAAGATCAGGGGACTGGGGGGCTGACATACCAGTTGGATGTTGAACCCATTGCTTGTGGCTGCTGCCATGAAAGTTGGATCAGTTGGACTAATGTGTGGCCTTGCATTATCCTGTTGGATAAAAATGTCTTTTAGCAGATGAGCATGCCATTTCCTCATGATTGCTGGTATGACTTGGTTGATAATCATATCCTTGATGACCACTTGAGTGATTCTCTCTATTGATTTGGTCTCAATAGTGCCTGCAACTCTGTTTTTGCTGCAACCCTTTCCACAAAAGGATAGATACCAAATTTCCCATCATGGATCATCTGACCTTCTGTGTCATACAATGGCCTTGAAGTCACAACCATAAACATAGCCTTGATCTTGAACCTCTTTAACTGTGTGCATTTGTATGGATCATCTTCCTTGGGCAGTATGTAGAACCTTCTCATGTCTGGGTTTAAATAAAACCATTTTTCATCAATGTGAATCACATTCTCCATTGGTTCAAACACTGCTGGTTCAGTTGCAATGGCTGATATGATGTAGGAATGAACCCACTTCATCCTTGCAATCTTATGTGCCTCTATGAGCGCTGGATGGTTGCTAGCAGTGTGAGATCTAAGCTTCCCCTTCTTAAGTAGCCTATATATTGAGCTTGGAGGAACCTTAAGATATCCTGCAAATGACCTCACAGTTGACCTGTAGCTTAGGGGACATGACTGAAGCCATTCCTCAGCATAATCTATGGGCTTTCTTCTAGAGTTGCCTTTTTTCTTGGAGCTCAAATCTTGTGGAACACCTTGATCCTTGCATTTTTTGCACATTTCTAAATTCTCTGAAGAGTGATTCTATGAACACCAAACTCACGTGATAGTTTTCTTTGTGTGTCCCAAGGTAACTTTTCACCATTCTCTAGTTGAAGTAGCTTCTCCACTAACAGTCTTCTTTTCTTTGGAGTCAATTGTGCTTTCATTGCTGGCCTACTAACTCTTACCTCTGTTCTTTCTTGTGTTGCATGTTGTCGCATATCTGCTGCCACCACATCATCTGAATCAGAGGTCTCATCAAACAAAGTATGCCATCCCTCCTCTAACAACTGATCAACACTGAAGAACCTGTCATCATTCTGATTCTGCATTTTGCCCTTAGCAGATCTGGAAATGAAGAAGATGATTTTTTTTGTTTTTTTTTTCTGATTTGGGGATGGTAATTAAGAAACTAAGTGTTGTGTGTGCTGTGTAATTAAGGAGGGTAATTTTTTGGTGTAGAAACTGATGTTAATGGCTGCTCATTTTTTGTGGTTGGTGAACATTAATGGCTGATCATTTGGGTTGGTGTTTATATAGTGGGTGTTAACTTAATCTGCAAGTGTTAGCTTTTTTTTGGAGGCAAAATTTCCCTCCATAATTTTCAATTTTGGGTGCCCTCTTTTTTCCCCACGCAGGAGTACTGAAATTTTGGGGTTTTGTTTTGGAGGGAAATCATCCCTCCCACTAAAACAGCACTAGTGTCCCACCAAAAAAATTGGCCCACATGGGGCAGCTGAACTTCTTTCCCCCTCAAAATTTTGGTGGTCCCAAAATTCTCCCTCCAACTTTACCACTACTTTAGGTCCCCACCACTTAATTATTTCTCTCTCCAACACTTTAATCACTCCTTAAGAAAAATTGTCTCGGAGTCCGCAATTGAAAAAGTGTTGCATGTATTTTGAAACGGAGGAATATAATTTTTACTAATACACAATGAAAGATATTTAAGGTCAAAGACGTGCATTGGCAAACGTAAAAGTCAAAATATGAAGAACAAAAAGAAACAGGGGGGTCTGTTCTCTTCGGCATAAAACAACTGAACTAAACTGAACTGAATTGAACTGAACTGAATTGAACTGAGCTGAATTGAATTAAATTATAACTAATAGTAATGAAGAAATTTAGGAATTGAACTAAAGTGAACTGAACCGAATTGAATTGAACTGAACTGAAAATAAGATGGGGAGAATAGGCCCGGAGTAGTTGATTTACTGATGGGCAACTAAGTAAATCTATAAAGGGGGAACCATAGCTCCCCCTTTCCCTTATATAATAGAGATATATATATATTCCATGCTTTTTCTTCTTTCATTCAAAACATTCAAAACTACCCTTTCATATAGGGCTTGTATATTGTTTTTCTTCAAAATAGTGTTTTTTCTTATTCTTTCCATTCAAAGCCATCTTAGGGTGTAAATAAATTCAAATATCTAAAAAGTAGAACAAACAACTTATAATTTCATTTACAAAAATATCCCTTATATAGTACTTGTATTCTCCTCTCTAATGCACAACTATCACGAAATTGATAAAAAAAAATTAAAATAGATGATGTATCTAGGTTTGGAAGGATTAATTCATTAATCACCCTTCAAATACTAAACTTGTCCTCAATTATTTGTGTGCCTAGGACCGAGTATCAAGAGTAATATTCTTGATTTGGCATAGTTAGGTTAGATTCGTCTCATTATAAATTTTTAGAATCTGAACTTTTACTCACTATTAGTTGTTTAAAAGTTAATATATTAGTGATCAATAAATTGTTCCATATGTATAAAAATCAATCTATTGCAATTATATGTAGGATTTTTTAACTAGAATAATACTCCCTTCATTTTTTTTAATCTACACACTTTTCTTTTTGGTCTGTTTCTTTTTCCATTCTTGGTAACATGTCACATCTACTTTCTCCTCTTTTTCCACCCATGTCATCCACTTTTTAATATTTTAACCCACTTTTTAGTTTCCCTTTCTTACTTTTTAGTTTCTCTCTCTCACTTTTCAGTTTCTCTTTGATACTTTTGTACTTCCTCCTTGGTTCTCCCTCAAAGTGAAGTGAGTAAATTAAAAAAAAAAACTGAGGGAGTACAAACTTTTGTCCGTTATCTCGCAATAATACAAACTTTTGATTATTTTTAAATAATACAAATTTTTGCCCAAAATTCCTCCAGTAGGTCAATGTGACCTTTAACCTGTAAAACAGGTAAATTTTTTTTTAAAAAAAACCCAAAATCTCTTTTTCTCTCCTCCCCTCCCCCTACGCAATAATGAAACTCGACCCCTCCCTCACCCTCACCCTCTCCCTCACACGGACGAAACCACCAGTCCACCCTCACCACCCCCTCCCCCACCACGAAACCGCTCTCCCAAGCCGCCACATCTTTCTCTTTCCTCCCCCCAACCAACTGAAACCACCCCTGCGTAGGTTGGGAAGGGGATGCATAAAGCGACTCCTGCGTTTAGGTCTTTGTCGCTCTTTGTTCCTCCACTTACGTTGAATTGAATCACTGCTAATGAGTATAGAGCTTGTGCGTGTGAATTAATGGCGGCTTTCGCCATTAGTGAAGCTCCGCTTCCTCGGTTTTGTAAACAGTAGAATCAAATCTGTTACAAAAGAATTTCATATTAAAAAAAAAATCAGCGGAAATTTATGCTGAAATTTACTGTCTATTGAAGAATGAAGATGAAACTCGTTTTTTTTTTCTTTTTTTTTTTTTTGCAGTTTTTTGAAATTGAAATTGGAGTTTGATTTTCGATTTGTTAGATATTAATTGGAGGAAAATTAGGAGTTAATAATCAAGAGGAATATTGATTTTACTTGTTTTTGGAGAGAGAAAGTAGAACTAAGCTTCGCTAAAATACACACAACAAGATCGTTCGGCAAAGAGTCGAAGAAATCTGAACCTCCTCCGGCGAGATTTTTGCTCTTTTTCGGCAAGGAAAATCAACTTTATCAGCATCAAAATTAGTAAAAACAAAATCATTTTCCGGCGACGAAAACGATCTCTTATTATCATCATCATCGCCGCCATTAACAAAACCTATACTATTCTTCATCTTTTTCACCTTCATCTGCTTCTTTTGAAAATAGAGAGTCATAGTTTTGGTGGGGTCAGGGGTGGGCAAGGGAGAAAGACAGTGGAGGGGGAGCAGGAGAGAAGAATGAAAGGAAGAAGAACCAGAGTAAACAAAGAAGAAGAAGTGCCACGTAAGCAGTATACCTGCACCAATAAGTTACTAACCGGTCATGACCTACTGGAGGAATTTTGGGCAAAAGTTTGTATTATTTAAAAATAATCAAAAGTTTGTATTAGTGCGAAAGAATGGGCAAAAGTTTGTATTATTCTAGTTAAAAAATTCCTTATATGTATGAATATCATCACAACAAAAGCCAAATGTCCGCCGGAGACCGAAGTTTTGTCCTAAAATAAAACCATGGAAAGAAGCCAGGGAGAACAAAAAAAAAAGTTAAAAGGATAACAATCCAAAATTGACAAAGACAAGAATTTGATAATTAACAAATATTAATGTACAAAAGATTGATTGTTGAAATCAAAAGATCATCATTATGCAAGCACCATATGAAGTATAATTTATGTTCTATTGGACTACTTTCAGTTGTCTAATCTGCCGCACCAGGTTCCCTATCGGAAACCAGTGTGTGCCCCGCTGTCATCTCCATGAAGTAACACCCATACAGAAAATGGTGTATTTCCTCCGTTTTTTATTAATGTTCCTGTTTGAAATTTTGATATTATTTAGAATAATTAAATTTTCTAGTTTTTTTCCAATAAATACCAAAAAAACATAATTATGTAGTATTTTATTTCTCAACTAGATTTCTAATCACGTGATGCGTGCGACGATAATTTTTTCATTGTGATATTTCGTAATATCGAGTAATTAGTTTTACATGCACGCAATACATGCAGCGACAAATATTATAGTAGTTTAAGTTGACAGTTTTTCAATAAAGGCTATGTTCTGTTCAACTTATTAGAAGATATTTTTCAGCAAAAATAAGTTCAGATAAGCAAAAATAAGTTGAATAGAACGGAACCAAAGTAGTTAAAGAAAGCATGAACTACTAATTAATATTTTAAATAAAGTACTAAAAATGTCCATAAGAATATTGCATAATCACCTCTTTTGTCAGTTTATCTAATTTGATTAGCAAATTACTCCATAATTGCAAATATATTTAGCTTTATTTAGCCATGTAAATCAAATAAAAAAAGAATATTTCTTTTCCTATTTTTTGCTTTTTCTAGTCCCAAATTTGATTCAAATTTATATTCTCCATAATTGCAAAGATCACCTTCATATCTTTGTGCTTTCTTTTGTCTTCTTTTGAATTTTGATTTAGTTGTGAACTATTTTCAATTCTAATTCTTATTTATCTATCATGGATAGTATAGCTAAAACTTCAAATGTAGTATGTTGTCTTGATCTGTCTGTATTATAATTGATTTACACAAATTAAAACTATATAAACCCATTAAAATGATCAATTCTTTACATGATTATAATGTTATGGAAGTATATTGTTGATTTTTTTTGACAATTTTTCCTTTTGATGGAAGATTTTGATATTCTTAAATGAATTTGTTATCTTTTTTTTTCGTAAATTTTGTTAGTATTTCCTTTTTTTTAAACCAAAATTTTTAAGTTATTTTAATTTTAGTTTTTTAGGCAAATATTTTGATTGATTACCCATTATTATTTTAAAAATTTTAATAAAATTGATGTAATTAAAAATATAAGGGTATTATAGTTATTTAATAGGGAGACATGCCTCCCCCCTTCACTTATATAATAGAAATGAAAACTTTAATAATGTTAAGTTTAATTTTAATAACTTTTTTACTCATACATAATTACTTATATTAATAATAAAAAAGATGTACATTCGCAAATGTGCAAGTCAAACAAGGAACAATACTAAAGAACACATGGAGTACAAAATTGGTATGGAGGTACGTTGATATAACTTGAATTGTGATTTTGTCACACTATTTCTTAAGTTATTTTCAACTTTTATCATCTTGACGTTGTTCACTATTTATGTGCCTTAATTCAATCATATTACTATAAGCTAGAGTAAAATGTAAAAATAAATGCTAATCCCTCCGTGTTTTTTAGTTTGCTCACTTATCTTGACATTATTCACAATTAGAGAGAATCTTATATAAGGTTTTAAATATATAAGGAAAAATATAGTCATGTGGGGTCTTATCTGATTTGTCTCAATGATTACTTTATTAATATTCAATCATTATTATTATTATTACTAACATGTAATGAAAGATATCTAAGGTCAAAGAAGTGAATTGACAAATGCGTACAACCAAAACAGATAAAATAAAAAAAATACAGATGGAGTATTGAGTAAATTATTATGAGATTTGTCTAAATATTACATTAATCAATTGTTACGTTGAAGATATCAATAGAAAAAGTCATGAGCTAGCTAGTAAATATTAAATTTTAAAGTGGCAAGACTGGATATATAGAGCAAGAAAATAGAGAATTCTAACTTAAATTGGCAACATAAAAATCAATCAAATTAAATATATTCTTTTCAGTCCATGATTAATTATAGAGTGTTTTATAATTACACATTAACAGTAATGTGCTATCAGACCACTGCTCAATTGTGAGTAATTTAGCTTGATTTTTCCTAAGGACTTTTATATGCGATATCCCAATCTAGGTATTCAATGCATGGATACATGATTTACTGTATAAGTAGCCTTTTGAAACCAACCAGCAGAATATATCATCACTTAAAAAAGAATCAGAATTTAACCTTGAACTACTAGCCTTTTGAACCTCTAGCTAAATCTCATTACCAATAATGCATATTAGAAATAGTGGTAGATCATTTTCGCCATGTTCCTAAGTAACAAATCAAACACTCCTTCGGTTTCACAAAACTCTTCCCATCTCATTTATGTAGTCGATATTAAAAAAGTTTAAACATATTTAAGACTCTCTCCCCATTTCTATTTTAATGTATACACTTTGTATTTTATCACTATATACATAATTAATTTCGACCATCATTTGTGGGTTATACATAAGGAAAAACATAGTAAGGTAGGATCTTGTTAGATTTGTCTCATCATGTATTTTCAAATTTTCAGCTTTTTATAATTCTAACCTATTTATAATTAAGAATATTAATGGTCAAAGTTGTGCGCTGACAATGTGAAAGTCAACTCATATACAATAAAAGAATAAGAGGTAGTAATATTTAGTTACAAGAAAAATTATTAACCTGTGGAAACTTGTTATATATATTTCAATGATGTGCATTGTTAGATTATCAATTTTTAATAAATTTTAATACAATTCTAATGATATTAGCATTCAAAGAAGCATATGATTTTATTAAGGCAAAAGAACCTATGTATTTTTTAACTTTTACATTAGTTTAGTTCTTGTATCACTGTGTATATGTAAAAGGAAAAATCTATGTATTTTTTATTTTTATTTTGAGAGGAAAAATCTATGTACTTCAACATAATATAACAATGATGTCAATGCAATAAAAGAACCCTATAAATAAATAAATCAAAGAAAAAGCTAAATATTAAAAGTAGCCTAGAATACAAATTTCTTCCTTTTTAATTTTTTTCTTTTAGCTTTGGTTTTTTTTCTTTTCACACTTTTAGACAAAAAGTTTCGAAATAGTATTAAAGCTTTAATCTGCACTTTGTTGTTGCACTAACCACTAATAATATATATTATGGTTTAACTAAAGAAGTGGGCGTGGAGAATGTTGAGGTTATTAGCTTTTCCAAGCAAGTGGGACCTTGATATTGATATGATGCGAGTCTTAAACACTTAATGGATGATCTTTGGCCTGGTATCCCATGTTTTAGTGTGATTATTACAATATAGTTGGGCGCGTATGTATTAATGTATGCAATAAGGTGCTTCATTCCCTTGAATCTTGATGGAGCCATCCTTATCAATTCTTATAACTCCATTAGTGAGGGAGTTCCAAAAGAGAGCACCATGGCAAATTTTATTTATATAAATGTCAATTTGCAAGAGCCACAAATAGTCTTTCTCTCTTTTTGGGTCCCAAAAATGCGTTAGCTTCACATGATCACCATTACATATTACAAAATGTAAATAATCATTACAAGCTTTTTGAAATGCAATCGGTGTCATGAATTATCTCATCTAATTAACCCTCTTACATACCCCTTTAGTCAGAAAGATTAAGAAAGTACATATACTCATCTATGTTAATTTGTCATTTTTTGTGGTCTTGCAATTTTTACTTTATTTATAAGAGAGTAAATAATGCACTCAAATAAAATACCTTCCCACCTAGGTCAAATTTAATACTTAAGTATGATGAATACAAAATTTATATTAATTTAACTGATAACTAGCACACTATTCTGTAAAGTATGATAGTATAAAAGACCAACTCATGAAGCAAGGGAGTAAAAGACGAGCAAGGATGAGAAAGTCTCAAAGGACCAACTCAACTAAAAGCTTAAGTTGATGGTTGAGGCCCCAAGAATAGTTTTATACTCTATTAAGCCCCCTCACATAAGAGCCCTTAGGCTTGAAGTGTGGATGCAGCACAAGTCTTGCTTCCTCATACACGGCGCTAGATATTCCACTTAGAAAGGAGAGGTGGATGAGATTTGAACATGTGACCTTCATGTCACGCTGACTCTGGTACCATGTCAAAGGACCAACTCAAACGAAAGTTTAAGCTGATGGTTGAGGCCCCAGAAATAGTTTTATACTCTATCAGAAAGACTAGTGAGGAAGAGGTGAAATTGTCACCAAGCGTGAAATTAGCTTAACGGCCTAGGCCGTGTAATTATTCGAGGATTTTCTTTTGAAAACATAGAAATATAAACCATGAGTTAATAAAAAGCACGATTAGAAGTGTTTACACATTTCCAAGAACACTATTGCGGATGATCTTCTAACTAATGTATAACATACATTGATGTGTATCAGTGTACATTAGGCTCTTCGTTAACAGGTATGGAATTGCATACTTCTTCCGTTCTGTTTTAAATGAAACATTGGGTGAAATGACATTATTCATTGATCAATTTTGACTCTAATTTATCGCCATTATATAAAGAAAAACATAGTCAAGTGGGATCTTGTTAGATTCGTCTCGATACATATTGTCAAATTATAACTTTTTTATATTTTTTACGTGTGCACAACTAAAGATATTAACGATTTAAAAAGCGCGTTGAGTTGCGTGAAAAAGCAGACGTTTCATTTAAAATAGAACGGAGGTAGTATATAGATTGTACCCGGCCCCAACACACGATCTAGCTTATAAAACATATAAGTGATGATATAGGTACACATAAAATGTAAATGTGCTTATTTTCTAATTAGTGCATAACGGAAATTATAAATTTGGCTTACTCCAAATTCGTTAGCTAGGCTTCAAAGTCCTCTTTTGTAGAATTCATTAACCTACTCGAAGTCCTCTTTCGTAGAGCTCACCTTCTCGAAGTCTTTCTTTTGTAGGACTCATTATATATACGCCTTCTAAGTTTTATCTAAACTAACATATAAACCAACAATATTGACAATACTTCAATCATCCCCGTTATATTTAATATACATCATTCCTTTTGGTTTACTAGTAAATAACAATGCAATGGTTGGTTCCATGTGTTACGTTCTATCAAAATGCTGGTCAAATATATAATAAATGCCTTGATTGACAAGTAACCTCCTACATCTCATCACATTAATTAACCGCAATGTTGCCCTATTACCTGAGAACAATATTGTCGTGAGCAAATTAGGGCCTTAATTTCAATCCTTATATCAGAAAAAAAAAATTTATAAGCTCAGATAACGTCTAATAAATTCAGATATTGAGATAAGTTCACTTGTGCAGATGAAAAACTTTGAACATTAATTATATGTTAAGACGAATTAAATAAGATACCACAATACCACATGACTACATTTTTCCTTACGTATGAAGCACAAATCATGGTCAAGTGGTGAAAATAATTAGTGCCAAAATACAAAGTGTAATCATTTTTTTGAAACGTAGGGAGTATATTGCAAAATTCAAAAAAAAAATCTTGTGTTAACCACAAAACAATATATATTGTTACATATATACATAAAATTAATGAAACGAATCTCTCAAAAAACTCTCATAAAAGATAGAAGCGTTTAATTTTTTTTAAAACCGAATAAGTATCTTAAATCTGATTTTAAATAAACAATGATTATGCAGCCAAACGGGGCTAATTACGAGGCTTATCCTCAATAAGGAACAATAAATCATGCGTTCATGCTTATAAAGGTGAAGATAGTGTGATAATACTTTAATTGCATTTTACAGAAGTTTTTACCGAAAGTTGTCAATCATGAGACATTATCTCAGTGCCAAATATTTTAACTTTATGATCTCGCTCGTCGGCATATTTGTAACGGAGACACACTACTACTTCATAAAAGAGAGCATAATTTAGGTTTTATAGGCTCTGATAGATTTTCTTCCAAAAGGGTAACTCAATCATATTGCTTCATGTTTATCAATTTCGACAGTGTAGGCCATCATTATTCATTATTACCTAGTGTTCAACAATAGATTTTGAAATTAACTTTTAAGGTTTGAATAGGTACTACTATCAAATGTTATTGTAATTTTCATAATTGCTAGAGTTTTGGAAAAGAAATTAGGGCACCCTTAATGATGAGTGAAAAACAAAGATCAAGTACTTGATCTTAAAATGGGGTTCTTAACAATGAGTGATAAAAAGATTGATGGGTAATTGGCAAAAAAAAAAATGTATGGGACGAGTGAAATGGTGATCAGGCGTGGGAGTGGGACCCTCTACCTGATCTGACTTCCTTTAATTTTTTTTGGGTTTACAGCAGTCAAAACGCTGCGTTTTGGCTGGAGATGTGAGAGAGCTCCAGCCAAAACGCATCACGCATCGTTTTGGCTGGCGAAAACCCAAAACAATTTGCTTCACGCGTTAGCGTGTCAGCGCTGACGCGTAAAGCAAATGCAGCGAATCCAGGCGCGCCATTTGTCGCCCTTTCCAAGTGTGTTGTTCCTATTGGTCATTAAAAATATAACCATTGTAAATTTTGCAACGGTTATATTTTAAAAAATACAAAAAAAAAAATTACCAACGGCTCTATTTTTCCGAGCTCTACAAATATAAACCCATTTTGCTATATTTTGGACACACTTAATTTTCTCCATCTTCACTAATTCCTTCTACTAGTTCTAATTTATTTCATTAACTCTTCTTCAATTTCTCTTTTATTTTAAAATTCTTATAATTATGGAGTCTAACAATCCTAATTATATATTAAACGAACCCCAAAACCGCTCAAAAAACAAATGCCTAGGCAACAAAATCGCTCAAATATCTCTCAAAATCAGTCAAATTATCGTCAACCCTCTCAAAATCAGTCAAATTATCGTCAACCCTCTCAAAATCAGTCAAATTATCGTCAACACTCTCAAATAATGACGAATCAAAGGGGTGAAAATTCTCAATATTATTCTCCTCAATATGATAACCTTTACCGTGAATCTCCACCTTTCATATCGTCAACCTGATCCTAACTATGGATTTTCTCAATATCAAGAAGATTCATCTCCATACGATGATGTTGATGAGGATGATGGTTAATACCAACAAGGTGATAATGATGTTGGTGAAAACCAAGAAGGTGATGATTATGATGATTATGATGAGTTTGTTCAGCCAACTCAATCCTTTTCGCAATTACTATCACCTAATCTATCTGAGCAACCACAACCACAACCCAATCAATCACAACGTCCACCTAATGCAGAAGTAAGTTGTGGTGGTAAGAGGGTTTGAGATCATGTTGAAGATGAGAATCTCATCTCAGCATTTATGAACACTTCTCTTGATAAGGTGATTGGGACGAGTCAAAAGAAAGGCGTCTTCTGGGGAAAAGTTTGGGAAGCTTTCGAGGCAGGAAGAATTGCCAACCCAACAGAAATTGCTCCAAGAAATGCGGATATGGTGAAAGGTCGTTGGAGTAGATTTGCTCTACGGGTTTTAAGGTGGGCTGCATTTTATGACGAAGCTCTTGCAAGAAATAAGAGTGGTCAAAATAATATGATGTTCTGAAAGAAGCTCATTTATTGCATAATAGGAAACATGGTAGGTACATCCTCGAACATGCATGGAAATTGATGAGGAGGTTTCGTAAATGGAGGGCCATAGTTAAAAAATCATTGGAAACTCCACGTGGTCGCCCCAAAAATCCACAAGAAAATGTGGATTCACCTGGAAGCGGAAGTAGCGGTAAAAGGCCAAGAGTTGATGGAAGTGACTCAATGCCCGAGACACCTACCAGTGGTGATGGAGGTGACGTTGAACCACGAGGAGATGGTGTGAAGAAAGCGAAGTCTAAGTTGAAAGGGGTGGCTGGTCAGACAATTGAGTGTTTCAATTCTTTTAATGAAAGACTTCGGATCCATTCAGAGGGTAGGAGTGCAGATGTTGAAAGAGAAGCCACAAAGTTGGAGGTCGAAACAAGGAAGGTTGCTGCAAAGGAACAAGAAATAGCGCTGCAAACCAGGAGCTTGAACATACAAGAGTATCATAAGAATTGGGATTTGCTGCAATCATTGTTTGCAAAGGAAAATCGTGCACCATTTGAGGAGGCAATGGTTGAGAAACTAACAACATGGTTGAGAAACTAACAACATGGTCGACGAATAATTCTCCTTTTTAAGTAATGTTTATGTTTAAGTTAAGTTTATGTTTAAGTGTAGTTCATGTTTGAGTTTAAGTTTATGTTTATGTTTAAGTTTACGTTCAAGTTTAGTTTATGTTTAAGTTTAAATTTTAGTTTATGCTTATGTTTATTTTGAAGTTTATGTATAAGTTAATAATTGTATGTTTAAGTTCAATTAATAAAAAAAAGTTAAAAAAAGTAATTGTGTAATTTACGTTTAAACTTCACTTATTATCTGAATTGACATTTCAGTACAGCTTTTTACGTTATTGTACTATTTTTTACATTATTGTTCTGCTTTCAACATTATTGTATTGTTCAATTACAGAAATTGTTATGCTTTTGACATTATTGTACTGTTTTTAACATTATTATTCTGCTTTTAATATTATTGTTCTGCTTTTAGCATTACTGTTCTGCTTTTAGCATTATTGTTCAGCTTTTAGCATTATTGTTCTGCTTTTATGTATATTGTTCTGCTTTTACATTATTGTACTGCTTGTAACACTATTGTTCTGCTTTTATGTATTATTGTTCTGCTTTTACATTATTGTACTGCTTGTAACACTATTGTTCTGCTTTTATGTATTATTGTTCTGCTATATAACTCGAGCATACTTGTTCACCATTTGCTCACTCCAAATCTAAACACATTGTCAAATTTATACAATGAACTCCTTCAACTTAAACTTTACCGCTTCAAGTTCATCTAGTTCTGAGGATGAAATAAGATCATCCCGAGCAAACATTGATCAAGAAATAGATGAATTCTTAATCAATGTTGTCCAACCAAATGGTCCAACTCTTATATCAAATGTTACTTCAGCACCAAGGAATAGAAGAGCAAAAGTGACTGATCCTAATGAGGATCATCATCGGCCTATTCGAGGCAGGGAAGAAGGCCATAGATGATTGATGAATGATTACTTTGCTAATCAACAAGTCTATCATGCTCGTTTATTTCGTCGAAGATTTCGAATGCAGCGACATGTCTTTCTTCGGATTATGGAAAGTGTCGTACCAAGTGATACATGGTTCACTCAAAAAAGAGATTGTACCGGACGTTAGGTTTATCTCCCCTTCAAAAGTGTACAGCTGCTATTCGAATGCTTGCGTACGGGGTTGCAGCGGACTCGCTTGACGAGTATGTGCGAATTAGTGAAAGCACAGCTCGAATAACATTAATAAAATTCACCATGGGGGTTATCAACCAATTTGGTGTCGAGTACTTGAGACGGCCAACTCCAGATGATTTGGCTAGACTACTTGCGTACGATGAAGAACGTGGATTTTCAGGCATGATCGGCATCATAGATTGTATGCATTGGGAATGGAAAAATTGTCTGACGGCATGGAAAGGACAATATCAAGGAAGAGCTGGTGTTGCTATATTAGTTCTTGAAGCTGTGGCTGATCGTGACTTATGGATATGGCATTCTTTCTTCGGAATACCAGCTTCGTGCAATGACCTGAATGTTCTTCACCGATCTCCTGTGTTTAGGGATGTTTTAGAAGGTCGAGCACCACCTGTACAGTTTACGGTGAATGGTAACCAATACGATAAGGGTTATTATCTCATTGATGGTATATATCCGAATTGGGCAACATTCATTCAATCAGTTACATGTCCTCAAACTCGCAAGGACAAGTTATTTGCTCAACACCAAGAAGGAGCTCGAAAAGATGTTGAGAGAGCATTTGGGGTGCTGTAATCTCGCTTTGCTATAGTTCGTAAACCATCCCTCGCATGGGATGAGGAAATTCTCAATGATATCATGTTGTCTTGCATTATCATGCATAACATGATTGTGGAAGATGAACGAGATACATATGCACACTACGCAGATACTACTGAGTTCACTTCAAACATAAGTAATCATGCCGACGAATTTGAATATTATCAAGATCGGATCGTAGATATCAACCGTTACATGGCGAATAAAGATGCAATTGATGATTAACATGTGCATCAATCCTTGAAACGTGATTTGGTTGCCAATATATGGCAGAAGTTTGGCCGTAACGCTAAATAAGAGCATTTCATTATGTATTTTATGTATTTCGTTCCTAATTAAGTTTATAGTTCGTTCTTGTATTTCATTATGTGTCTCTAAATTAAAAACATATTAAAAATACTTAATTGTGTCTCATAATTTAATTATTAGATCGTTAATTATGTATGCATAAGATAGTGGTAGCTAATTTCGTATTCAATTAATTAATAAAAATATATTAAAAATGCTAATTGCATATGCTACGTATTAATAATAGCTAATTATGTAGATAACCTAATTATTAAAATGATAATTATAATTTAAAAATTAATAATTTAACTAATTGATAATAAAATAGCAATTAGTAATGAATATTTCATATCATTAAAAAGTAAATAATAAAAAATTGTATAATAGTGGTTGGGTGATGAGAGAGAAAAACTAGTTGGGTGGGGTCAAAAAGTAGGAGAGAGAGGAAAAAGTAGTTGAGATGATCTTTTTTTTTTGTTCATTGTTAAGAAGAAAGTGGGAAAAGATTGTGGGATGTAATTTTTTAAAGAGAGAAAGTTAGAAAGAGAGTGGGATGATCTTTTTTTTCATTCATCATTAATGGTACTCTTAGTGTCTAGATAGTATTTAACTAATGAGCAAGATTGAATCTGGAATAAGGTATCAGTAATAACTAGTTTTATTATGGATAATTATGTTGGAAATTTAGAGTATAGTGGAAGGTTTGGTTCATGATATATATTGTTTGAGTTGCTTGGTTATGGTGTCGTATTTCAAACAACGTATGAAACATTATAGGAAAAATTGACAACAGAGGTCTCAATTTTGGGTGATAATTTTTAAAAGGTCTGAACTATTGATTAACCTATGTAGGTCCCAACTTTAGGGGGTCTTAACTTTTAGCGGGCCTTAGAGACTTGAAACTGGCTTAATAGGTCATTACTTGTAAAACTTGGGTCGCACCAGAAGGGTTAATTGAAGGAGTGATGTAGGAACTAGGTGAGATTTTTAAAAAAACCGTCAGTTTTAAGTCACCGAGGCCCGCTAAAAGTTAAGACCCCCTAAAGTTGGGACCTACACAGGTTAATCAATAGTTCAGACCTTTTAAAAATTATCACCCAAAGTTGAGACCTATGTTGTCAATTTTTCCAACATTATATGCTATATAAGATTCGTGGTTTGTTCATGCATTTCGTCGAGAGTTTGATGAACATGAACGAAGGAAATCAGTGAGTGAGGAAAGAACACAGAGGTCGCACCTCGTGAGCTGTGTAACACCTAGCGTCATGGTGGACAAAGTAGCCTCGCACCACGCAACGTAAGGCCTGCAGCAAACCACAACAACCTCGTTGTGTCAGTAAGGGGTCGCACCCCGCGACTACCATCGCACCTCACGACAGGGAGCAATGCTCCAACTCGCGACTCGCGACGTATTCCTGATCTTGTGTTGTTTCGCGTGAATCTGACGGTTGCTAAATGCATTTTTTCGGTGTTTTCTGAAACGTAATAGCATAATATAAATATGAGAACACTCATATGATGAATGGTTGATTAGAAACTCTCTCTTTTCATGTTTGCACAAAAACACTCAAGATCAAATCTGGAATTCTTTGTCATTACAAATCTCTCACATACTTGTTTCCTTTTGATATTGTTCATAGTTAGCGTGACCATTATTGTTTCTTCTTTGTATCTCGAATGTGGATTCCGTGGAACCCATGCTATGCGAATAGGGTCGGAATATTACTTTTGGGAAGGTGCATCACGCCTAGAAGATTGTTCGTTGTTAGCATCTTGTGACCCTTGTATTTTCGTAGTTTTCCTAACAAATTATATATATTGTTCTACTTCCTCCATTGTACATGTAACATTTTCAGCATGTACACTATCTAATGTACTACTTTCTTTCTAATTATCTTTAATTATGTATATGTAAAAATTATAAAATGTTAATATTATAAAAGTATGCATTAAGATGAATCAAAGAATACCACATGGAATAAGGTTGGTAGATATTAAATTGTGGTTAAATGCAAATGTTGCATGTATTTACAACAGAAGGAAGCATATAAATTATAGCATTTCCATCTAACAATTGTTAGACAACATCATATAATCATAATAATCCTAGCTAATATTCCCACTTTAAAAAAGTTAAGGTGAGTGTTAACCCTGAGTGCTAGTAAGGGGAAAAAAAACAGAATAGCTAGGGCCAATAGTATCTATAATAAAGTGTAAATTGAGAACGAGAATCGTTGGAATCAACATATTATGGGAAGATCAATCACCAAAAAAAAGGAATCATTAACTAGAAATAGTCAATTAATTGAAAACAAGTTTCATTTTACTTCAAAAACATTTCTGTTTTAATAAGTGCAATTAAAGAAACCCAAAGTCTTGGATGGTATGGTGTAACACTTACCTCACACATGCTAAAATAATTTCCACCACCATGATCCATCTTTTCTTTTCAACTCATATCCCTCCCCCCATCTCTCTCTCTTCAATCCTTTTAACACTCCTCCAATATATTCAATCAAAGGTTGCAGATTTGCATCGCCAAGCTTACAACGATGCCAATCGATCACACCACAAAATCGATCATAAAATTGATCGCAAATATCAACTTCAATGGACGAACTCAGATGGAGTCAATCAACAAATTCAAGCTGAAACTTTCAAGAAATTCAATCGACAAGTTGCAGATTTCCAGATATTCAACTTCTATCTTTCTGAAAGCTTCGGACAACGTGCAGTTTTCCAGAAATCTTGACAACCTTTGAATCAAAGAAATTTCTTCGTGATTAGCGATTTTACGGTTCACGAAGAACAAATCCAATACAGATTCGAATTAATTAAAATCAAGAGAAGCCAAAACGATATTCAATTGCGGAGAACAACAAATTACGAGGAATCAAGAAATTTCCAATCATGAAGAACAACAAAATCGCTAATCATGAAGAAATCTTGACAGCCTTCGAATCAAAGAACATAAAAGAAAATTCTCGAAGAATGTATTAGGCAAGAAATTAAGCAAGTTCGAGAGAATCCCATCTGATACTAGATTTGTCAAGTATTTTTGTGCTGCAGTGTGGACGTTGGAGGCGGCGGCCGGCCGACAACGGTGCGTGTAGGGTGCCACCGCGTTGCTCTCCTCCATTCACCTACGCCACCATTTCAACAACCACCTCGTCTCTAATCTACTTTCTTTCTCCTCAAACTCACCACCTTGACTTCCGTCGTTTCTTCAAAATGTTGATCTTTATATATCGCTTATTCTTCTTCTTCTTCTTCGTTTTCCTTTTCGGTTGAGAATTTCGATTGCGAATATTCTTTTTTCTAAGGTCGGCTTGATTTCAGTTTTTGTTCATTTATCATGTTTGATTTTTTTCAATTGAAGATTTTGACTAGGGATGGCAGTAGGACGGGTCAATTAGGAGACCTACCCCATCCCCGCCCAACTAAGGTCGGGATAGGTCTAGGTTTGGCGGGGATGGGGCGGGTGTCGCCGTGTGGGGATGAAAAACGTACCCGCGATAAGTGGTGGAGCGGGTGTGGAATTTATGCTATATGATACGCTCAAGTTATACGGTGTTTATATTATATTTTGGGTGCTTTTTGCTAAGGGTCTTGATCATAATTGTTAACGTTTGCGTTTTATTTAGCTCTTAGCGGAAGTTCGGAATTTTGTATATTAATTATAGTTAAAGTTGTAAGTTCCGGGCTCCTAGAAGCATTAGTGTTTGGAACGACTCAACATCGTTATACTTGCCAAGCGTCGCCACATGTTCCAATCAAGCATCGCCGCAAGCCGTAGCCGAGCATAGCACCAAGCCTACCGAGCAGCCAGCATCATCGCCCATCATCGCAAGCCCAGCAAACAAGCCTGCCCAGCTCTCGTGCGCGCTCATCGCCAAGCAGCACCGCACGCTCCGCAGCCAAGCCTGCCCAGCGCTCATCGCCCAGCTCGAAGCCCAGCGCTCGCGACTCGCGAGAATCCTCGCACCTCGTGAGCACCCAGCCTTCGCGACACGCGAGGCCTGTCGCGACTCGCGACCCTTGCCCAGCCATTTTGTGCGCGGAAGACAGAGTACTCTTCGCGACTCGCGATCAGTCTCGCACCTCGCGACCCCTTAGGTCGGTGTAATTGTCGGCTGATTTTTGAGCTTTAGTATAAATACTAAACTCTATTTTTGGACTTAGGGGGCAGCAGCCTCAAGGAGAGGGAGTCTCCAAAACTCCACTCTTCTCTTCTTATCTTCTCTTTTTAGTTTTCATTTTTTGGTTTAGTTTTTAGAGATTTCCATTATGGAATTGGCTTATGCTATGCCGATTGTAGCTTGAACTGTTCTTGAACGAGATTAATATGGAGCTTCAAGCATTATTGTGAGATCTTTCCTCTTTATTTAGTTTCTTTGATTATGGTTTAATTTCTATGATTGTTTTCTATGATTTTTGCATAATTATGCTAGGAACGTTACTAGTTTGATTGTGTAATTAATCTAATGCTAGATTTAAGAATAGAATCGGATTGTTTTATTCTTTTATCAATTTGTAGCAAACTAGGGAGTAACTTAGATGCAGATCGTCTTGGTTATTTCTTGGGGAAATTGAATCAACTGTTGAATGTTTATCGCGTGTATGACATTAGCAGGTCTATTGGTTCTCAGTGTTTATTGCTGCTATTAGGTTGAACTTAGACGCTGATCGGACTAGGTTAACCTTTAGTTAGGGTTTTATAGTCACGCTGATCGTGCTATTCAACTAAGAATAAGGAGAATGCGAGATTAGTTCTCGACAATAAATAATTATGGAAATAATTAGAGTGGAGGTTCAATGATCGATAATGAATCGAAGTGGATGTTAATCGGATTCAAGATCTTTCCATAATTGATTTCTCATCTTCTTTATTTGCTAGTTAGTTTTAGTTTGTTTATAAATCTATTTGAAACCCCCCTTGTTATTAGGTTACTCGATCCTTAGAGTCATCTAGGTACTAATTCACGCTAAATATTAAACTTGTCCCTGTTTCCCTGTGGATACGAACCTTACTTCCCTTCTACATTTAATTGTAAAAGAGAGTAGGAGAAACTTAGCTTTGGTTAGGCGTACACGACAAACGCGCCCTACCACTATACCCGCCCCATCCCCGCCCGCCCCGCTTCTCATTCATCTCATACCATACTCTCTATTAAAAAAACATATTATATATTAGAATATTTATTATTAAAATTCAATTCATCTACTTATATTATTAATAATTTTATTTTGCAACTATAGTACTGGCAAATTGTTTGGGATTATTGGGAGGATAGTTACGGGTATGAAGTGTGTACGGCGCGGGTATGAAGCGGACGCGGCCACGCGGGTACCCATGTGGGTGGTGGTGATGGGGATGGATTTAAATACGTACTCGCTGGGGCGGGGATAGGTCTGGAATTTTCCCCCGCAATGGGTGGTGGGGCGAGTATGGGGACGGGGATTTTATGCGGGTGCGGGTGTGGAGGGACCATCGTTTGCACCCGCCCCGCCCAATTGCCATCCCTAATTTTGACCTTATGTGAAATGGGAGATTAAAGGTTGATGATGGAGTTGCTAAGGAGAGATAAACTGGGGGGAAAAGAAAGAGAGTGAAGGGGAGGCATATTACAATTTATAAATCATATAATTGGTTTTGATAGAAATAGATTTTGGTGAAAGATGATATAAAAGTCAACAAAAATAATATAATTTATCTTATAAATGATATCAGCATGTGTAATAATGATAAAAGTTCCTTGAGAGATGGATTTCCTAATTTTTTCCTTGTACAATTTAAAAAATAATTTGTGTAATAATGATGAAGTATATAAAAAAAAGAATAATAATGATAATAAAAATAGGAAAAATGATTCAAGTTTGTTGAATTAAAGATGACATAAAAGTGAGTAATAATGGCATGGTTTATGTTAGAGGTGATCATGCCAAAAAAATTGCCAATTGACCGGGCCGGGCCGGGCCGGGCCCAAATCCGGGCCAAAAAATTGTGCCCAAAGCCCGTTATTTCGGCTGGGCCGAGCGGGCTTTTTCGGGCCAAAACGGGCCGGGCCAAAAAATTAGACTGAAATGTCTTTTTTGGCTTGTCCAAAGTCCGCCAAAAAAAAAACGGGGTCGGGCCGGCCAAAAAGCTGCCCAAGCCCGCCCAAAAACCGGGTCAGGCCGCGTCAGCTCTAGTTTATGTAATAATGATAAGGTATATAGAAAGTTGAAAAATAATAATGAAATAGGGGAAAATGATGCAAAGTTTGCTGAAAAAGAAACAAAAATGAGTAATAATAATATCATTTCTCTTATAAATCAGTTTGCGTAATAATGATAAGGTATCTAAAAAAGTTGAAAAATGATAATGAAATAGGGAAAAAATGATATAAATTTGCTGAAAATTGACATAAAATTGAGTAATAATGATACCATTCTCTTATAAATAATGTCAATTTATGTAATAATGATAAGGTATATAAAGAGTTGAAAAATGATACAAGTTTGCTGAAATGACATAAAAGCGAGGAATAATAATATAATTTCTCTTTTAAATGATATCACGAGTTTGTGTAATAATGATAAGTTATATAAAGAGTTGAGAAATGATAATGAAATAGGGGAAATTAATTCAAATGTGCTGAAAAATGATGTAGAAGCCGGTAATAATGATACGAAACACACCAATAATGAAATGGAAAAGTTTTGTAAATGACATGAACAAACAGATTTAAAATGATATATGAAATAGCTCCGATGTGATATGAACACCAATAATGATAAGGAAGATTTATACAATGACATAAAACTTTGTACTGGTTCGCACATGTGAGATGTTATTACACAATAAGTTATGAGGTAACATGTTACATCCAAAACTCCCTCTTAAAAAAAAGTGTACGAAAGAACAAGCTTGAAAATTAAAACCCTAACCAAGGTGTCGGTCTCATTCTCAATCTCTTGGTGGCGCCCCTTCTCAAGATCTCAATCAAGGAGTACACATGCAATGAAATTAACTTTTGGATGATTACGAATTAGATTACATGTTTTGTATTGTCTTAATTTCTCTTTACTCACAACAGAATTTACAATTTTTTTTTTATTTTTTTCATTTCATTTTAACATTGCCTTTAATGTAAGTCATTGTACCCCTCTAATATTCTATCTAGATATGTGTAACTAGGTGTCTAGGTCCTCCCTTCTCTCCTTTTTTTCCCTTTCTCTCCTAAACCCTAGCCTCCATTAGTGAATTTCAAAGGGGCTTCCATCGATTTTATCGGTGGATAGCCCCACCTTAATTTTAATTTTCATTGTTGTTTAGCTTTGTTTAGGTTCGTTCTTCTTTGAATAATACTTCCTCCTTTAAAGATAGGATCGTTTCTCCCTTGAAAGAAAGGGTTTATTCTCTTTTCCTTGGGAGAGACTTTAGTTTACTCCTTTGTTTTTAGATGAATTATCGTAATTTTGGATCATTGATGAAGAATTATGCGGTGTCGAAGCAGATTTCAGATCTACAATTACAATCAATGGTATCATATTTAATTCTATTTCAAAACTACAGCATATCGAAAGACCCCCTCGTTGAAAACTATATCAAACAGCGATGTGGAAGAGGGTATGCGGAATTGTTAGATCTACTACACCACGATCGTGGTTTTGCAAATTCTGAATTTTATTTGTTCAAAATTGTTATGTATTTGTTAAATCTGATTTCTATTGTAGATGTCGTATAACTCTTTTATTAATGAATTAATTTTACTTTAAAAAAAAGGTGTCTAGGTCAAACATTTCCATAAACAAAGAAAAGGAATAGGTCAACTGTTAGTTTGACAGATTTTTTTAAAATAATCCAAGCTAGATGTATATGGATATTGCTAATAGATAACCACTAATATTTTTCACATACCACTAACTCTAAAAATTACTAATGGTTATTAATACTAGCAACAGTCCCTTATTTGGTTTTCTCATACTTTTTTATAAGGTAAAAAACACACTGCTTATTATTAATGGAGCAAAAGTTTGAAGCAATTACATCTCATACTTTTTAGAGTGTCTCAATAATATTTTACACTAGAAATTTTATAAAAAAATTACGATTTAGAAGAAACTTTTTTTTTCAAAATACTACCTTTTAATTTTATAACCAACAACAGTCCCTTATTTTCTCATACTTTTTTATAAGGGAAAAAACACACTGCATATTATTAATGGAGCAAAAGTCTGAAGCAATTATATCTCATACTTTTTAGTGTGTCTCAATAATATTTTACACTAGAAATTTTTTTTAAAAAATTACGATTTAGAAGAAACTTTTTTTTTTCAAAATACTACCTTTTAATTTATTTTTTCAAAAAACTACTTTTTACAACAATTTTCTTTCAAAATACTATCAGATGACAGTAATCGTTAAGTTCGGCCATTTATTTCGCCATTGACTTCACATGGTAGTCATGTGACCTTTTTTTAACTTTCTTCCCACCATATATACTCCCCAACCGAAAAATTTTCATAGTTGATTCCTGGTTTATTGGACAAATCTATCAAATCCGAACATCAAATAGTGTTGAAGAAGGTCAAGCGATTCCACGCATAAGTCAATGGTGGAATCATACAGTCAAACTTAACATAAATTGTTATTTGTTAGTATTTTGAAAGGGATTTGTTTTAGAAGGTAGTTTTTTTAAAATAAAAAATTTCTTATAAATGTACTTCATTACAAATTTTTCACTACACTATTTCTTTTGTTCAAATCACAGCAGCCTGTTTCTTGTCTACACTCGACTACTTTATGTCATATGAACTCACATATATATATATATATATATATATATATATATATATATATATATATATTTCATATGAGAATGCATACTTACATGAGAAATGCGAATGGATTTTACACGTTATAACTCTAATGAACAAGTGATGTAACTCTAATGAAAAAGTGATGTAACTCCAAAAAAACAAAAACTAGAAAAAATATTTCGAAAAAAAAAATTTTTTTTTTGGACTCGAAATTTTTTCGGGGGTATAACTTTAATGAACAAGTGTTGTGACTCTAATTCAATCGTGTGGTTGATATTCATTCTTATTTTCATGTAGGGAGCATTCTCATGTGATCCCCCTCTATATATATATATATATATATATATATATATATATATATATATATATATATATATATATATATGTATGTATATATATGTATATGTATGTATGTATATATATATATATGTATATGTATGTATATATATATATATGTATATGTATGTATATATATATATATGTACATATACATATATATATATATGTATGTATATGTATATGTATGTATATATATAGTTTTCTTCCTCTAGTCTATCCATCATCAAGTTCATATAATAATTCAAAATAAAATTCTTAATATTCACGTGTTAGCTTGGGTTGTTAAAGTTTTGGAGGTGGTACACCGGTACTTAAGACCTAGGATAAAATCCCATATACTTCTTCCGTTCTGTTTTAAATGAAACACTAGTGTGTTGGCCCGGGCATTGCCTCGGGTGTTACCTTTTTTCTTTTTCACAATTGATATGTATTTTTTCCACACTTGTAAAAAATAATTTTGAAAAAAAACTAATATATAACATTATGTGGATTTATGAAGCACTAAAAAAAGTTAGTTGAGATGGTAAGGACAAATTTATCTTTGCAAGAGGTCGCATGTTCAAATATAGTGAAACAATATTTATTTTGTAAGATGATGTAACGATCTACATGGCACATAAGATGACGTGGCGAAGCTATGTGGCGCATATATAGTGAATAGTGTCACGTGGCACCGTTCCTTTGATAGGAACACCTTTTAACATATATTATAGATTGGGTGAAATGACACTATTTATTGATCAATTTTGACTCCAATTTATCGCCATTATATAAAGAAAAACATAGTCAAGTGGGATCTTGTTTGATTCGTCTCGATGCATACTATTAAATTATAACTTTTTTTATATTTTTTACGTGTGCACAACTAAAGATATTAATGATTAAAGAAGCGCGTTGGGTTGCGTGAAAAAAAAAACATCTCATATAAAACAGAACAGAGGAAGTATATCATTTGTCCTTATGGCTCTCTTTACATTAAAAAAAAAAACAATTCCAAATATTTACGTCAAACTCAAATGTTGAAATATATTAAGATATGGACAATTATAGCTAGATTGTATGACCATGAACTCTGTGCATTCTCAATGGGCCTAACTCACTGGATACTTTCTTGATCAATGTCAAGTAGTCTCAATCTTATAACTGGCTTGGATATGTAGATATCAATTAATTTAATTGGTAAAGTCTTACAAAGAAGATTTTTAAGACTTGGGATTATATCTCATCTATATCTAACTTCTAAGCGCTTAGTCGTTCTCTAAGAACAAAAATTGGCTTGGATATGAAGTAAAGATAAATAGAAGTTTACTTTGCATATTTCTAAGTGTCTACCGAACGTAGGCCCATAATCTTCCGTGTACCATGTGGATTATGGTTATGTGGATCGGTCGTATATGCTTCGTGACTTTATATATTATTGGGCCATATTCTCATTCTGCAAGGTTTCGTATGTGATTTAACTCATAGTGGAGTAGCAAAGAATTGCAGCACTTTTTTCTTTATTTTTTTTAGCAAAGTAAATGAACAATTATTATCTCACGGATCCCTTATTTTAACTTTATGGGGTCACACATTGATAAAAAATATGGGAAAAACTAATATATTGATTGACCCTAGAATAGTGTGAAGTACATAGCAAATATATACACACTTCTTAAAATCACGGAAAAAGTTAAGGGAATTTAAGCCTAAAGTTGTCTAAGACTAACTTATGGTATTTGTTTTTTTCACCAGATATCCGACAAAAAAAATTATTCACCTTATATCCCTTGAGTTTTCAAAATTCATCATATACCCCAAATTTTCAAAAAATATACAAAATGCTCATAATGGCTAACAACCGTTAACTCCTTTAGTCATTAATCCCTAATTGATTTTATTAACCCACTAACCATCAATTACCCAACCCTTAATCTCCTTCCTCCCCTTCTCTCTCCCTAACCCAATTAACCTACTTCACCTCTCTCTATCCTCCAACGTTAACACTACCACCAAGCTCACTTCACTTGGTACCTTCATCCATGGCTTCCTTCCTCAATTTATCTCTCCTCTTCACCTTCTCCGCCACCACTACCGCAATTATTAGATCATTAAAATCAGATTGTGTACATCATTCGCGTGTTATTAATGGGATTTACATAGTTATGCAATTTTCCAAACTGGTTCCCAGTTTCTTTTCTTTTATAGAAGTTTCATTTACTTTTGGACCAATTTATTTACTTTTACGAGTTTTTCCTTTACATTTAATATTAAATTAAACTTATCCAAAACCGTACTTTTACAAAATAAATTGAAATGTTAGTTGTCAATGATGATATTTTATGACCATTTAACAATTTTTTTCCATTAAAGTTAAAAGTATCAAGTATAGAAGTTGTACATTTGGCTATTTACTTTTCAGTCAGTATGATCTACTTTAATAAAGTCTTTTTTGCTTTACTTTTGAAGCGCTGAGATTAGTTCTCATTCTTGTTGTAGACTTTTGAAGGGGTCTTTACTTAATGACCTGATTCATTTTTCAATCATGCACAACCAATTTACACCCCTATTTATAAGCATGTATAATTGATCTTCATTCTTGTATGACTGCAACGACTAAGGCCGTCTTAAAAAGGTTGGAGGTTTTGTGCTAATTATTAAAATTAGTCATAGAAATTAAAATTATTGTGCATACTTTAAAATCATGGAAAATTATATTATAAATTATCATATTTATATAAATTACTACGAAAAGAAGTACTTAAATAAAGTATATGAGAATAATCTACATAATGTTACCAAGATAAACAATGAATATCGAATTTTGAGACCCTCTTAAATGAAGACTCTTTTTTTGTAGGTCACACACCCTTATTGACGGTCTTGGCTCAACCCTCTCATCCTAAAGTAGTTTGAATACGAGTATCGTGGTAATTTACGGAGAACTTGAAAGCGATTAATAGTCAGTTACAACAAATATCCTTTCCAACAAGTCACATGGTCTTATATATTATCTACGACAATGTACTGGAATTATCAAAATTTATATATGGTATTATTGGAGATTTTGGTTCTTACTTTAAAGGTCATGAGGATTCAATTTCTAAAGAGTTACACACACCTCTTGTAAGTGCATGTAGGGATTCTTACTCGAAAGATAGGTACTTATTTTTGGTTGGGTTGGGGGGGGGAAGACAGGTATTGGTGAAACAAAACCATCATTCAGGATCTTCTACTACCTTAAGGCTAAGGGCTTGCTTAGACTAGAAAAATCTTTTTAAAAGAGGTAAGTGGTTGTAGCTGCATGGGTTGAGATGGTAGTAGTTACTAAATTTGGTGCAAGAAGAGTAACAATAAGTTAAACATATAATTTGATAAAATAAGCAAAATTAAGTTGAAAAAAGACATTCATATCTACTAGAATCATAATTCATACAAAAATATCACTATCATATTTTGTTAAGTACGAGAAGAAAAGTAATAGGCCTAATATCTTGCTTAGACATTTCTTCATCGACCACTTTGGCGTACGTACTAAACAAAGAATCAAGAATGTGTTCGCCAAAATGATGGCTGATCATTGATTCTTGGATAGCTCTCACTGTACTAGCGACGGCTTTTCCATAACTAATACCATTAGTTTCTTCCTCTCTATCTATTTGGAACATTTCCAAACGAACCAATTTAAAAGACCCCTCTTTTCTCACTCCCTCTTCTATTTCTTCTTTGGAGGGTGCATAAAAGTGAACATCATATGAATTCAGCTTTTCCTCTTCAACTTCTCCCTATAAACAACAAACAGAAACAAAAAAAATACACAATTTTATTAGAAGTAAATTGAATTAAGGAGTATCATCAAAATGATGTAAGTGTTTAGTCGGAGAATTCAGATCAGTTGAGTCGACATTATCTTTTATGGCTTTTACCTTGGATCGAGGCATGCCCATGAATTCCACTCTTTAGATAATCAGTAATTTTAAAGTGTTATTATATCTAAACATAAAAATATAATTAGAATTTGACCACTTTTCATTCGAATCTGGTCTGTTCATATTACCCTAAGGTCTAAATTGTAATATTTGTAACTTATGCCAGTAAATGAATGCTCGATCCACTTTTGTGGAAAAAAACTCGATCCAGCATAGTCTATGAGCACAATGTACAATCTTTTTTTTTAATATCTCACTTAAAAAGTAATCTTCAGAAATAGTAGACTTTTTATATATGTTACTTCGACACCTTCATTTACCTCAAGAATCACGTGTCAGTAGTGGTACAACTAAAAAACTTCTTAGCTCCAGTTAAGCTATTATCAATATTACCTTGATAAAGAAGAGAAGCTTAGCTTGAAACTAGTACATATATAATATTCTATCTCTAGAAAAACCTCCCAACCCTAACCCTAAAAAACAAAACCCCCCCGCCGCCCACCTCTCTAGGCTCGTCGGGGGCTGGCCTCTCAGCCTCGTCGCCGGCGAGCGTAGGCCCCCTATTAGCCGCTAGCGACTTTCCTCCGTCGCCCTCCTAGACGCACCTTCCCTTCCACTTCCATTGCTTCCGTCGTTTAGCCACCACCTCCGTCGCCCTCCTAGACGCACCTTCCCCCTGGTTGCGTTTTGGGCTTCCCCTCCCTTGTTTAGTGGTTCGGTGTCGGCTTCCCCTCCCCTTTCCCCTTCCCCCTGGTTTCAGTTTGGGCTTCCCTCTCCCCCTGGTTACGTCGGTATAGTTTTGGGCGTCCCCTCCCTCTTCCTTTTTTCAGTGTTGTGTCGGTTTTCCCCTTCCCCCTCCCCCGGTTTACTTTTGGGCTTCCCCTCCCCCTCCCCTGTTTAGTGTTGTGTCTATCCCTTTCTTTTCCAGGTGGTTGTGCGTTTACCTCCCCCCTTCCCCTAGTGTTTAGTTGGAAGTGTGTTTCCCTCCCCGTAAGTTTAGTTATCCGCATTCCGTTGTGTTAGTATGATTTTGTTGTTTGTTAACTCAATCTGCTTGATACTTTTGTTAATTGCTGGAGGTAGTCCTTGTCTTCAAGATGTTAGGTCTGGTTTATGTGGTTGGTTAGGGTTTGCGTGGCAAGAGATTTCATGGTTGGGGTTTGTTTTATCAGATTTTGAAAATCGGATGGTTATTCGAGATCTAACAATGGTTAGATTTCATTCTCGCTTGGTAATGATTTTATCAATCATTGCCTTGACAAAAAGATCTCTGAAGGTGGCTCTCCAATCTGTCAATTGGGTTTATAGCGCGTCAACTCATTTGAGCTTCTCCTTTGAGGAGAAGCATGAAATACCATCCAAAAGGGTATTGAGTCACAAAGGGATGTGACTCTTCCAGGAATCCCGATCCTAGAATCCCATGTGACAGAAGGTCACTGGAATTAGTTTTGTTGCGAGTTCCTAATCTCGCTGTTACTTTGTTGCCCCGATTGTGAAATCACCCCTCTCCTCCCACTCCTTTCATCAGGGTTCTGGGGCTCGTCATCCACCAGCAGAAGAGATTCACTACAATTATCTACCAACTCAGACCTCCAGATCGAGCAGTTTTATCCTACTTTAAGTTTTTTATGTTATTGTAATTGTGATGTAAGAGCGAGTATAGCTCAGTTTAGTTTCTTTGTTTTTGTTTGGTTGTATTAGCATTAAGCTGTACTTCCGCTTTTACTTAATGCACATTTTCCCCGTTGTCAAAAAAACAAAAATCGTACATGTCATGTCGGACGACACGACACATTATTTGATACTTTATTTCAAATTAAAAACTTGGCTTATTTCTACAAAATAGTCGAGTACGACACTGAGACATCCGTATCCGAGTAGACATAAAATCTGTGTCTGAGTAACATTGTGTTTTATTTATTGTGATAGAGATCACGATGGAAATTTTAATTTTCAATGCGAAATACATATTTTGGTAATTATAAAAAGTATTTTATCTAGTTATTAATAACTTGCAACGTGTTTCTTTTTTAGATATTTCAAATACTCTCAACATGTCTTTTTTCGGTTACTTCTTACACAAAGAAAGCCTTATTCTATTATTAAAGTATATGGGTCATGTTCCACTCTCTCTCCTCCTCCTTGATTATGTGACATTTAGAAATATTGTCAATATTAAGAAACGCGGGGAGTATATAGGGAAATTCCACTTGGTACCAAAATTATATTTTGGATTCTACATGGTACCACTATAGTTTGGACTTATTCTCTACCTTAACATTCTGTTAAATAAAACATTAGTTTTGGATTAAATAGGGTTAGTAGTTTGCCTCATTTACGTGCCTTGTGCATCGAGAATAGTTCAGTTAAAGTTTGGGAGTTAATTTTTTTTTCGCTCTTATGGGTCAAAATTGAAGTCAAAATTGGAGAAAAACGACTAGAACCTCGTTTTATGTGTCAGGAAATGCCTACTTGTTTTTTTTTACCAAATTGAACCTTATATTTGGTCGTTAAGGACAAAAATGACTCCCAAAACCTTAATTATGCAAAATTAGACAAACCCCTAACCTTATCTAACCCCCAAACTAATGTTTTGTTTAACATAATGTTACGGTAGATAATAAGTCCAAAGTATAGTAGTACCATTTAGAATAAAAAGAAAAACCTAGGTACCAAATGGAAAAGACCAAAGTACAATGGTATCAAATGGAATTTCTCGACTATATAATTTAATGTGACACAGAAGAGAGTATATTGACTACCTTGGAAACTAAAATGGCGAAAGATCGAGCTAGAAGCTGCCAAAGAAAAGAGTTGCCTCTATCAATGTGATCACAACACTCTCTTCCAAGAAAGACTAATACCATTCTTCCTCCTTTGGTTATTTCTTGAGACCGGAGCCGCAGAAATCGCGAAAAATCTTCTCTAAATTGTTGAGCATACGCTAGGGTAATTGTTGGAGGACTACTTTCACAAATGTAGATGCAATTTTTGTTCATGGACTTCCCATGCTCATCATAAATCCCAGGTGGAACCTGACATACAAAATATTTTGAGCAATACATCATATTAAAGAAGCGTGTACTAATACGACTTATTTTAACAGATTGAAACTGATACTTCATCTGTTAATTAGAACTAATTGTTTCCTATTAAAACTGAATTCTGCTGATTCAAATTTTATCCTACTTGACATTATTGTTTTAAGTTGAAATGAGTGGGGCATAAATTAAATTACTTCTACCATTAAGAATTTAATCTATACAACTTATTTTTCGTGAACTTATCCCGTTTATATGTTTTTTTTTTTTAAATTTTCTAAATTTCTGAACCAAACTAAAGATATGTAAATATGAGTTGAACAGTTAGGGTCTATTCTTTTCACCTTATTTTTTCTTAGTTTAGAAAAAAAAAAAAGTTAAAAACAATTACAAATCGTCAATAAGGAAAAAAAAAGTTCAGGAAAAATAAAAAGATTCAGAAAATTTCAGGAAAAAAGAAAGTTCAGAAAAGTTAAGCAAAAATATTGTGTAGAGAACAAACCCTTAAAATTACTAATTCTAAATATTTAATCTTATTAGGTAAATTAAGGGGTGTCACAACTCACAAGATGACATGTATGAGTAGTTTATTTATACTTCTATATATATATATATATATATATATATATATATATATATATATAGTTACAAGACAGTCTTATTAGGACCACTGCCCTCTTTTAAGGTCCAGCCCAAGGCCCCATGTTAACTTCCCTTTAACCCTGTCCCAAATGTTGTCATGAGAGCCATTTTCGTGGAATTTTGATATATCATATTCATATACGCTTCAGTGAGATATCACTTCATCCTCAAATACATTACAATGCATTCTTTTGACAAAATTTAGAATCCCACAAAGTTATAGAAGTATAAACTACTGATATGCAAATTGTAAAGGAAAATTATTGTATACTCAAAAGAAGGATGCTAGCAAAAGGAAAGAGATAAAGACAAGAAATTAAAATGGAAAGTAGTAATAGAAATCCTGTTCGATGAAGGAAGCCACGCAATGACGCAAGTGCGAACATTAGTGGGAAAGAAAAAAGACACATGTAGTGATGTAGATGTTGGAGCATTTCCTAAGACCCTACTAATTTAGTGAAGAAAAAGAAAGAAAATTATATAGTAGTAGTCACTATCATAAGGTCAAAAGGCTAATTTGGATGTATGATTTGATAGTGTGTCCATCTATCATGATTATATATTTTGTTGTTCTTATTGTTAGACAAGTCACGCAAACATGCCTATTGCTTAACATCCATCTACTTATTATGACTTATCACAATTCACAATGACAAAAAAATGGTGTCTTCTACCAATAATAATGATTCAATAGTCAAACAATAATGCAATCTGATGGCTAGAAAAGTATACCGCAAACATATCTTAGAGTTTGTTCTAATTTTAAATTATAAGAGTGATTTTGAATAGAAACTAATCTCACATCATGCATAACTGATTGATTAGAGATCGATTTCATATCAATTAATCTAATTTTTCAAGTTTAAATTCTTTTTAGCACTAAATTTTTAGTGGGTTTTTGAAATCTACACTTTTTTTTTTTTTGACGGAAAAAATCTACACTTAACTTTTGCTAGATTTACCTCTAGACATATTTCAAAGAGTAGATCTGTACATTACTTTTACCATTGTTAGGTCTGTCAAATATATATACTTGGAACTCCATTTTAGAATCCTTCTAGATTCCCAGTCAAATCGAATTTTGGTCGAATTAGGTCATTTTTTTCATATGTTGTAAAGTAGGACATAATAATATGGGCTGGTACTGGTAAATAGACGTTGAAAACATAGTGTACTACCAGTACCACCACTAAATTTTTGGCTAATCATAATAAGATATTAAATGAGTGTACATATAAAAGACCAAATAGAAATCCGTACCTTGGAAAGCCAGTGCAAACTGTAGGAAGAGTAAACGAAGTGCAAGAAATTAGGAGGGAAAATAGAGGTATAAAATGAGCCAGGAGAAGCAGCAACGAATAAAGATGGACGAAAATACCCCTGATTAGTTAAACGGCTACTTTTAATACCATCATCTTCTTTACTAACAACTTCATCTTTCAAGAAATCTGGTAAAGCCCTGAATATAGAGTTGAAGTCATTAGTTGGGAGATCATTAAGGTAAACTGAAACTGAGGAGAGCTTATTATTATTGGGTGATTTTGAGCCGTTGATTAGTGTTTTCCTATAAGCATCCTCCACCGCATGATACAAATCTCTGATCATTGATAATGAGTTTGGGCCAGAAGAACACCCCAAGTCTGCTATAGTTAGGATTTCTGGAGTTGTGTTTAAGTATACTTCTTGAATTGTTTCCATTGTTATGTGTTTCACCATATCTGAGGCCTTTTTCTGTAACATTTTATAAAATAAGTATAATGAGATATTCATCATGTTTATTAATTAGAGATAAACAAGATTAGAGAGAGAAAAAGGGTGCACCTGAAGGGAGGAATTTTCGGAGTAGCTAGTATTATTGTGTCCACCTTTCATGTGAAAGATTTTCTCAACATCCATCTTCTCTTTTTTTTTTTTTTTTTTTTTTTTTTTGACAGATATCTTCTCTTTTTAAGTTGGAGTGTATGTGTGTCTCCTGTCCCTATGAGTAGCTACTTCATATAGATGTGCGAATGTGAAGAGTTAAGCAAATAAATGGGTCCTGAACTATTACATTTTTCACCGTTTGGGACCTATAACTTTTTTTCTCACCGGTTGGGACCTAGAATGAGTTTGAGAAGGAAAATATTAACTGTAGTTAACTATGGGCCCCAACAAAAACCCAAAATGTTGTTTCTTCTGAAAAGAAAAGAAAAAAAGGGCGCTTCTCTTCTTCCATTCACAAACTCCATCCCCTAAAAAAATCACGAACTCCATTGAAGGTCCTTCAAGGTCATCTATTTTTGCTTATCATCATGAAATTCTATTTTTTTTAGTTAGGATTTGGGAAGGGTATTTTCATGCTATAACAGGGGAAGGTTTATCATCATTACACATTGTGGCTATTGAATTGTATTTCTTTGGTGGTGAGATGTTTAGATAATGCTATACTTATGTAGTTATGTTTATAATATGCTTGATATTGTTTTATGAATAATTGTTGAATTTAAGTTAGGGTTTGGGAAGGATATGTTCTTGCTATAACAGGGGAATGTTTAGTTTGATTAATAAATGGATTTTCATGCTATAATATATTTGGTTCCTTTTTATTCATGAAAATCAGTTTCAGATATCAACATGATCATACAAATTTAATCTTTACTTTTCGTAATGGAAGTTAATTTGAGTATTTAAAGATGTACATGAACAAATCTTATATTACGAAAAGAAGGTTTTCAAATTCCTTTTGAAGGTCTAGAGTCAAGGGTAATGATCTCTCATATTCAAACTATGTCTTGCATTTTGAATTGACCACTACAGGTTATGTGAAATTATAATGGTTGTCAAGCATTTTACTTTGTAAGTTCAATTGAAGGTGATACATAGAGTTAACTAGAGATGAATCTCATCTTCAATCTCCATCATTACCCTTATGCACATTTATACATCAAATTGTTATCTTATGTGTGAAATTACAATACTGCGGCAATTTTACAGCTTCCAACGACTACATTTTCATTTTTAATATATTTTTTAAAGTGTAAATTCTCTTGGTGGGTTAACGTTGAGTTAACATCTTAACCATAGGTCCCAAACAGTGAAAAAAAAGTTAACATGTCCCAAGTGGTGAAAAAGATAATAGTTTAGGGCTCATTTGTTTGCTTAACTCGCGAATGTGCCCATTATATAGGAAATTGCCACATTGGATTTTGATTTTTTGAAAGTACTAGAATGCTAGCAGTATGACTAAATAGCAAATTGTTTGTTATTATTATATTATTTTAAAAAAATCTAAACACTTGCCGGGACATGTATTTTAAGGTGATAAATTGTAGTGTGCTTATCAAATGTTATTTTATTTAAAAAGTAGATGTAATAGGAGTTAGTGAGGTTTTTTTATTAGATGAGAGAGAAAGTCTAATAATTTTTTATTGATAAAAGGTACTAGAATGTAGGCCAAAGGAGTGTAAAAGAAATATTATATTAATAGTGGGACCATGCCAAAAATGGAAGTTTTCAAACCAATTTAGGACAACCATATAAGGAAAGTGTTCATACTATTCTGCGATGGAGGTAGTACTTACTTTTTCGTTTTTGATTTAGATGTGATATAGAGAAAGTGGGAGTCAGTAACGAGATAGAAAAAGAAAGTGAAGGACCACCACTTTTTGAGCAAAATGAGATTTGTCAAGGGAAAATATGTGTTTTAAAAGGAAAAAGTGAGGGACCAGCGATTTTTTAAGAGTAGTTTAAAGTTTAAGAGTAAAAAGAAGTCTATTTATGGTATTTAGCAAGTATTCCCCAAAAAAAAGTATTATATCTGGCAAAATATACTCGTGCTCATAAACCCGGCCGAGACCCATTCTCACCCGAAATAGAATCGAAACAACCCGACCCGACCGACCCGAAAATAATAATAAAATATTTTCCACAAACGTTAATTTATATGTTTCATTTTATTTGCTAGAAAAGAAAGTCGATCTGACCCGAATTGACCCGGCTCAAACCAATTTGAACAGATTAATTGGAACCGACCTGATGTTGACCCGACTTATCAAACCCGCACCTGACCCGTACACAAAGTCGACCCGAATATGACCTAACCCATATGACCCGTTTGCCACCTCTAGCAAGTATTGTAACATTCTTATTTTAGGGATCTGTAGCAAATATTTTGGAATAGAGGAAATATTACATAAAATTTATGGTTATTTCACCAAATACCCCAGACAAATCACGAAATTCACCATATACCCTCAATGTTTCAGATATTCACCATGTACCCCATGACTTTTCAAAACTGTTCACCACCTACCCTTTTTAGTAACGGACGTTAAGTCGTCGTAGTTCAAAACTTCATGCACCATATAACCTTTCCTGTAAACTTATTTCATCATATACCCCTTCATGTTCAACGGCTATTTTTTCAGATTTAAAAAACTACCCGTTGGGTTTTTGGTTATAAATACAACAGGCTTTTTGAGTGTTTAACATTCCTTTTTTTTAACAGCAATTGCTTCACTCTAATCTAATGAGTTCCCAAACTAAAAGCTCCTCCTCTTCTCATGAATTTCCGTATGTTAAAGTCGCTAACTCTTACTGTAGTTGTAGAAGAAGATTTAGTATTAGAAGTTCAGAGACAACAACAAATCCAAGCAGGCTATACTATAAGTGCGATGATTGCAACAACTTCAAATGGTGCAAAGTAGGGGTGTTCATTTCGGATATCCGATCCGAAATCCCGGATCGGGATAAGTGCGATCCGAATCCGATCCGGAAAATTTCGGATCGGATCGGATTTCCGAAAACTAAAAAAATTGAAATTTTCAAAGGAAAAGTTCTTAAAATATGTTCCGGATCGGATCGGATCATCGATTATTTTGGATATTCGGCCTTGAAAACGGATATTTCGGATCGGATATCCGAAAAAATCCGAAAAATTCCCATATTTCGGATATCCGAAACTTTAAAAATCCGATCCGAAAATTTTCGGATATCCGATCCGAAAATTTTCGGATATCCGATCCGAAAACTAAAAAAGCGGATCGGATATCCGAAAAATCGGATCGCCCGGATCGGATATTTTGAACACCCCTAGTGCAAAGGGACATTTGAGCAGAATTACAATACCCAACAAGAATATGTAAGCAGGGGAAGCAGAGTTATGTGAGGACAGAAGAGAGGAAGCAGATATGAAGAGGAAGAGGACAATGCACCAAGTAGCCAGTTGAGAGAAGTTAAGCAACTTAGGAAGAAATTAAAACAACAACAAAATTAATGACAACAGCAATTAAAATAGGGCTAATCATGTTTGTGGTGCTCATATGTTAAGGTCCCTCTAAGCTTGTTCCTTCAATGCTAAATATGATCTAAAACAACCCCAGGACTGTCTGTTTCCTCAACCCACAATTCTATAGTGTCACTACCCAGATAAAGACCCACAACTTTGTCAAGTCCAGGTTAGATCAAGCTCTATTTTTCTATAAGTCATAGGCCCTCTAAATAATAGCCTAAATGTTTTGGGTAAGTACACATTTTGTCTCTCAGACTCAGTGAATGTGTCCTCATACAACCCAATCAAATGACACAAGTCAGTGTCACTAACCCTAACATCAAAATCATGAGACCCATAGTGCAATAACAACCAAACAGCTCCCATCCCAAGACATGCACACACAATTACAAAACAAAAAAAATCAAAACTTTGCAAATTTCACAATTCAAAGCATATCAAACAGACACACAAACCCATAAATTACCGTAAACATAAAGCAAACCAAGTTTAACTAATCTGATTTCAAATTTTGTTCCAAAATTTGAATTTTGACCTCCTCGCACTTTCGAAATGCCTCCATCTTCTTTGTTAATATTCAACAGCAGCAACAATTGTGTCTTCGAGTTGAGTTATTTCAAATTTTCTAGGGGTTTTTTTTCGCAATTTTGGGTGAAGAAAGTTTAGTAGAGAAGAAGATGAAGGGGCCCTAATTTTTTCTTCTCTCATAAACTGCAAGAGGACGTAGTGTACGGGAACTGACAAAATGTCGCCAAAACATTTAATACTAAGTAAGGGCAAACTTGTAAATAAAGGGAAACAGCGGCTTAACGTCCGTTAAAAAAAGGATAGGTGGTGAACTATTTGGAAAAGTCAGAGTTATATGGTGAATATCTGAAACATTGAGGGTATATGGTGAATTTCGTAATTTGTCGGGGGGTATATTGTAAAAAAATCGTAAACTTTATTGAAACTTTTTTTTTCTCTTGTTTGATAACCAAAAGTTTGTTGTTTAATCTATTAACGTGCACTTGTCTTTTTTATCTTCTTTTAATTTAATAACTAGTATTTTTGGCTCGGGCGATGCCCTGGGTTGTTATAATTATCAAATATATTATATTTAATAAGTTTCATAATTGATTTTATTAGCTTTTCGTAGTTTCGCAATTGATTTTATGGCATGATAAGAAGTTTTACAAATTATTTCCAAGGAATTGGGGATAAAATAACAATGTCAATAGAATTGGGGTAAGAGAATATTATTACCTTCAAAAAAGTGTTAGATATCAAAAGGCTTATCTATGTCTTTATAGTTACATATAATTATAATACTTTATTATGTTTTACTTTGAAACATTAAACATTGAAATTGTAGTGGATTGGTTGTTAAACTCTTACATTTCATTTCAAAAGTCATGTGTTCGATTCCTAGTAGCTACACATTGTTAATATTTTTTAATGAGAACATAAGCATGTGTATTAGAAGCTTGAGAAGAGTGCCACGCGCAGACCGTTCTTTTTATAGGAACACCTTTTAATATATTTGTATAGATGTATAATTACTGACTTGGCTCTATTACTGTCAATAAAAAAAAAGAGACTTGGCTCTATTAATCTTAAAGTTCTATTTAACCCCTATCTTTACCATAATTTTCTTTTCTTTTTAGAAAAGCAAATTGAATGAGACCTAACTTTATAGAGCATAATAATATTATGTAGAGCTGGGGATCCCTTCCCTTTTATAGTGGATATCCATGACGCATTTCTTTCGAAACCAAATAGAGGGACAAATTTTTAGAGGTAGGCAGCAGGTAGCATTGTAGCATTATTAATTTTAAATAATTTATTGGTTTGAAAAAGGATAACAAACTAAATTTTCTTCATTAATCATTATGAATAAAGCTAATTACTTTGGCATTGAGAATATAATTCTGCGCGAAGGGAGCAGGCCGGTGACCCACATTGGAATCTAATCTTGATATTGAGTTCCATATCTTACCCTCTTTTTTCATTTTGGGTTTGTTACGCTTGTAAGCGGATGTTTATTAATTGTTGATCTCAATGTGCTGGATTACTACTTTATACTAAGTAGGAACTACACTCAACACTATTACCACTATTTTTAGTGTCCAGCAACATTTATTATGGTACATTGCATTAGACCTCAAAAGGCAATATGAAGGCCCAACAAGAGTTAAGCATTGATAAGTTAAGTCAAATAAGGAATCCTCAAGCCATCGGATGAAAGTCAAGAACGACGAATTTTAAAGAGTAATCATTAGACAAATCCATGTAAAGAAGAACGTGCAAGGCTACGGTTATTCAGCGCCAGAAGATGGTTGAGATTTGAATCAAAGATGATTCAAATGTTTTCCTTCCAAGCAAACACGGAAGTTACACGCCATGTTTCACTATAAATAGAAGAATGATCATAGACACAAAGACACACAAACATACAAACAACTTACAATTACTATTTTCTTAGCGTAGCCTAGCTCTAGCTTAGCCAACCCCCTTTTGTGGTTATAGTTTAGTTCCTTAGACGTAGAACATGTTCTGGCGACGGGTTCTGTAATTCTCCGATTGAAGCAAGGAACCATGGAGGTAACAACCTTCGTGTCTTCCCTTTAGTTGTCCAGCCTGGCTTATCCCCCTATGTGTTGTAAAATTCTTTCTTAAACTTTGTGACATGTATGGGAATGTTGTGCTTTAATTAATAGATTAATTATTGCTTACTCTATTTATTGCATTTCGCCTGAATTTATTAGGCGTTGTAGTTTAATCCTAAATTAAATTGCAACAAAGTACGTTAGCAAGGTTTCATCTAATTAAAACCGGTAACCCCCAGAGGCTAAGTCTCCCAAGACATTCAATATCAAACTACTGGGTGTGCAATGACTTGTTTGCAAAGTCAACCAACTGAATTTTGCACCAACAAGTTTATTGGCGACCACAGTGGGAGAAGAAGATTCATAAGCAAATTGTGAACTTTCTTCTTCGTACTTTCGAAAAACCAACTGTAAAAAACAGTTGTTTTTACGAAAATGCCGAATACACGTTCTAAAAAGAATAAGGAAGTTGTTCAGGAGGAAACAAGTTTCCAAAACATGGAAACAAGTTATTCAACCCCTCTGGAAATTAGGGTGCGTGATAACAATGGTGAACCAATTCACCATACTCATGAAGAGTCAAATGGAGAGACCCCACAAAGGGAAGGCTCATCTCCAAGTAATACTGGTCGTGAACTTACACAAAAATGTAGGATTTTTTAACTACAATAATATAAACTTTTGCCCGTTCTCTATAATACAACTTTTGATTATTTTTTAATAATACAAACTTTACATCAAAATTCCTCCAGAGGTCAAGTTGACTTGTAAGTAAACAAGTCAAAAAATTACAAAATGATCTTTCTTCTTTGTCCCTCCTCCCCCCCCCCCAACCACCTCGCTAGTTACCTCCTACAACAAGTTAAAAACCGGTATTGTCCTATGGAATTTTGATCAAAAGTTTGTATTATTAAAAAATAATCAAAAGTTTGTATTATTGGACGGCAAAGTTTATTATTCTTGTTAAATAATCCAAAAATGTATGGAAAGTTCACAGAAATAGTAAAAAATTTACTGTTAGAAGTCAGAGAGAGTCAGAGACAACAATTTGACTCCAATTACAGGACTTTAGCCCATGAGTCTGCTAGGGTCTTCACAGACATCCTCCAAAGGGTAAGTGAAGAGCATAGAGAGATTAACTCTAGGCATATTGATAGGATACTTGTAGATATCAATATTACTATGAGTGCAACTTTCACAGCAATGTCAATATCTCTTGCCACTGAAGTAGTTACTCGTCTAGAACCACTAGTCGAAAAACACTATTAGTTAAATGAGAAACTAGTTAAGGCCTTAGAAGAGGTCCCATTGAATAGAGCAAGGGGAAATTATGGTATAGAGCCAGATGTTCCTCCACTAGGTTACCCTCCTAGGGTACATTTCTCCCACCTTGAAACTAGAGATATACTTATTTCAGGAGATCCACAAACTTCCTCTCATGCTCACCAAACAAGGGCAATACCCTTGAGCCATGGAGAGGGTGATCATGGGAACCTTAGGAGAAGTGGTGAAATGACAGCGGGCGTGGAGCCAGGCTGGCACCAAGCGTCAGGACATCACCAACCTTCATTTTCCGTGGGTGATGGACAATTTGGTGACAACATACACCAATCTGGATCATCACGAGGAGGACAGAGGCACAATACTTTTGTTACAAACAACAATAGTATACCGCATGCGTATGCGCCTCTTAACCAACCAAATGTGGTTGGGAGTCCTTCTTTACCTTATGTTTACATGCCTCATACCTTATGTTTACAGTCCTTCTTTACCTTATGTTTACATGAATCATAATTTAAATGGGACGAGGAGCATCAATTGGCTTTTGATCAAATCAAACAAGATTTGGCAAGCCCTCCCGTATTGATACCTCCAAGGCATAATGAAAAGCCATTAAGGTTATATCTATCTGCTTGTGAAGATTTCATTGGTAGTCTCCTTACTCAAGAAAATGAGAAAGGACATGAGCAACCCATATTCTATCTAACTAGAATCATGTATGACACTGAGAAAATGTATGCCATTGCAGAAAAATAGTGTTTGTGCTTATATGATGCATCAATCAAGCTCATACATTATTTCATGGCCTTTACAGTAGTGGAAGTAATATCTCCAACAGATGTCATAAAATATATGATATCCCAGCCTTTTATAAAAGGAAGGCTAAGCAAATGGAGTTTACATTTACTACAATCCGACCTAATATATGTGCCACAAAAGGCAGTGAAAGGTCAAACTTTAGCTGATTTTTTAGCAACTCATCCTTGTTGTGACTCAGTATTCATTGATGAGGACATCCTTCCATGGGTCTTGTTTTTTGATGGATCCAACACCAGAGAAACAACATGA
Organism: Beta lomatogona; assembly: GCA_947646795.1. NCBI lineage: Eukaryota > Viridiplantae > Streptophyta > Magnoliopsida > Caryophyllales > Amaranthaceae > Beta > Beta lomatogona. Next base: position 154,436 of record CANSNZ010000512.1, read on the forward strand.
GCTGGAATATATATTCTATCTCCTGATGGGATTCCAATTAAACTAGCAGTAGCCCTAAATTAAATGACCCATGTACCAACAATAGAGCTGAATACGAAGCTTTATTAATTGGATTAGATATGTTGCTAGAATTGGGAGCTATGAAAGCAAAGGTATATGGAAATTCTCAATTAGTCATTTATCAAATAAATGAGGAATTCAAGAGTATATCACTAGTATCTCAGGAGTATGGTAAGAAAGTACAAAAATTGTCTAAACAATTTAAGGAAATCACTTTCATACACGTTCCTAGAGAAGAAAACAAGGTAGCAGATCAGCTGTCCCAAATAGCTTCTGCCAGAGAAGTAATACCTTCACAAATTGAAGATATCATTCTCCAAGAGAAAATCCTAGAACCTCTCATTGAACCTGGTCAAAAAAGATCAGAGGATATGTTGGAAGTCTATAGAATTTCAATATTAAGGCAGGAAATGGATTAGAGGAATGAAATTATTCATTATCTCCAGGACCCAACTGGGACAAAAGTGCCAAATAGAGTCAAAATGGCAGTAACTAAGTTTTGCATGCAATTCGGTGAATTACATAAAAAGGATCCTGAAGGATTACTTTTGAAATGTGTGGATGCTGGAGAGGCTCTAACCCTCATGGCAGAAATTCACCAAGGGCTATGTGGTGCTCATCAAAATGGCCTAAAAATGAGATGGTTGTTGCACGAACATGGTTTCAATTGGCCTACTATGAGAAATGATTATATATACTATGCTAAGGGTTGCAAAAGATGTCAAAAGTTTAAGCCTATCAGCAGGGCACCATCTTAAGAACTTAACTACATTATTAAACCTTGGCCCTTTAGATGATGGGCAGTGAATGCCATAGGAGAAATCAATCCTGCATCTTCTAAGAAGCATTCATACATCCTAGTGGTAACTGATTACTTCACCAAATGGGTGGAGGCTCAGGCTTTCAATAGGCTCAATACCCAGGTTGTCATAAATTTCTTGGAAGAAAATATATTTACAAGATTTGGAATTCCATAAATTATAACCTTTGATCAAGCCACAATTTTTAGAAATCATGATCTACTGGAGTATCTTAACCAGTTTGGGATTACTAAATTGCATTCAACGCCATACTATGCTTAAGCAAATGGTCAAGCTGAAGCTACCAATAAGATCATAGTAAAAGGGATCTCAAAACTCATAGACAATAACCCAAGAAAATGGGATGAGTTGTTGCTATATGCCCTATGGGCCTACAGGACCTCTAAAACGGAAGCAACAGGTTTTACGCCTTTTAACTTAGTTTATGGGCATACTCCAGTGATCTCAGCTGAAGTGAACGTAAGATCATCAAAGGTAGCCCAACAAATGAGATTATCAGGAGATGACTATTCACAGGCGATAAAAATCGAAATTATGGATGCTCTAGAAGCTAAGGAAGAAGCCCTAGCCAAAATGAGAATCCATAAAGAAAAAGTTGCTAGGGCTTACAACAAAAAAGTAGTGCTTAAAGAATTCCAGGAGAATGATAAGGTGTGAAAAATGTTCCTGCCGTGAGCGGCTTACAAAGATCCACAGTTAGGGAAATGGTCATCTAAGTGGCAGGGTCCCTTCATCATTCATAAGAAATGTCTGGAAATGCATATCTATTAAGAGATATAGATGGCAACATAAAAGATAGAGCCTTTAATGGCAAATTTCTAAAGAAATATTACTCATCTATATGGGAACAACATGATCCTGTGTTTCAACATAAACATGCAGAATTATTTCAAACAACAAGGGATCATTAAAATTACAACATTAATAATAATGTTACATATTTAGACATTCCAACATTGTCTAACAGCTAAACTAAGGTGTTTAATGGCAGACCAAGCATTACAAAGTTTTTCCTTTTGGAGAATCAAGCTTTGCTGTACAGCCATATCTTTGAACGTCTCTTGCCTCAAATGAGCAAGACTTGTTCGCCCTTGGTGTAGTTTCTTCTCTTCAGTATCAATAGAGCTTTGGAGAAAAGACTTCTCGTTAATGATATTAATCTCCTCTTTATTAATCTCAGCCATGCGATTTTGTAAAAATTGCCTCTCCTCAGAAAGAAGCTTCAACTTCTGATCAAAAGAACTCAAGGACTCTTGGATCTGTCTACTGAAGTTACTGAAGGATTTAGCTTGAACTTCCAAAGAAGTCTCCTCTTCCTAAAGTTTCTGAGCTGAGAATTTTGGAGGTTGGACTCTTGATTCAGCATTGCATTGTTGAAGAAGAAGACTTTTCTTAACATAATCAAGACAAGGTATCCAGTATTCAAGGCCTTGAGAAATCAGAGATTCCAAAATTTGCTTAAGAACCTGTGCTGAAGCCTGATCATAAGGGTTGCTGGTTAAAGTCAAGTAGAGGTCCCGAATTTTATGTGCTCAGATGATCCATCACTGGAATGATCACTGTTGAAAGGGGTAGGTTGATCCCTTATAATGATAGATGTCTGCAGACCAACCTCTTTCCCTCCATCAGACTCTTTCATCACACTTGCTTCTTGAATGCTTCCCTCTGCATCATAAAGAAGAGAAACCAAGTTAGCAAGAGAGTGAAGTCTGGTATTATGAGGACATTGACTCATATAGAGGAAATCTAAAATGAATTCATGAGGAAAGAAAGGCAGACTAATCTCTGAAGTAGACGCTGAAGTTGATGAAGAACCTTTGCAAACAGAGGTAATCACAAGTTCAGTGCTGCTCCGTAAAGGTGTGACCTCTAAAGGGATAACATCTTTTGGAACTTCATTTCTAGTAATAGAAGGAATTGCTATAACAATAGTGGTAGCAGCATGAGAGCCTGGAACTTCAATATCTAAAGGACTTGATTCCAAGGGATCTTCGTTAAATTGATGAGGCAAGTCCTCCTCAGGAGATTCCACATGAAAATGCTCAGTTCCTTCCAACTAGGGGGCAGCATACCCTTCCAAAGAAAGGGTAGCCACATCTTCCAACTGGGGGGCAACACCACTTGAAGTGGGATGATTAATGACAAATTCATCAACAGCACCACCCTCTGAAACTAACTCTGGATCAGCTATCTTGGGAGCGTTTCTTGAAGGATGGTTGACAGAGACAAGAGGTGATAACTTCTTAAAAGAAGGGTCACTGATAATCTTATGCTCAATGATGTCAGCACCAGTGGAACCTGGAATAAATTAATCATTATCCAAAAAAAGTAAAACTTCTCATAAAAGGAGTAAAAGTCAAATGCATACCTGCTTTAACTCCTAGTTTCCTTTTGAAATTTTGAGATATGGTCTTGTCATCATCTTCATCAGAGGAGATGATATACTATGGTATCTCTAAAGAATCCTCTAACTTAGGACGTTTCCTGTTGGAATGCCTTAAAGGTTTGGAGGTAGAAATATAACCATAATCTCTCTTCTTTGAAGCCTTTTTAAGAGGCTCAGGTTGCTTCACAAACCCTTTGGGTTGGGTGTCCTTGAAAGCAGAGAGACAATTGTAATCTCTTTTCCTTACAACTCTTTTGAAAGGGTCAATCTGCTCTAGTAGCCCCATGGTTTGGATGTCCTCCACATTCTGGACATATCCATAGGAGATCCCCTGATCATAAGCAGCATCATCTTCATCCTATGAAGAGGTATGAGGAGGAACCCTTTTGTCTATGATATTCCAATAGAGCTTGACATATCTAGACTCCGTTGTCATGCCATCAGGCACCCTTAGCTTCTTCTTGCCAGCTTTTGCTAAAAAGTCAGAAGTAAAGCACAAAGATTAGTAATATTCACTCCCACAAGAAGTTATAAAATAACTAAGGAAAGAAATTACTTACAGCCTAAGAAGAGCTGATCTCAAAGTTCGCCAAAGCATCAGAACACGTTGAGTCGTTTGGGAATACATGATCCCACCACAGATGGAAGCCTCGAACAGCTTTAGTAATCCATTTTCAAAGAGAAATGGACATGGAAGTAAGGCTGAGAGTTCTACTGAAGGGCTCTACCTTCTTCAAAACGACCCCTTGAAGTCCAAGGATCATTGCGGGTCAAGAAGTAAGAACTAGCTAGTGTTTGGACCAATCCAAATTGCCTAGCTACCAGCTGTGGATTATAAGCCTCAAAGCCAAAGTATTCATGCTCAGCATCTATTAAATCCCTAGACCTAAGAACACTACTCCAAAAATTCCCACTCCCTAAGGAACTAGAGTGGATGTTCATGGATTGTAGCCAAGAAGGCATTATTTGATGGCGCCATGTTTCATTTGCAAAAGAAATAGCCATCTTACCTGGAAAAATATTCCAGACACCAAGGTTGGACTTAGAAACCAAGAAATGTGAAAAAATCAAACTTGGGTGCCAAACCTCATCTAGAGATATAAGATTGAAGCTGACTTCACCATAACAGCTACAATCATCAAGACTAGAGAGGAACAAAGAGGGATCAAAAGAAAGATCTTCCTCCTCTGAACCACTAGATGCTTTAAGAGCAAAAGGGATTGATAACCAATAGACAATGTAGATACATATGGCCCCAACAAGTCAAGAGCCATAGGGGTCCAAATCCATTGTCAGTAGAGAACATGGGAGATTCAGAGGTATCAATTCCAAAACCTTTGAAAGATTCTCTAATCCTGAAAAGACATCTATAAAGTTGTCCCAATAGAACAGGAGCCAAAGCTACTTCTTCGGAAGTAGAGGAGATATTAACAGCTAAAGATAGGCATAATGTTACTACTCCTCCAGCTCTAGACATCATTAATTTGGAGAAAGCAAAAGTAAAAAAAAGTACTTCCTCTTGAGAAGTAACTTCCTCACTAGTATCCTTATTAATGAAGAAATCAACGAACTTCTGAAAGCCACATTTGCTAGCACTAGCAGAAGGACTAGCAATTTGGCGGAAAGTTGATAACACTGACTGTACAGCTGGTTATGTTCTTTAACATGGTGAAAGATAGGAAGTTCAATTCCGTATTTACCTGTTGGAGAAGTCCCAATAATGATGGCAATATCAGCTAATGTAACAGTTATTGGTCTCCATCGGAACAAGAAGCAGTTGATGGCAGGGTCCCAACTTGCCAACAAGACAGTAGACATAGCTCCACCAAAAGGGATGGTTTCATAAGAAGCTAGTCTCAAGAAGGGCAATATTTTGTTCTTGGACCATTTGTCATGAAAAGGTTTCATTCGCAGAAACCATGCTCTTGCATCCAATCCTGAAATCCAACCCTTAAAAGGTTTACTGGTCAAGGGTCAATGCAACTGTTGGAGGGATTTTGGAGCAAATGGAAGCGTTCTAGGCTTATTATCTTCTAAAATAATATGGTCCAAGAACGGGTAGCATTGTTGCTCTAAGACCAATTGGCGCTTTGGTTTTTGAATCTTGAAAGGAAAACAAGGAACAATAGTGGCAATCCTCTCCTCTAAAGGAGTATTAGAGTCATAACTTTTGTTCACATACCAGAACACTTGAGACTTATAAGTCCCAAGGTTCACTCTAATGGCGTTGCATAATTGACGAGCTGCCTCATATTGCATGGCATCACATTTTTTGGCAAGTGCTTCACGAATTTCATCCTCACGAATTATTTCATTAGACATGGTGAATTGAAAGATGAATTGAAATTTGGTGATGGTTGTGAATTCTTAGAAAGTGAATTATATTTGTCTGAAAAATCTCCAATTTTCCTAAAATCTTTGAAAAGGTTATTAATGGAGAAGACAACAAAAATAAAACAATAAAAGAAAACATGTGCACAATGCGTGATACGTGTTATTTTGGGTCATGTTCAATTGGGTCATATTAAAGCCTAGTTTTAACAAATTAAAACATAAGGTTCTGAAATCATCTGAAAAACCCATTTTCAAAAGGCGCGTGATTTGAAAGCCCATGTCCAGGGGGTAGTTATTCAAGAGCCCATTTCCAAAGGGCGTAACTTTTCGTTTTTCAAGAGACATTAAAATCTCTTTATAAAAAGGGCAAGTGTAAGGAAATCTTCACACTACTCATCTCTTGAAACAGAACCCGCCAACACCTATCTCCTTAACCTCCTTCTCCAAAAAACTTCCATCTCTAGGAAATGGATGCCCCTTAGCAATCTGCCGAGTCATGTATCACAGGGACTCATGAGGTCAACCCTCAAGAGGTTGACCAACTTTTCGTTCCCCCTCCAGAAATAATAGAGGAGAGAGAGGAAGAAGAAGAAGAGGATGAAGAAGAAGAAGAAGAAGGAGAAGGAGAGGAAATTAGCCCTCCACCATCAGATGGATCTGATGGTGATGGTGATGAGGATGAAGATGATGAACCCCCTGCTCAAAGGAGGAGGGTTGATTATTTTTCGGAAGAGGTCTCTAGCGGCGAAGACCGTCCTTACTCTCCTGGAGATGGCTCCGGTGAGGGTGCTGCTGGAGATGACGATGAGTCCTCAATGGACTCTGATGCCTTCAAGCCTCATTCTCCAAAGGATTAATTTAGGCCTAGGATTTAGAATTCCAAAATTCTAAATAGGTTGTAATTTTTATTCTAAAATAGAAATTTCATCCCTAGGTTGTCAATTTTATTTTCATTAATGAAATTTAAAATTTCCTTATCTTGGTCTAAATTCTTTTTATTTCGTTTGCATTATATATTTATTTTGTTCAATCCAAATTGTACAAACTATGTTATATTAAGTTATTCAAAAATAACTATCAAATCAAATAATGCAAAATATACTGTTAAAGTTAAATGGAAAAGAAATAAAACGTCTCTTGGGATACCAAAATCTTAACGTATATTAATTGAACAAGAAAAAGTTACTCCTAAAGAGTAATAATTACCACCTAACTGCATACGCCACTAATGGCCAACTCCTATCAGTTACATGACACATTGACGAGTTAATGGGTAAACTTATCCACTAAGGCCACGACTTGAAGTCAGTTATCAAATAACTTGAAGTGATTAATTCCGTTATAAAATATAACGTGACATAATTATCTAAAAAGATAATACAAATCGCTTCATAAACCCCTAACAAATAGGGACAACGGTTATGGTGATCATATTATAAATATGCTACCTTAGCTTTAAGAATTTTTCACCCAAAATATCTCTACTCTACCTTCACAAAACCCCAAGGTCCGTGAACATGGTTGGTCAACAAGTTGCTCCCCTACCACCATTTCCCGGTGAATGTTGGAGGCACCGGTTAATAAGGACATCACACAAGAGGATTGGGAGGAGTTTAGAGAAGAGGAGATGAAAAAATGGCAACTCAAAATCATAAGATTCTTTGGAAAGGACCCAAAGGTCCAATCTGGGATTCTCCAGGAGCAAAGGCCTAGTGCAACCATAATGGGAAGTGTTTGCAAGGCATGGAGAGAAGGCATTGTAAAACAGCATTTTCCTCCTGAACTGGCACTGAAATATCATAGGTCCATAATTTATGAAAGCAGTTTGGGCGTGTTTACCAGAAGGTATAGGGTAGTCCAAGTGGACGAGAATATGAGCTTCAAAAAACTCATACAGTACAAATGTACATGTCTCTTATGGCATGAGCACTTATCAGGAAGAGGCATCCCTATGTTATTAGACGATGATTACTCCGATGGTGATGATCCTGATGTGGATGAACATGAGGAACCACAAATCACCATCAGTTTCGCTTATCTTCGCGCTTGATAGATCAAGTAGCAAAGCAGAGGCTTAGTAATCCTACTCATAGTACTAAGTTTAAGTCTTCATTAATAGACTATGTACTTAGTTTTAATGTCGTTGATAACTGTTTTTCATGATTTACTTCATTTATGAAATAAATCTTATCTTATCAATGTATAATGTGTTTCCATATCATATACCAATTGCAGACTTGGTTATTGTTCATAAAATGAATAATAAACCTAAGGAAGTAATTTTAGGCCCAAATGCTTAAAAAGTGACATCAATTTTAAGAATATCAACAAATTGATAACCTTAAAATGAATAATAATCAATTTTAAAGTCCATACACTTCTCGAAAAAAGAGGTCAAAGTAATCAATTACTCACTGATCCTAGAAGTTATTATGAAAGTAGCCGTTGAATAAATGATTTGGTTATTTAAAGGGACTTAGCCATAGCATCCCATCATCACATTTTCATTTTAAAAAATTAAAATGGACTATGAAGCGTATGCAAACTTGTCGGTCGAGTTTGATGATGATTGCTTCAATCATCGCTTCGTTCTCGATATCATAGAGGAAGACAAAGAAGCCTTCATCACAAATGAGAGGGCTAGATGGGTAGAGCAAATGGCGATGCACCTGTGATAGGGCCAGAGGATCCTGGGCTAGTCGAATCAAGCGCTACAAAGGTCGGTACGAATATCGATCTCATGTCCACCCACATATGGCCCAATTTAGATGAGAAGTCACAAGACAAACTACTAACAGTTTGTAAGAAGTGGGGCAAGGAGGTTTCCACTATCTTAAACTTCCCAAGGCCTCAAAGAATGAATTGGGTCTACGCCAAGAGTCTAAATCTTTCTTGCACTCAGACCTCCCTCAAAGTGGTGAGGATAGAAGAGGACCAAGACTAAAGTCAAGGGAGAATAGTACTCCTCAAATGCATCTGCAAATTGTGGCAGGTATTAGCCCAAGAATGTTTCCTGCCTTGGATGTATATTGGGATGATTGACAGGAGATACGCCTGGGATAGCAGCTATCACAGGCTCATGTTCAAGACAAGGTTCATCAACTCCCCTGGGGAAGATTACTACTTTGCAACCATCAAGAGTAGTGCAGGGCGTGAGTTGGAAGCCAACGAATATGAAGCTACGGCAGAGATAGTATGTAGGAATTACTTCCAAATGTTGTCTCTAGACCCAAGCATTTTTAATTAAAATGTAATTAATGATCTTATCTTCAAAAAGATAAATCATTATATCAATGTAATGAAATTACCTCAAATGGTAATCTTATTAAATATATTTCTATATATTTTCAACGATTTAATCGCTTTGACATCAGTTTTTGGTTCACCAAAGTGAAATAAAAAACAAACATGTGTCCAGTTAATATTCATATCCCTTAAAAACCTGCTCCCACGAAATTAAGCAGTTAAGGAGAATTATCGGACGGTTAAGGCATCAAAGTGCTATATATGTGTGATTTCTTAGAAATTCAGAACTTTTAAAATGGATTGCATATATAATCCCATTTTTCGTCAATCTGCTCCAGAACATATGCCATATCCATCAAAATGCCCAAATCATCATAAGGCATTAAATGTCATATCTGGAGATAAAGATAAATTTATCAAGAATGAATCCACCAAATGGGTTTCTTCTATCCAAAAATACTTCGGAGATAATCCTATTATACAACGGGATCCGGAAAATAAAAGAGGATCTAGGGCCTTCCAAATAGGATCCAATTTAGACCTCGTACAGAAATGGATATTACCTAAACTTGAAAGGAATGACCAGGTTACATCTCTTCTGGTTTGCAAATCATGGGGCAAAAATTATTACAGAAGAAATATGGAAACCTAACATGCCTTGGAGATATCTAAAGAGGCTCTTTGTCAATGGAACTACAAAGAAAATAGAAATATATAGATTGGTGGATGGGTCATCATCCAGAGATGTAGTACAATACAAATGTGCATGCCAAATTTGGTACGATCTCATGACCTATGATGTAACTCCTTGTTGGTTATCTCCAAATAACCCGACAAATCCACATCTTGAGGAATTTTTTTTAATGGATTTCACAATGGCTAGAAAAAAGGGTGAAGGAATACACGAAAGGTTATTCTTCAACCAAATTTAGTCATCCTAAGAGGAAGTTCATCGATCACCTTAAAATGATGGAGGAAGTCACATTCAGAATATTACTGGATGACATTGACTACAACCATTAAAAGTCCTTTTCTGCTTATAATTTGTGGATGTTGAGTCCATCACTCCACAAATCAGGGGGGCAATTTGTTACCACCATTTTTAGATGCCCAATGATAAGTGCTTATTTATACATATGTTTACCCTCTAATATAATACTTTTAGTGTCGTCTGTTGAGTTATATGGGTTAAATATTATATTTTTAGGATATTTCGATTTAATTACTTGATAATTATTTTTAGTGTTTAAAAGATGAATTTGTGTCTATATTAATTATTTAGTGATAACATATTTAAATAAAGTTTAGAAATATGCACTAAATTCGAGTATTACTAATTCTGCAGGGCTGATATAGTATTTTGGGCATATCTCTCTCATACGGAGTCGAAACGAGACGATTCAAGTGGCTACGGAAAGCTGAGATCGAAACCTACAACTTTGGATGAGGAAGCAAGAGCTAAGTCATCCGTTTACTGGGTCGAAATTACATTATAGAGAAGCAGTTCATATTTATTTTAATGCTTAAATTACAAGCCCAAAGTAATATAGTGATTTATCCATTTTGTGGCTAAAGCCCAAGTGTAGCACCACAATACACAGCAGTACAATGAAAAGAGGGGAAAGACAAGGGTTTAAAGGAAAAAAAACCCACACTACACAAAAGAAAGACTACGGAAGAGAATAGGTGGAGCCTTTGTTTTGTTGGGCTACAAACCCACGTGGGGTATTGAAAAATAAAAAGGGAGATAAAACCCTTGGAGAGGGTAGGCGGCATAAAGGAGTACAAGAAGACGGAGCAGAACGGAGGACTACAGAGCAATACAGAGATATCGAAGGATGTAGTCCAAACTTCGTCCCCTCATGAGTTTTCTCTACTCTCTTCTATTTCTTTTCTTTGTTTTCATATCTAATTTAGAGTAGTTTAAACTAGTAGGAACATGTAATTGAATCTTGTTATGGGCTTATGAGATTATGAAATATGTTTGTTTAATTGATTAGTTTGATTTGGTATTCAGACGAAATTCGTTATCTGAGTTTATAATTCATGAATGTTGATTTTAGATTGATCACCTAGGGTTTTATTCATGGTTGTTTGCTTGGATTAACAGTAATATTATTAGGTTGAAGCTTTCTTGTCTGATATTATTGCTGGGATTTTGTGTGATGTTAAATTTAATTTAGTTGCAGCTTTCTGGCTTGATTAAAGTTAACTGATTGGTGTTCTTAAAGCGGTCGAGTTTGTTAATTTAATACATGCTTTCATTGTTAAATTGATTTATTTGATTAGGACTAAACTTGCGTGCGTTCACGGAGTTTAGTTAGTATGAATGATAAAGCAACTAATTGTCTTGCGTTCAAGGGATTATTTGTTAACCAATCTATCTATCGACTAATTTAATGATTCAATGATTAAACCCTATCTCAAGAGGAAATTACATGTCTCCTATTAGCTTCTTTATTATATTTTTGAAACCAAATTTATTTCCAGCAATTTATATTTTCATTATTTTAGTTTAATAGTTTTAGTATAATCTTGATATTTGAAAACCCCCCCTATTATATAGTAATAGTCATATATATAATTAAATAATTAGTTTAAGATAATAACGCAGTCTCTGTGGGTTCGACCCTTACTTTCCCTATCTATCTGTTAGAGTTAGTGAGTGATTTATAAATTTAATTTTGTTGCGGAAACGACACGCATCATCCAACAGCATTTATTATGGTACTTTGCATTAGACCTCAAAAGGTTTAACTATGTCCCAATATGAAGGCCCGACAAGAGCATAAAGCCCATTGGATAAAGTCAATATAAGTCAAAGTCAATAGAGGAAACCATCAAGACCATCAGGAGATGAAATTCAAGAACGACGAACGTGCAGACGGTTAAAGAGTAATCATTAGACAAATCCATGTAAAGAAGAATGTGCAAGGCTACGATTGAAGCAAGGAACCATGGAGGTAACAACCTTCGTGTCTTCCCTTTAGTTGTTCAGCCTGGCTTATCCCCCTATGTGTTGTAAAATTCTTTCTTAAGTTTGTGACATGTAAGAGAATGTTGAGCTTGAATTAATAGATTAATTATTGCTTGCTCTATTTATTGCATTTCGCCTGAATTTATTAGGCGTTGTAGTTTAATCCTAAATTAAATTGCAACAAAGTACGTTAGCAAGGTTTTATCTAATTAAAATCGGTAACCCCCAGGGGCTAAGTCTCCCAAGACATTCAGTATCAAACTACTGGGTGTGCAGTGACTTGTTTGCAAAGTCAACCAACTGATTTTGCACCAACAAACAAAATGCAAGTTTGTGAGTTCCACATCGTTAATTATTAAAAAAGAAATTTTAAATATTAAGATTCAACTAAGCCCTAAAATATGTGCTCCAAAAACTTCCATTTGGCGCTAAGTCTTAGGTGAGGGAAACTCAGGAAATATTAAAAAGTTGAAAACTTTACACTTTCTCTACTCATATAAAATGCTAACCTTAAAACATTATTAGCCACTTATTCTAGAGTGCGTCTTGGAGTAACATGTTACACCATAATTTATTGTGTAACAAAATCTCATATGTGTGAACTAATATAATTGTTTAATGTCATTAGTAGTGTGTTTTACATCAGTTTGGAACGGTTTAATGTCATTTTAAATATGTTTCATACAATTTATAAAACACTTTCATGTCATTATTGGTATGTTTCTTATCATTTTGGAACCGTTACATGTCATTTTTAAATTTAAGCAAAATACTAGTTAATCCGCACAAATTGAATTAATAAACATGAGTAAGACAGGAATTTCAAAAACCTCATCAATTTTCAAATTTCTAAATTGCAAATCCCCACCAAACGATCCAATGCATTTCAAGTATTTCTTCTCACTCTCGGTATCTTAAGTCTTCCTCTTTCAATCTATATCTAAAATCAATCAAGGTATGCAGTTAATTTGATAACATTTAGAAAAAATTAATTTTGCCTTCTTTTCCTTAATGGCCTACAATTGAATACAAATTTGTATGAAGAATTTGATTGAACTGGATTTGGACTTGAGAAAAGAAATTGGACAGGATTGGATAGAACTCATGAAAAGTTTGGACTGAAGTTGGACATAATGTTCCGAGTCCAAATAATGTTGGACTTAATTTGGACTTGATAAAGTCCGTCCAATCCATCCCATCCAATTTACACCCTTACATAAAATACATATGAAGTCTTCGACCCTGTTCTTTTGGGCTCACAGGTACTCGGTGTTTTCTAGCGCAAAACTGCTTTTGCTATTCTACGCAAGGTGCGTCGTGAACATTGCAAATTTGCAATGGAGCACAGATAACGTCAAGTACAAAAATGGTAAAAAGATGCATAAACTGCTTTCGGCTATTTCCAAGGCACTAAAGTGAAAGATTTTTCAGCCATATATGTCCACCATGTGCTAAAAAAATTCAATTTTGTCACTGAAAAGATTTCACTTTCCAAAGTTATCATTTCTTCTTTCAAATTCCCAGTCCCAATTATTGTTGGTATGGAGAGATCTCCACTATCCTTTTTATCTCAAAGGTGAAAGGGTACCAGTGTACCACGGCTTTGATGGTCAGGGAAGAAGGGTAAAAGCAAATTATAATCTTACTCAAAAGATCTGAATTTTACCAATATATACTTCATCCGTTCCAATTTAATTGAATATATGGAATTTTACACTATTTATAATTTTTTTACCATCTAGTATGATTAATATTTAAGATTAGACATAATGGTCATGGAAGATTTTGTTAGATTTATCTCGATGTATACTTTTAAAATATTAACTTTTTATAATTTTATTTGATATTAGAAGATATTGATGGTTTAAGTTGTCCATCGGGAGGCGTGAAAGTCCTAATGTTACAAGTAAGGGTGCGTTCTCTTCACGTTAAAAATCCTGAACTGAACTTATTAGAACCGAACAGAACTTATTGGATCTGATTGAACCTGATTATAACTTATTAGACTTAATTGGAACTTATTAGACCTGATTGAAATTTATTAGACCTTATTGAAACTTATTTTACCTTATTTGACAAAAAATTTGATGAGTAATAATATAAATAATATCCCTCAAAATTTGTTATGACATAATAATTATTAAACTTTACCCTTGGAAAAAATAATAATTGTCAATTGATAACATTAATATCTTTCATAGTTATTAGTAATGAAAATATGTTATCTCTAGTTATTTAAACCGAATTGCAAAATATTATAATTATGATGATTATTACTGTTAACCTTATTTGACCAAGAAAATAATATTTTTTTAGTAATAATATAATTAGCTAATAGTAATAGAAAAAATAAAATAATAATCAATAAGACGATTATAATACTATATAATCATAGTGTTACTTTAATCAAAATTTTAATTTTAGCTTATTGATCATTGACTATTTTGACCTTATTAGAACTTATTGCACCTGATTGAAACTTATTGGATCTTATTGGACATGATTGGAACTTATTGGACCTGATTGGAACTATTGACCTTATTGGACCTGATTGAAACTTATCTAAATTGGACTGATATGAACTGATTGGACCTGAAACTTATTTTTTTAAAGTGAAGAGAATGCACCCTAAGGGTGTGTACTCTTCACCTTAAAACCCTGAACTGAATAAAACTGAACTAATCTGCACTGAATTGAACTGAACTGAATTGATTGGACCTGGCCTGATTCAACTTATTGGACCTGATTGAAACTGATTCGAACTTATTGGACTTGATTGAAACTTATTAGACCTGATTCAAACTTATCATACATTATTGGACCTGATTGAAACTTATTTGGCCTTATTTGACAAAGAATTTAATGAGTAATAACATAAATACTACCCCTCGTAATATGTTATGACATAATAATTATTAAAATTTACCCTTCGAAAATAATACTACCTCTGTTTTTTTAGTTGGCTCGTTTCCCTTGGGCACACATGCCAATGCACTATTTTAAAACTTTATATCTCTAATTATCAATAAGCAAAAATATACATTGAGACGAATCTAACAAGATCCCACATGACTATATTTTTCCTTAAGTAAAAGATAGTCAAAGTTACACATATGAATAGTGTCAAAAGTCAAAACGGGTCATCTAAAAAAAACGGAGGAAATAGTAATTATTGATCTCTTATGAATAACATTTTAACAAAAAAAAATTTATAATTATGATGATGATTATTATTAACCTTATTTGACCATGATTATAATTTTTTTTTAAAGAGCAATTTCATTAATTAAAAGGCCAAACGACATCTACAATAGGTATTAAAGAAAAACAAGATACAATCAAACAATTTTAAATCAAATTCGTCTTCGAAGAAACTACAATGAACCAGATTGAGCAATACAGCGCAGCCCCCTTGTATTTGCTTAATCACGCAGCTATTGATGAGGAATTATATCATTCTGACATAGTCTCGAAAGAACATTCTTGATCGAACCATGTTGACCGCATCCGAGATTCCAATACCTTGATGTTGAGTCTCGAACTTCAACCAGTGATAACAATTTCTCATACCTAAAGAGAAAAAAATCGTACTCACAACTCCCATAGGGGAGATGGAGATCTCTACAACAGAGACTAAAATCCCCATAACAGGGTTTGAAAAAATCTCATAAAGAGAGACTAATTTATTCAACAAAACTAGAAAATGAACTAAAAACTGAAAATAAAAGGGGAAAAGGGGCTTATCATGGATGAAAACATCAATGGCAGCCCCTAACTAATGAAGAAAAGGTAGGGGATGCTAGGTTTTTTTTTGCAATATAAATAATAAAATAATAGACAATAATACGATTATAATCGTATATAATCAATTTATCATAGTGGTAAAATTGAAATTCTAATTTTAATTTATTGATCAATGACTATTTGGACCTTATTGGGTCTAATTGGAACTTATTACACCTGATTGGAACTTATTGAACCTAATTTGAACTTATTGACCTGACGGGACCTGATTGAAACTTATTTGACCTGAACTGAACTGATTGGATCGGAAACTTTTTTTTAAGGTGAAAAGAACGCACCCTAAATTGAAAAGGATGGAGTATATACTTTGATGATGGCACCAATGATTTCTTCAGAAGGGCGCAATATATAGGACAATTAAGACTATAGGACTAATATTTGCATCCTAATTATGATAGTGAAAACTGAAAACAACGCATATAAAGAATGATGCTTAATTAATTAATGCGCCAAGTTAATTTCGCATGTAAGAGTTCCACATTGATTAGTGAGAAGAGAGTTTTCACTTTAATTTGTAAGATTTGGGGGTTAATCTCCTATATTGTCGATTGATTTTATTTACATGTAGATTCCATCCTTTTTTCCACTTGTTAACGAAATTTTCACACCATGTATATGCCCAATTTATTTTTATTAATCATTTTTTACTCTAATTTGTACAATTGACGATATAGACTAAAATTATATTCTCCCCAAAAATTTTGGTTTACAACTTTATTTTAAAAGAACTAAATTTAAATTATACTTCCCCCGTTTTGAAATATGAAACATTTCTCTCAAAAAGTTCTTACATAAAAGAGAGAAGTTTACTTATTTCAGAACTGAGGAAGTGTATCATTCTATTTAAACCAAATTTGAAGTATGTATATGTCTCTTACTCAACGAGACGTATTTATATCCATGCATTTGATGTGAACGAGATTCGATCTTAAGACCAGACTGTGGTTGTTTGTGAAGCAAAGTTCGAGCAACGAATTGTAGAAGAATTAAGGTAAAGCCAGTAGAAGCCCACATATATTTGTAGTGGGCCCGAGCGAGCAACCAAGGTTAGCAAAGTTCTTGCTCGGGCTGACATGATATGAGCAGCCCGGGTGGGAGACTAGGGCGGGCAACAAGGCCCGGGCGGATGAGGCATGGCCCCAGAAGAGATTCTCTTTATTCGAACTTATTATTTTGTTTTGGATTAAGGCCCCGTTTAGTTGGGTGTACGTAAAACATTTTCAGTGTAAAATGATTTTCATGGAAAACAATTTACAATGGAAAGCCCGAGCAAGCAACCAAGGTCAGCAAAGTTCTTGCTCGGGCTGACATGATATGAGCAGCTCGGGTTGGAGACTGGGGCGGGCAACAAGGCCCGGGCGGATGAAGCATGGCCCCAGATGAGATTCTCTTTATTCGAACTTATTATTTTGTTTTGGATTAAGGCCCCGTTTAGTTGGGTGTAAAACATTTTCAGTGTAAAATGATTTTCATAGAAAACAATTTACAATGAAAAACACAATTCCAAAATTAGTTTTCCGTTGTTTGGTTTCATGTAAGAAAAATGATGAAAAGAAAGGAAAATGAAAGGAAAAGTAAGGAGGTAGTGAAGAGGAGAGTACAAGAGAGATAAGGAAAAGGAAGGAAAATGGTTTTCCATCATTGGGAGAACAATTTTACTCTTAGGGAAAATAGTTTTACACTCCTTTGCACACCAAATAATATAAAATTAGAAATAAAAGAAAACAGTTTTCCAAGAAAATATTTTACGCCCTACCAAACGGAGCCTAAGTGTCCGCGCGTGTGGTTACTTGTGTGGAATAATAGCGATTCGTTTTGGTTCAAAATTAAATCTTGTCCTTGGTTTTCTTATAAACCTTGTATTATATAAATCATGGTTTATGATTTTAGGAGGTATTCACATATTCAAGCATTTTTCTAGAATTTAGAAAAGAGAGTTTGTGAGGAGCATTAATTTCATCCATTAATGTTTGTAACCTTCAACCATTTGCTAAGGGCCCGTTCGTTATCATTTTTTGTTTTCAGTTTTCAGTTTTTTTAAAAACTAAAAACCAAAAGCAGGAAACCAGAAAAAGTAGTTTTCACTTTTTAGTTGTCAGTTTTCAAAATCATCATGTTCCCAATAAATTTGACTAATTTTTTATTCATTATAGGACATATATCATATGACTTTGAAAATCAAAAAACCAAAAAACAGAAAACCACAGTAATACCGAACGGGCCCTAAACTAATCAAAGATACTTGTTTATTGGTTTTTTTTTCTCCTGATGCGGGTTTTCCTACATTAGTTTGGTGTGTTCTCTTTATTGTTCTATTCTTCATTGCTTTTTGTTTCCTTCATGATTATTCTTAATTGAAGTATTAGGATTATGTTTAATCTAATTCTCAACATACTGGATACCACCTTTGATCCACAAAATTTCACCGAATAAACTACTCTATGTATATCCATGCAAACTAGCATGGTGATTAGTAGTTCGGGTGTATGATAAAATTTGCATTAGCTAAAACACACATCTTGACAGACTTGACTCATTAGTGGTTCTGGAACTTGCACACCTTTAATATAAAAGATAATTCCTCCGTAACAAAATAGATTTTACACTTTCTAAATATGGCTGTAACAAAATAGATGTTACACTTCCTTTTAGGCAACAATCTCTCTCTATCTCTCTCCTATCACATAAGTCCCCTTTTTTCTTTCTCTCTATCTCTCTCTTCTTCAAAAAATTGCCTAAAAAAATGTGTTTTTAAAAGTGTAATATCTATTTTGTTACGTATGAAGTACAAACTTTCCTAATTACGACTTCATATAGTTCATATACTTCCTCCGTTTCGTTTTAAATGCAACAAAGGAGTATTTTTTGTGAGATATAAAATATTTATTTGTTGCATTTAAAACGAAACGGAGGAAATACAAACAAAAACACACCTATCATAATATCATTGACAACTAGTATGCCTTTTTAATCTGCCAATGAGCAGATGACCTGACCCATTATGCTTTGGTTCGTGCGGTCAATTCGTTGAGTAGCTTTAATTTATACTATGCATTGAATTTAAGTAAATGTGTTTGAAACGCACTTGTACTTGGATTTCAATTCCAACACATCTTTGATGTTATCCCTGATAATCGAGATAGAGATATACCTGCTAAGTGCTAACTGTTGTGTTATTACAAATCTTAGTTATCTTACCAATAGAGTTTAGAAAGACCGGGTTATAATGGAGTAATCATTAGTAGGGAAACGTAATATGGTTTTTCTATCATATTGACCTTTATGGGATACTTAAGGAAAGGAGAGGAAAAGATTAATTGAAGTACTTTGTGATTCCCCTAAAAAAAAGTACTATAAGTATGTGATAAGTTTAGCTAAGGGTCACGTCAATCAAGAGTTGTCCAAAATTTTCAGTACTTTCATATAAGGGTCAATAACACAAACAAATTTAAATCAGGAATAGGATAAAATAAAAGCAAAATTTATTATATCCTTATATCATGTGAGAATAACATTCGGTTTAGATATGATAATTAGTGAATGTTATTGTGAGTTTGTGACAAATCAAACATACAACACAAATTCTTGGGTGTAACCATTACACCATAAGTTATAGTGTAATAATCTACAAATCACCGCTTCTTAAAAAAAAAAAAAAAAAAAAACTCAAATGACATGAAATAAATGACAAAGTGACATGAGTTTTATGTCATTATCTGTACAATCCATGCCATTCTTATTGAAATTTAGGTCATTATGTATATTACAGAATAAGTTATGGTGTAAATGGTGTAACATGTTACACCCAAGACGCACTTAACATACAAACAAACACACACAAGAGTGTTCATCGACAACCTGACAATGAAACAATAAAAAAGGGAAAATATCAAGAAACTACCTTTTACAACATATATTTTTCAAAAAACAACCTTTTAAAAATTATTTTTCAAAAAACTACCTTATATACCATTTAACTTTTTTGTTGATATCAACTGTTAAATGGCAGCGACACTAGGTGGTGTTGTTGCTGGGGAAACAAAAAGAGAAGAAAGGAATGGAACAGAGTAGTGAGAAGCAAGCGGGAGGGGATATTGCGTTAGGAGGACAACGAAAGGAGGGGTGGTCAGGCACTCTAGGTGGCTTGCCGACAGTGCTTAGGAGTTAGACCGTGGGGTCAAGGCAATAAGTGGCAATGAACTCATCACGGGTGGTCAAACCCCCAATAATAGTTACTTGGTAGTGTATTGAAAAAAATTTGTTATATAAGGTAGTTTTTTGAAAAATAATTTTTAAAAAATAGTTTTATAAAAAAAGATTATTATAAAGGTAGTTTTTTGAAATTTTTCAAAAAAAACTATAAAGATATAAATCTAAGAATTAGATGTTTAGTAGGCTGGCGAAGTACTCTCTTTTAGCCTTGCTATTTTACTTTTGTTAGATGGTTTATAAAATACGTAAGAAAGACTATGTTTTTCTTGTCATCGAACAATTAGATGTGGGTAAGAGTAAGACACGTCTCCTGCCCTATAGATAGCTAGTTGATTAGCGCTAGATGCTAGATCGAGTGGGCAACTGGGCACAGGGGCCATTAGCTCATGACCTCTACTAAAGGCATAAGAGAAGTGCACTTAACATCTACAGATATATTGGAGATATCTGTAGTATTAGTTAGGCCCCTACCGTCACTTGATTAATCGTTGTGATATCTGACTATGTTTCCACTATTTATCTTATATTATATGTCTCCCCTAGTCCCCTAGGTCCTAAGTAGAGTATGGAGTATTAGATGGTTATTAGATCAAGCAATTCATCCGCAAATAATTCCTATAAATCACTATAGTAAGTTAGTACCATTATGCATGTAATGCGAACTGATTATCGGTTAAAGCACGTTGGCACGCCCATGCATGTCATTATTTGGCATAGTAATTGTGCCATCAAGGCAATTAAATTGTACACACTTGTACTGCATGCCTGTGTTAATTGGAGGGGCGGATTTACTATGGGTTCAGGTGAACCTAGTGATTTTTGGAAAAAAATTGCCTAGTTTTTTTTTTTTTAAATTAAAAATATTTTAGATATTTGATATATACTATATGCGTGCAAAGTAGAACATAAGAAAAGCAAGCGTTGCAGTGGTTTTGTATCTCCATTGGTGCGCGCGGGATGATGTTGAAGGTCTGAGGTTCGAATCCACTGAGCACCCTTTTTTTTTTAAAAATCCTTCTCTTTTCTTTTATCTAAATTTTAAACATTAACTAAGCCCCATTCTCATTTCTCCCTCAACAACTGAACAAAACATAGGACATTTTTCCCCCAAAAGCCAAAACCCTAACTCCCTAGACCTTAAGCAACGAAGAAGAAGAACTGACCACCGTCTTCCCCACCGGCCACCGTCTACTTCCGTTTTCCCCACCGCGACGGCGCACCAGCGACATTTCCGGCGACCGCATCTAGCCAACTGTTTGAACGGTAAAGCCCAATTCTTCAATTTTAAATATGAATTTCACTATTTCAGGTTGTAGTCTTTCATAGTAAATCCGCCCCTGGGGGCGGAGAAGAGATGGATTTTTTGCAGCAGAAAGGAATCCAAGTCAAAGTTGTTCCTGGTACCTTGTTTAATCCTCCATCTGCTTTGTGAATTTTGTGTTGAATGTACTAGTTTCTAGTGTTAGATTTCGTTTTAAATGCTTTAGTACTTATCAGTAGTTGATAAAAGCTTCGGAAAACGTATACAATTCATTTGTTTATCTTGAAATTGTGAAAGTAATGGTGCTGGAGAGTGGCATTTTAAGCCATTCATTCTGTAATATAAGTTGCAATAAGGTGTTTTCCTGTAAGAGATTAATGTGCAAGAAGATGGAAAGATAGGGTGATTTGGGAGTAGTTATTATGTAGCCCCACCTGCATTTGCTAATAGGCTAGGTTATATTTGGCTGTAGGGTCTAAACTCTAATGTATTATAGGCACTAATGGAGATGGTACACTGTCAGAATAACTATGTATTACTCTGTAGTTTGCTTTGGCTTGAAGTGAAATAAATAATTGTTTGGTCTGATGTTCTATCATCATAGGTTTAGAGGACATGGAAGATTCATGGAAGCAATAGATGGTGGGTTAAACTTATTCATATGCGGGCTTGTAGTTGCTTCTTATATGTTCTTATCTAGTAAATATATCTTTTTTAACATTTAAAAGCTGCTGTCTAGATATAAGTTATACTCCGTACTTGACTAGATTTAGGGGTCGTTTGGTTCACTATTTTTGGGATCCAAGAAAAGGAATCAATTACATTTAAATGCGTTTTTTTTTTTACCGGCTCCGAACCCATAGGGTTGGAATCCTGGATACGCCACTGGTTAATTGCTATATTTTCCCATATCTTTTTTTCTTTCTTTTTTGACAGGTATATTTTCCCATATCATATTAATTAATAACATAAGGATCTACCCATAGTTTGTTTCTAGCTCCTATAGGGCTTAGGTTAGGGACTCTTTAGCGCATAGCTATTTTGAATTGGGCTCATGCCGTAAACTATGTCTTTTGCCCTTGTTCTACATGGATCAGGGGCTTAGCTATCACGTGCCATACTCCTTCTAGGGAGTAGAGCTGAAAGATCAAAACTCAAAAAGGAATTGACGGGGTACAAGCTGTGGATAATGTGGTTCAATTCGATACAATGTGCAAAACTCGAGGACAGCTCCTTGAGGTTTTTGGTGCTCTTTGACGTGTCTGCACCAGTGTGCACGTTGCATGTCAGTTTTTATTGAACCATGTACAATCTCAGGAATCAGTGTGGAAGAAAGGTTACCTGAAGACATGTTGCCTGAAGTCGATTCACTTGTTTGAAGATCTTCTACTGGGGTGACTGGTACAAGTGGGTATTCTCTTGCTTCTTCCCCCAAGTCCAGTATCGCCTTGGTTTTTGCCTTAGCAGATTCTTCGTCAACCTTGACGTCTTCAAAAGAAATTCCTGCAAAGAAACAAATAGTGAGAAGTTAATCCAAAATCAGAATCTAGCAAAACACCTATTCACAATTCTTACCCGTGACCTTCTAGTTGGAAAGAATCCATCCACTTTCTTCGCCCAAAGAATCTATCTCCACAAAAAAGTATCTAGTCATCCACCCTCTATCATGTCTGTCAGTCTTTAGAATGAGAGGTTGTCGCTTTGTTCTGGTTGACAAACTCACCCTTCCTTCCCCCAAATTTTAACTGCATAAGTGTAAGCCAAATCTCCTAGGGTAAAGTCGAACCCTAATCTTTCGGCTAAAATGTCAGCGGAGACCAGAGATCTCCAGACCATGGGCATCAATTGGCAAGGAGCAACTTCAAGGTGAGTAAGGAAGGCCTTGATTAAAGGGGAGAAGGGGATTGAGGCTCCGTTCAAGAAAGGGTATTCGTAAAAACAAGACCACCCTGGTTTAGTCCAGTCGGCTCTCTCGTTCACGCTGGGCACAAAGAAGATGGTGGAAGAAGGGAGAATTTCTGAGTTAACTAGACTCTCAACATCAGCAGTGGAGAGAGAATTGGGTTTGGAGTTTACGGGTGTAGAATGTCAGAAGGAAAGAGGTCGTGCTCGCTATTGTCAGAAGAAGACGAAGAAATGTAGACCTCATGGGCCATCTTCTTTGAAGCAGTCGTTTTCTTCCCCATTTGGAAAAAACAAGAAAAAGATCGCAGCAAGAACTGTAAAAAATGGCGAAAAGGATGAGTTATAGAGAGAAATTTTTCCTGGGAGAAGCAGAAGATGAAAAGATTGAAAATGTGTTTGAAATGACGAAGAGGGTTAATAAATGAGTTTTGAGATGAGCTGTTGAAAGGAGTGTAATGATAATTACTTTTTCAATTGAGAGACGTGCTGCAATTATCTTACGTATTTCTAGGCGCAGTAATCACATCAAGGATGTAGCGGGTAGTTGTAATTTCACTTTTGAAATTTCTGGTGCAATTAATCAAGCGAAATTAGGGGCAATTGTTGTGCGGTAAAAATTGACTTGTACCTGTCCAGATTTGGGGACATGACCAGAGCAGAGGACATGTCCTGATTTCGTCTACATGACCGACAAGCACGTGATATAATCCCGCATTGAATAAAGTCATAAGCCCGTTGAAGCAGTTGAGATAAATAAAGGAAGCTCGCCAAAGGACCAGGAAAGTTTAGCTGGAATCTTTGTCATTTGTAACAACCTAAAACGGTAACATTAGTTAGATTGTTTTATTATAAATAGGGTTTATGTAGCCAAGTATAAGGCATCAGTTTTTACTCACTTTACTTCTTTACTCTCTACTTAATACTCTTGTATTTTCTCACCATTCCACTTGCAATAATACGATCTTCATCCTTTTAATCATTTATTAAAGCACTTAGATTGATTGCCTAACTATTATTGATAGATTGATCTTCCTTGGTGAAATTTATCCAAAACAATTATGAAGACGAAAATTTATCCTTGATGGATGCTACTTACTTTCGTATCAATGTTGCATTACTATCGTTAGCTTGTGTCGTGAGATAGGATACTCAAATTCTCCTTAGAAGAAAGAGCACTATTGGTCGACTAAAAGTGAAACAGAAAAGTAGACTTGGCAGGGAAAAAAAATCCTTGATAACATGACAAATAAATTCATATGGAGGCAATAATATACACTTCCTCCTTTTTTTTTTTTTACTTGCATCATTGAATGTTGGCACAAGAAGTTAGGAGATGAGTGGAGAGAGATAGAAAAAGGGATCCCATGTGCTAGGAGAGAGAATAAGAGAATATAAAAATGAATATGGTGTAAGTCATATATGAAAATGGTGTAAGTAAAAATAATGGAGGAAGTATATTGGCCCAAATGGTTTTGATGATGATAAACGGAAGTAATTAACTAACATGGTTTTGAGTTTTATGTGTGCAAGATTCATATGCCGAACTAAGGAATTCCCTAATGGAAATTCCATGAAGCGTTGAAGTTCCTGATCTGACTTGGAACTCCAAGATAGATGAGGAGAAGTTCCTTGGTGGGAACTGTATAAGAGATATGTCTTGTAGTATGAGTTTGATATTAGACAATGTTAAAAGAAACAAATATTGAGATATTGATTATATTAGAACTATGGAACTGGAAATGTTCATTGGATCAAGGAATATAGTTGTACCTTGAGTCAACGAACTGTTCCTGTGGAACTGATGAGTGTGTGGAATTGAGTTTGCTTTTCCTTCATCAAAGGAACTGCATCTAAAAAAACAAGTAAAATTGTATTTGATTTAATCAACTGACATAATTAATAATGTGTGCTATTATATAGGAGTTAAATATTACGTGATCTTATTGATTGAGTTAGTTTTGGAACTAAATTTAGAAGATAAGATTTTAATTGGGAGTTTATTTACAGTAAATATCTTACAATGAATTTAATTTAAAGTAAATGTCTTTGATGATTGTCTTTTAGAGTTAATTTAGGAACAATAGTCTAAGTTAATTAGGAGTCTAAATTTAATGAGATTGAGTCAAAGTTCACGTCTTTCATTAAGCTGTAGCATGAGATAATTGGTTCATCCCTTGAGTTGAGGAACAAAGGAGTTCCCCGGATCAAGGAACAACCACGTTTAGGAACCGTCCTTTGGCTAGAGTCTAAAAAAGGAAATGTTTAATAATTAAGACTGATTTTCGGTTTTGATCAAGTTAAACGTGATATATATTGAATAAGTAAATGTTTTATCTTATAAATAAAACTTTATCTTACTTCCTCCATTCCCTATTGATATTCCTAGTTGGAAACTTGACAGTTTTTGGAATAACATAGAATCTTCTAAATCTTTTTCAATTTTATAAGAATAAACATAGTCATAGCGGGTCTTGTTTGAATTATCTCAATTAGTACTTTGATAATATTAAATTTTTAAAATGTTTGCAAATACGTAATTACAGATATTTATAGTCAAAGATGTGTATTGACAAATGTCACAGTCAAATTAGGAACATCAATAAGGAATGCAAGAAGTAGTTAGTTTGTTAGATCACATTTATCAAAGTGCTAAGCAAATCTTTTTTTTCAGTATGTGGTCAATGTTCCTAAATTTGTCTAGTTGTTGAGTTGTCTTATTATATAGGAAGTTGTTGCTAGAGTTTTGAACGAGTATTCCATATAACTAACTTGGTTCTATAGATAAGACTTAGTCTCATCAGTTAAAAGTGTCTGACTGTGTCATTCCATTATGTCCGACTCTGGTAAAAAAGATAGAGCGAAAAACGCGATATATTGTATTCCACATATAAGTCAGTGCCACCAAAGTTCCACGGTTCCTATTTATTAGAGTTTATCATATCAAGTGTTTGTAATTGAAAAAGAGTTGAAGGGTTTTAGTGCACTCTTGTATTGGGGTGAGAACTTAAGTGAGTTCTAGTATAGTATGAAGAGGCTTTGAGTGAAGCCATATAGAATGCTTTGAGCAAAGCATAAGAGATAGGACTTTGAGTGAAGTCAAGAGGAACAACAGTTGTTGGGATTTCTATTCCTATAGGAACACAAGTAGTAACTCTAGTGTAACAGGTTCGTTCTACAGAGTGGTTGGCCTATATT
Organism: Beta lomatogona; assembly: GCA_947646795.1. NCBI lineage: Eukaryota > Viridiplantae > Streptophyta > Magnoliopsida > Caryophyllales > Amaranthaceae > Beta > Beta lomatogona. The sequence continues at coordinate 180,637 of CANSNZ010000512.1, forward strand.
ACTAGTGAAAGAGTTGTGTCAAAACCTCTTGTGGTCATGGTTTTGCACTTTCTATTGGGCCAATGAAGTTTTTCTCGTAAAATCTCTTGCGTCTTCGCATTGTTCTTTTCATGTTTAATTTTTTTAATTCCGCAAAAAGAGTTCATAGTTTCTATCACTACAATTCAGCCCCCTCTTATAGTGTTCCTAATTATAAAACAATATACTTCCTCCGTTCTGTTTTACATGAAACATTGGGTGAAATGACACTATTTATTGATCAATTTTGACTCTAATTTATCGCCATTATATAAAGAAAAACATAGTCAAGTGGGATCTTGTTAGATTCGTCTCGATGCATACTATCAAATTATAACATTTTTATATATTTTACGTATGTACAACTAAAGATATTAACGATTAAAGAAGCGCGTTGGGTTGCGTAAAAAAACAAACGTTTCATTTAAATCAGAACGGAGGAAGTATATAATTTGTTTTTTGAAAATGCAGGCATATGAAGTATATTTATAATAGAGTTCGAATTCAACCAATCTATCTATACTAATATATTAAAAGGTGTTCCTCAACAAGGAACTGTGGCACATGGCGTTATCCCCTTAGAGTATTGACTTCATGTACTCCACTTACAATAAAAAATTATAAAATGCATGGTATAAGATTTGATCATATGACCTCAAGTAATATTTCGGGTCTAAAAACTAGTTATTACTCCCCCCGTTTCTTTTTAATTTACTCACTTCACTTTGGAGGAGAACCAATAAGGAAGTACAAAAGTATGAGAGTGAAATCTGAAAAGGTGGAGAGAGAAACTGAAAAGTGTGAGAGAGAAACTAAAAAGTGGGTTAAAATATTAAAAAGTAAATGACATGGCTGGAAAAAAAAGGATAAAGTAGATGGGACATGTTACCAAAAATAGAAAAAGCAACAGTGTGTAGATTAAAAAGAAACGGACCAAAAAGGAAAGTGTGTAGATTAAAAAGAAACGGAGGAAATATATGACAAGTAGAGACACATAAGAAATACCAGGTTGGTTAAATGTTGAGGCAGTGATTGATTGCCAAATTTGTTTACTGAGTTTAATTTTGAGAGAAAATATACCTCGAATTCTCGAAAAACATATTTATGGCAATAAGGAAAACAGGAGAATAGTAGATACAATCCCCCTGGGATTGAAAACCTAACGGGGCAAGTATATATGAACAAAACTTCAACCTAGAGATGAACAAAACTACTTCAACAGAAAAGGCAACAAATCAACCCAGAAATCAACAAATCAACCCAGAAATCAATAAATCACCCCAAAAATCAACAAATCAACCTAGAAATCAAGTAAATTATCCCAGAAAACAACCCACGAATTCATAGAAATGGGGTACAGAGCGAGCAAATTATTTTCCTAGAAAAGAGAACAGGTCAAATAAATCGTACACAACAGATCAAATATCCAGCCAAGAGAAAAACCAAGTAAATTACCCAGAAAAACATATCAAAATACCCAGAATACAGATCAAATTTCCAGCAATAATACCTAGAAAAACCAAGTAGAAATCAAATCAGCATAATCGTATCAACACAAACAAAAAGAAGAATAAATACTATCATTTCTTGGCTGAAAATGGTGAGAATTTTCCATTCAATTCATACTAAGCTTCCTTCTCATCGAAACTGCATTCATTTGAGGGCTTTGATTTATGGTTCTTTTCACGAGATTATGCAAATACAAACAACAATATCAAGTAAACTTACTAACTTAGAACTACAAATCACATGCATTATTCCAATTCACTATATTAGGAATTTTATAATTAATAGAAAAAATTCAAAGAAAGCATACCTGATCGAATTAAGGTAGAATTTTTGAATTTGAAAGCTTTGTTTGAGAATTAGGGAGTTTGGGGGTTTAGACTATCTGGAGAATATGAAAGAATTATGGAGGAGGTGAAGAAGGGAGTAAATTTGCTGCCCTGAAAATTTTTTTTTTTTTAAAAAAAAGAAGAAGATAAAAGTTCAATAGTAGAATAGAAAGCGAGTCAAAGAGAAAGAAAAAAAAACATAGTCCCCAGCGTATTCGAACCCGCGACCTTTTGGTGCATAGCTTCATCTGCTAGTCCCACTTACCAGTAAGCCAAGGGAGTTTTTGTGTTCTTAGTTGCAGTTCATTACTATATATCCTAAAATCTATAGGTGCCTAATTTTTAAAAATAAGGGCCGCGGGGCCGGGCCACAGGGGCCGGACCCTGCCAGCCCCGTGTAGCTTCGCCCCTGGATACAATCATACAATGATGAATTCTTATAGGTACGTGAGAATTACGTTTTTATTTTCTTGAAAGTCTTATGTATGTCGATCATCAGAAATTACATGCGTATTAATCATGATATGACTTATGGGAGTCGGAGACGAAGAAAAATTATTAATTAGGTCAGGCAAAAACTCAAGAAGATTTCTTCATCACCCTTCAGGCGGATGCATGAGCAATCAAATTACAGCACATAGTCCCGTCAAGAAAGAAATTACAGCACATAGTGGATAAGGATGGTTGTGAACTTGTGATACTACATAGATAAGGAAGACATGCATGTTTAAAGGTGTTACGACACTTATGAAAGGAACATCGGGTTTGTTTTTGTGGAGAGCTACGTACCGAAGTCAATGGTTGGAATGTCTTAAATTTAGGGTTCTGAATAACTCAACATGCAAAATATTTATTATATATGTTGGTTTACCATACTTATAAATTATACTACATAGTTTACCAAAAAAAAAAATACTACATTTAGGTGTATAATAAATATTGCTCGTTTTTAGACATGATTATAATTTTAAATGGCCTTCTATAATTCTAGGGTACATCTAATGAGGTATAGCGTCCGAGCTCCTTAAAATTAAAGTTCAAAAGCTTGTATTATAATCTTAAGATTTGGCTAATTAATTTAGCATTATTATGGAATTTTCGTTTTGTCAGATTCTCTCTACATTATTGTCTTACAATGCCTTCATCGACTTATTTTTTTTTTTTTTTTTTTGTTCGGGGAAAGATAATTGGTCCGAAGACCAACCCTCGCTAGCTACTACTTGCGTGAGCACACACCATCGTTGGACTGGGTTTGGAGGGATTTATACCCACAAGCAAACATTTTTATACAAACTCCCCAAATTGGGGAGTGATGAGAGTCGAACACCCGACCTTGCGATTGGGAGGTGGGAGCACCAACCATTGGGCTCCCACGAGGACCTCTTATTTTGCATCCTTATTTTGCATCCTTCAAGTTCAACCATGAAATATATCTAAAGTCATCATATGCTCGTTCTAATATATGAGTGTGCTTTCAAATGGCATCATATAACCCTAGAAAACATATTATAAGGTCTAGTGCCCGAGAAAGTTCAAAAAAAAATGTATTATAGTAGCCTTTAAGTTTGGCTTCTTTGTGATTATTTCAAAATAAATTTGGATTCGGCGGTATCTTTGTCTGGCACATTCTCTAAAGAAATCTTAGAATTTCATCCACAACTTATTATGCATCTTCAAGTTTAACCCGAAAACAGTTGAAGGTGACCATAGATATGTTCCTTGGCATGGATATGTATGATTTCAGTGGCCTCTTACGCTTATTCTAATATGCATCTCATATAGAGTGCTGGTGCCCAAGGCCCTATGAGAACATGAAAGCATTTCGTTAAGCTTTTAAATTTGTTTATTTTGGGGTTAGTTATGGACATTTCCAGACCCAAAGTTATTTCTATACGGAGCCATCGTGAAGGCATTAATTAAGATGCCTTAGGATGACTCCTCAGTGGTTGGAACACTATGAATATTCCATGACCTATTTTGCATCTTTCAATGCATGTTCAACCTTGAAATTAAATAACATTAAAGTCCACCCATTTTATGGCATGTTTATGCTTGAAAATGACAACCTATGTCCCTTGGATGCATCTGATGGTCGGGGTCTAGTGCATGTCTAAGCCCGAAGAATGCCCAAACTTATGAATCGTTGCATTCTAATTTTACTATTCTGGATATTTCAAGAGTTTCTGGGCTCGCCGATTTTTCATGCGTAGGACCATCACAATAGCCTCAAGAGCCAAGATGTATTGGATAATGTCAGGGATTTATTTTAATACCGCAAGTGAACAGTGCCGTAGCACATACAGGTCGAACTCAGGGAGCTGCAAGATTAATTAAACACTAGTTGATTCTCTATGAAATAGCTACACAATTTAAATATCAAGAAGAGTCTATTAAATCATTAAAAATTAGGAATTAACAAACCCGCGCACGCGTAGGAGACTTCTTGAAAATAGTGCAAACTTATAAAACCCATATCTCCTAAAATATAATTCGTCTTGGGCCTTGAAACCTATCATTGGAAACCTCTTCAAGTCTAGCTTCCAATACCGCTGAAATAATCCAATAATCTTTATCGAGCCAGAAGTTATGGATAAAAGAGTAAAGATGACTCAATTTTCACAATTCTTTTAATAAATTCCAACTTCATTTTGGCTCCAATTTGCACTCAAAGATATACATAATGATCCTTATCAACGTATCTTCCTTCCAATTGCTCATAAATACTCATGCTTGTCCAAGAATACTCCAATTATATTCTCAATACCTAATATTAATCAAAGAACGCCAAAAACACACGAAAGGAGTAATATTTCGCAACTTAAGTAATTATATGCAATTATAAATTACAATGACATAATTCTCCTAAAATACAACCTAAATACACCTAAACAGATAACTCTTGGGTGGTTAGGACCTTATACATTGTCTAAAAATGTCTTCAGCAACTTATTTTATATATTTTAAGTTCAACCCACCATCAAAGTCCACCACATCCTATGTGGTTTGGTATTACCCAAGCCTTACGAGAACCGGAATGTGTGTATTATAAATTTGGCTATGGTGGGGATGTTAATTCCTCAATTTTTCATGGCCCAGAGATTATTTTTATGTGTGTTCATCCCGAGGGCATCAAGTACCTTGGTATGGCTCCGCGATGGAATTGGAAACCTTTACGTTGCCTTCTCATACAACTTATATTTGTATATGAGAGTCAGAGAATTCTTACATGAGTTCTAGAGAGATAAAATGGTAGAAAGGAATAAATCTATTAAGACTCAATGAGTTTATTACAAAGAAAGAAAGGAGCTGACAGCTCTTTATATTCTAGCTACAATAGAGGAAGTTGAGAAATCAGTTAGAGAAAGTAACAAACTTCTATTACCATAACAGAAAATGTAACAGAACACAACTAATTACATTTTATTCTTCATATCCCCCCTTCAAGATGGAAATGATTGGAGTTAACAAGTCCAAGCTTGGAAGCAAGATATTGATGCTGTGGGCCTGGTAATGCCTTCGTCAACAGGTCTACAAGTTGATATTGGTTTGAAACATGAGATGTTTGGAGAAAACCAGCTTCTACTTGTTCCCTAACATAGTGGCAATCCCTTTTGAGATGTTTAGTCCTTTCGTGAAATACTGGATTCTGAGCAATATGTTCAGCAGCAGTATTATCACAATATAAATAAATAGGAAAAGACTTTTAAATCTTGCAATAAACCATCAAGCCAGACAACTTCTGAAGTTTTCCAAGACACCAAGTGAGATCCCACAAAAATACAATATGCACTTAGAGATCGATCTGCTAGTAAACAAGCATGTGCTATAGTCTGCATCACTATAAGCTTTGACAACCATATCACTGGTGGCAGAATAGAACAATCCAAGGTTGAGTGTACTCTTTAAGTACCTAACAACATACATTGCTGCCTGTAAATGTGGCTTCTTGGGACAACTTAAGAATTGACTTAAGTGTTGTGTAGCATAAGATATATCAGGTCTTGTAGTATTAAGGTATAATAACCTACCAACCAATTTTCTGTACTGTTCTGGTTCATCTAAAACATCACCCAATTCAGTAGATAAACCCAGTCCTTTAGGTAATGGAGTACTAACAAGTCTGGAATTATCAAGATTTAAATCTTTGATCATGTCCAATATATACTTCTTATGACTAAGCAAGATTCCTGAAGAAAATACTTGAGATCTCTCAAGTCTTTGATAGTAAAGGCTTGATCCAAAGCAACCTTTATCTCATCTATTTGTGCTTGTGAAGTGCCAGTCAACAACATATCATGAACATAAACCAGCAAAACAATGAATTCACCTTGAAAATCTCTAGTGAACAAAGAGTAATATTGCTTAGATTGAATAAAACCAATAGAAACCAGAAATTTATTGAGCTCTTTATTCCATTGCCTGGAAGCCTGTTTAAGGCCATAAAGAGATCTTTTAAGATGGCACACCTCATCAGATTTAGCTTTATCATATCCTAAATGTGGCTTCATATAGACTTCCTCCTCTAAATACCCATGTAGAAAAGCATTATTGATATCTAAGTGACATAGAGGCCAATGTTTGGCAGCAGCAAGAGAGATCACTACTCTAACAGTAACAATTTTAGCAACAGGAGAGAAAGTGTGAGTGAAGTCTTCTCCTTCAATCTGTTGATAACCAGTTGCTACTAGCCTAGCCTTGTATCTTTCAATGCTCCCATCAGCCTTATGTTTAATCTTGAAAACCCATTTTGAACCAATTGCTCTTTTACCAGCTGGTAAAGTGGTTAACACCCAAGTTTGATTCAATTCAAGAGCATTTAACTCTTGTTGCATTGCCTCTCTCCACTCAGGAAATTTGCTAGCTTCCTTATATGAAGTAGGTTCAGGTAAACAAGTAATGTGAGTTTGAACATTAAAGGATTCAGAATGAGAAGAAGCAGGGAGAGTGGGACACACAAAATCCTTGAACTTAGTAGGAGGTTTACTAAGTCTGTTAGATTGTCTAACAATGGGAACAACAATTTGAGTGTTGCTATCAGTATTGGAAGAAGTAGAAGATGAATGAGAAACAGAATTATCATTATCATTCAAAACATTTAGATCATTATGAATGTTTACAGGACAATTTTGAGTAGTGACAAGAGAATTTGGAACAAAATTAGAGTGAGAATTAATGGAATGACAAGAAATACTAGGATCTATAGACTCTATAGGTGTTTGAGTGGTAAATGAAAGCTGATTGTCTAAAGAAATGATAGGAATATGAGAAGAGGAAGAAGAAAGGGTATCATTCTTAGCATGAAAAGGAAAAATGTGTTCTTGAAAAATAACATCTCTAGTGACAAAACACTTATGAGAGTCAAGATCATAAACTTAAACTTTGTATCCTTTTTTACCAAAAGGATAACCTATGAATATGCATCTTTTAGCTCTTGGGCTAAAATTTGTCTTTGTTCCTGTCTATGTTGTATGCAAAACATTACAACCAAACACCTTTAAGAAAGAATAATCAGGAGGTTTTTGAAATAAAATTTCAGATGGAGTTTTCCAATCTATAATAGAATAGGGCATTGAATTGGTAAGAAAAATTGTTGTGAGTAAACAATCACCCCAAAACTTAGTAGGCAAATTGGCATGAAATTTTAGGGCTCTAGCTACTTCCAACAAATGCTTATGTCTTCTTTCCACACGCCCATTTTGTTGTGGTCTCCCTACAATGCTGGTTTGGTTAATGATGCCTTTATTCTGAAAAAGATTAATGCCATTGGTCTTGGATGATTTTTCTGCCATTGTTAGACCTCACAATCTTGACCTTGGTATTAAATTGTGTTTCAACTTGCAAGATAAAAGAAGTTATAGTTCTGTAGACTTGCATTTTATTGTGTAAGAGATAGGTCCATGTACACCTACTATGATCATCAAGGATGGTTAGAAAATATGAAGCTCCTGACATGGTTTTGGCCTTATAAGGACCCATAGGTCTATGTGAATCAAAGCAAAGCAATGAGAAGCTCTGTTTAAACTTCTTGGAAAAGGAGTTTTGTGATGTTTAGCAAAAACACAAACTTCACAAAAATATTCATTCAAATGATCACATGAACAAATATTAACATGTTTCATTTTGGATAAGGAAAGGTGTCCTAATCTTGCATGAAGTAAGTGAATTTCAGCAGCTTTGGGATGTTGTTTACTCTTGGAAGAAGTAGAATTTACTACTGTTACATTAGTAGCTTTAGCAGGAAGAACATATGATGTAATATCAGGATTGGTAGATGATGAATGAAGAATGTATAACCCTTTGTGTTTAGAACCTACAACTAGAATTTGTGAGTGTTTAGAATCATGGTAAACACACTTGTTTGCACAGAACACTACTTCAATATTAGATTTGGCTATCAATTTTCCTATAGAAAGCAGATTATGCTCAAAGTTTGGTACAAACAACACATATTCAAGGATTAAATCATCATTAATCATCACACTACCAGTTTTAGACACATAAGAGCAACTTCCATCAGGAAGTCCAAGTTCCACCAAGTTATGCAACTTCTTTTTATAAATAAACAAATTAGCATCAAAAGTCATATGATCAGTGGCACCTGAGTCCACAATCCAAGTGCTAAATGTTAAAGTTTTTGCATAATTAGAAGTGATACTTGCATAGTTAGCATATGAACATCCGAGACTGTTGGAAGATTCTCCAACAACCTCGCTTCCCTTTCATAGCTCTCATCACCTCTTGCATTATGGACTGAATCATCATTGAATCATGAGTGCTAACACCTTCATTAAACTGAGAAGGACCAGCTACATTATACTCAAGAGGATTGTCAGCAATATAGTCTGATGTATCAACAGATACATGTGTAGCAAGTTTTCCATTTCCAGGTCTAGTGAACCAATCTGGATATCCCTTGAGCTTGAAACATACATCCTTAGTATGTCCATTCTTCTTGCAGTATTCACAAAATTTCTCTTGCTTGTCTTTCTTCCAATCTTTCTTATACTTGTCCCTAGCATAATAAGACTGTTTTTGAACAGCTAATGCACTCATCTCATGAGTTCTTGGTCCAGCATTCAATCCACTAACTTCTTTTTGTTTCTCCATTTGGTGTGCTAGATAAAAAGCTCTACTAAGAGGAGGTAGAGGATCCATAGCAAGGATACTACTAATGGCATTGTCAAAACTACTACTCAAGCCTAACAAGAACACATTAATTTTTCCTCGATTCAAAATCGGATACTTGTTTCAGAAATTGCAGCTGCATGTAGACAAAATTCCACATGTGCAAGAAGGAAAACTTCACAAATTTTGAAGTTCATCCTAACTCCTTTTCAATTTGCCATAGTAGTTCATAATAGACTGATTCTCTTGTCTGAGATTGTCTAATTCACGCTTTAATTGATAAATATGTGGTCCATTAGATTGACCATAACATTCACAAATCTCTCGTCACAATTGTGCAGAAGATTCAACAAAAGTGAAATTATCACCAATTTCTTCATTCATTGAGTTCACTAACCAGCATATTATCAAATAATCGCATCTCATCCAACGTTATAGTCTTTATCAGATTCACCAGGTTTAGGAATACTTCCATCAAGAAAACCTAGTTTATTTTTGGCAATCAAAGCTCTCTTAACGTTCCGTTTCCAACTAATGAAATTGTTTCCGGTGAGATTTACAGCAACAAGTTTGTTCACAGTTTGATCTCGCATTAGTTACGAAATAAGGATCATTGTAAGTAAGACTTACATTATGTCTTCGATTGATCGCTGAATTGTGTGTAATTTCTACCATTTTCGCAAGATTTTGAGAGAATCAAATATTATCAGCTCAATCGATTTAAGCGGAAGATGAAAAATGTGAAGAATTTTGAGATGAATTAAAAAGATTGATCTAAGTTTGACCGAATCTGCTCTGATACCATGAGAGTTAGAGAACTCTTACATGATTTCTAGAGAGATAAAATGGTAGAAAAGAAGAAATCTATTAAGACTCAATGAGCTTATTACAAAGAAAGAAAGGAGCTGACAACTCTTTATATTCTAGCTACAATAGAGGAAGTTGAGAAATCAGTTAGAGAAAGTAACAAACCTTTATTACAATAACGAGAAAATGTAAACGGACCACAACTAATTACATTTTATTCTTCATAGTATGTTTTAGGTTCGACCTCGAAGTATCTTAATTAATATACCAAATGCCCGTTTTAAGGTATGGTTATGCTTTAAAATGATCTCTAATGGGCCCATATTGCATCTCTTCGCGGGTGGTTCCCGACCTTTCTCAAGATTATCTGAAAGCGTAAATAGCCTTCAAATTTTGCTAGTTTTTATCATTTTTGGACTTTTTCAGGCTTAGTGATGTTTTCATCCAATACTTTCCCGAGGGTCTGCATTGCCTCAAAAGCCTCGAATCGGTTTTTTTTACATCTTTCAACTTCAACCCTACATATATGTAAAGGCTAGCTTCTTCTCAATTTTTTCACATTGTAACTAATGACAAAGTAGGTATAACCCTAGCACAACCTAACTTTCTTTCTTCTTTGCATTACCAACGATAAAAAAATAAAAATAATGGTATGTATTGGTTTTTCTTTTTGAGGGAACATAATTATCGTATTACTTTTGTCAATAATAATGCAAGAAGGCGCAAAAATTGTTTATTTAACTACTTCTCTTATTATCATAAACTAACTATTTGTTGGGCTCGAGCATTGCACCGAGTAATTTGTTAAGACAAAAAGGACATATAGTTGACAAATTAATATATTATCACAAGAACAATTCATAATCAAGTTGTAAGATCATGACATAGAGGTCATGGGTTCAAGACCTTTTACACAATTTTTTTGAACATTTTCTAAGGGAATGCATATTAACGTATGTCAAAGATAAAGCGGCGCCATGTCAGCGTAATGGGATGACAAACAACGGCATACAATACAAAAATTTCAATAATCATCTATTTAAATTTCAATATACTTGAATATGTACAAAAATTTACCACATTGTATAAAAAGCAATACAATAATTGGTATCCTTCTTGAGTTTAATTATATTCGGTGAACGTTGCATATATATGCCAGTCGGGTGATTCACCCATTAGATGAGATGGCATATAGATATAAGTAAGTTTTCTCTTATAAATTGTGATGAATTTCGTCAAACATGAATGTCGATTTTTAGTTGGTAGATTAATTTTTCACTAAGTCTTATATATGCAGCTGACTACACTGTTAGTTAACGGTGCGGCCAATCCACATATAAAATGAATTATTGTATTTTGAGGTTACTAATTAATATACAAGGGGTTATTTCTTATTGTTAGTGTTACTTATTAATATTGCAGGGTTACTTATAATTGTTGGGTTATCTTAGGACTTACTATTTATGAATATACTATACTTATGTATTAATATAATTAGTTTTTCTTTTATGCGAGTGTCCACGTAATATTGTTATTTGGTAATCATCCGGTCAGCCACAAAGAAAACATGTTGTTAATTTTTATTTGTGCGGTGTATTATATTATTGGAAAAGGACAATACTAATAAAAAAAAAAGTAATCCTATTTATGACACTTGAGTATGTCATGTAGAGGGAGAAAATTAGTGGCCTACAGGAAGCCAGGAAATAACGTTAGGAATTAGGATATCTGGATATTGTATTATTATATTTGGATTTGTCAATATCCATAAGCAGCAGTGTTACACACATAATTACCGCGCAAATAAAGTGAGATTTATGGGGTAATAATAAATCATTGGATGTTCTCTCTGCTCCCTCCAGGGATTGGCCAAACCACAGTTGACTTTTATAATGAAAATAGTATATTTTTTGGGAAATTATCAATAGTGACCTCGAACTTTTCGAGTTTTTTATTGGTGACCCTCAGTTTATTTTATTTCCGTTTGTAACCCTCAATTATTATTCTAGTTCCAAATGTAACCTTATAAAGAAAAAAACCATTAATTCCATTAACTTTCTGTTAGAACTAATGTCTTGGCACATAAACCTTCCGGTTATTTTTTTATTAATTTTGACGTCAAACTTGACTCTTAAGGGCCAAAATGACACTCAATTCCTTAGCCGATTAATTTTTAGGATGAAAACCAATTTAGATTTTAAATCTAACCCTTAAGGGCTAAAATGACGCCCAAAACTTTAACCGATCAATATTTGCGGCAAGCAAACTTAGTCAATTTTCAAGCACACAAACCGAGATATTTATTCTAATGAAAATTTAACAAAACTATCGGTTTTTTACTCCATAAGATCACATTTGGGAATAAAACAATAATTAAGGGTTATCAGTGGAAATAAAAAAAACTTAGGACCACCAATGAGAAACTCGAAAAGTTCAAGGTCACCATTGGAAATTTTCTTTTGTTTTTGTGGTGAAAGTTGATCAAAGTACTATTTGATCAGAACTTCTCTTCGTTAACAACATTCTGGATCTCTCTCACGCACATAATGCGTTACGATAATTATGATACGTTTTGATTAGTCAAGAACAAACCAAGGTTGACAATTAAGAAGAGAACTATTTTTGATGTAATTTATGAGCTCCTAGGGTATGTCAAAATGGCGATTAGGTACTTCATAATAACTTTGTGAATAATTCGATTTAAGAGGTCAATGATGTGCTTAATTATTGTATAGAGAATAGTGGAATATTTAACGGAATATTTAATAATACTCCCTCCGTTTTTATTAGTTTACCTACTTTGACTTATAACACTATTCATCTTTATAACTTTGATCATCACTTGTGTTTTATATGTAAGAAAAAATATAATCATATGGGATATCGTTTGATTCGTCTCAATATGTAGTTTCGGAATATCAATTTTTTTAAATTTTTACAAATACATAATTAGAGATATTATTACTCAAAGTTTTACATCGATAAATGTGAAAAGTCAAAACGGGTAAACTAATAAAGGATGGAGGGAGTATGTTCTTATCTCTTCGTCATTTAGAATTCTTCCTGATAAGTTCGAGCTAGCGAACACTTCTATAGTTTTAGTATTGTGTACTGTGGTGTATTTTTGGTAGATAATGTGAAACTAAGAGCATGAAAATTGTGTAAGGGCCTGTTCTCCCCAACTTATTTTCGTCCGATCGATCGATCGATTCGCCCGATTCAGTTCAATTCGATTCGGTTCGGTCCTTGTTCGTTCCTAAATGATAATCATTACTATTAATTAGTTATACTTTATTTCAGTTTAGTTCAGTTCAGTTCGTTTAATTCGGTTCAGTTCAGTTCAGTTCAGTTGTTTTATGCCGAAGAGAACAGGCTCTAAGAGAGAAAGAGTTAGTTAACAGCCACTACATATACGATATAATTAAGAACAAATTTTGTACAATAATTTGAGAAATTTAATGAAAGATTCACGTGGTAAATATTAATTCAAATTCAAGTAACATATTTTCAGTGTAAGACATCCCCATTTATTAGTGGACGGAATAAGTATAAGCTAATAATGAATTTCCAAAGACAAAGAAAATATTTTTAAACAAACTACATAATGAATATAATAACTTAGAAAATCGCAAATCATAAGACGATATTTTAATCTAAATTTAGCTCTCCCATCTACTTCTATTAGTTTATTTTATTTTCATTTTCCAAATTTGTTGTTAGTTTAGAATGAGTACAAAGTGGATAAATAGGGCTTTATAGTTAATAGGCTGTCCAGTCGGCGTCGACTTAGGCTATGTTCAATTCACCTTATTTTTGCTTATTTCAGATCAGATCAGATCAGACCAAATCAGATCAGATCAGATCAGACCAGACCAGATCAAATCAGATCAGATCATACAAGATCATATAAGTTTAGATTATGCTTATAGTTAACAACTTATTATTATTGTTATTATTATCATGATTATTATGATTATTAGTATTACTAATGCTATTATTGTTATTGTAATAATAATAATAATAATAATAATAATTATTATTATTATTATTATTACTATTACTATTATTATTAATATTAATTTATACGATAACTATTACTATTAACATTACTATTTACTAGTATATTTGTTTAAAAAGATTATTATTATTGTCGTTGTTGTACTTATTAATTGTTAATATTGGTAATTATTATTAATGTCGTTGCTATTATAATAAATGTCATTAATATCACTATTTGAAGCTTTTGTGTTCAAGAAGAAGAATGTTCTTTTGGCATATATACGTGTTCTTTTTTATATTTGTTCTAATTAATAATTTTGATATGTGATGTTCTTTTTTATGTTGTACATGTAACGAACATGACAATATTATATGATGTTTATTCTTTTAAACAATTTTGGTAGAATAATATAAATTATATGTTATTAGTTTATATAAAACATGAGTAGCATGGGATAACCTAATGATTTCAACTTATCTTTAAAAATAAAGTTTATATAGAACAAGACAACGATATAAGAAGAATATTTAATCATTTTGTTCAAGATCATATGATTATATATATTTATAGGTTTATTTATAATAAAAAAGAATAATTTATTGATATAACAAAGTACATGTTGTTAGTTAAATCCAAACATGTCATCAATATAAAAATAACATCTATCTTTTATTTTTAAAATGTGTTCTTTAAATAGATTTTATATGCTCTTTCAGTATATTTTTTTTTTTTAATATCATTATATGTTCTTTTCATAACTACCTAAATCCTTATTATTAACGGATCTTGAACATGAACAATATGTTCTCTTTACCATGAACAATATGTTTTTTTACTTAAAATGTGTGTTTTTTTATTTTTAATTTTTTTTTGGGTCCCTTTCGGGAACCCCGTGGTAAGATGAATTTCCTTTGGGCTGCCCTCGCACAGGGTCACTCACATCAAGACACAACAAGCCTCAACCCCCTCCCCCACCCATGACAATATTGAAATATATGCTTCCACCAAGATTTGAACATTGGTCTCTCATGTGGGAGGTAGAAAGCCATACCATTGGACCCAGTATTCCTTGGTCTTTTATTTTTAATTGCATGTTCATATACTAATGTGTTCTTTTTCCAAAAAAAAAACTAATTATGCTATTATTATTATTATTATTATTTTTATTATTATTGTTATTATTATTATAATATTATTTATATTATTATTATTATAAAATTATTACTTCCTCCGTTTCATTTTACTTACTTACTTAATAGGTTATTTTTGAGAGGAAAAAGTTATTGTTATTAAGGTGTATTAGGTAATATGAAACTTCCCTATATGGAAAGTGTAGCGAGTAATTTGAAACGGAGGAAGTATTATTATTATTACTTCCTCCGTTCTAAAATAAATGAAACCCTTACTATTATAGGCCTTTCAAAATAAGTGAAACGTTACCTTATTTGGTATTCACTTATCTCTATCTCTTTCCTCATCACATGGGTCCTTTCTTTTTTCCTCTCTATCTCTCTCTTATTCTAAATCACCGTACCAAGGCCCTACATTTCATTTAAAACAGAACGGAGGAAGTATTATTATTATTGAAAGTTGTGCATAGTAATAAAATGATAGCAATAGTAATACTAGTAATGAAATACAAAGTAATAATAATATTAGTAATAATATATTTTGTAAAAGATAAGATAAGATCAGATCAAATAAGTTCAAATCAGTAAATTTCAGGTGAACTAAACATAGACTTAGTAAGTAAGGTAACTCTTTGACAAGTATTCTTTTCAAAAATGTCAAAAGTTGCTAAAGTTTAGAGAAGTACATAAAGATCTGAATAACTCTTCCATATATTTCAATGTGTCCTCCGACTTTAGGGCTTTAATACGGCCACTTTTAGGTGGCATTTTTGTTGACTACACTAGTGACTCTACATGCTAGGTAGATCCTGTAGTGGTAGCCAGGAAATGATGAGTATTATATGCCTTTATTTACTTTAATCTGGAAAAAGCATGGTGCATTTGTGTTATGCAGGTGGGTGACAAAAACATCATGTTGCGGAAACCCTTCCAAAAAAGAATAAGTTAAAAATTAAGTAATAGTAACAATATAATCTTAATACGAAGCAACATAATTATCGAAGGAATTATCTATGATGAAAGTTGTGTTTTATTCACTTGATTTACATATATACTATACCTCCGTCTTAGATTAACACTATCACAAATTAGTTTGGTACAACTTTTTGTAAAAGTTTACAAGGTGGAGAGACACAAGTAATTAAGTCAATAAGGTATAGGACCCAATTATGAAAATATAGTAACAAAAGAATAGATTGCCAAAAAAACGAAGATATATGTGAGATATAGATTGTGACAACCTAAAAAAGAATCTATGACAATTAATTTAGAACAAATGACATATATTCAAATTTATTTAACTGTACTTATCTAAAAATATTAACAAGACCGTAACTTTGAACTTAATTTACTTGAATTATTAGCCTTAAATTGAGTTAAAATGATTATACGTTACAATAATTGTGAATTGTACTTGTGGATCGTCCTTATGGTCATGACTAAGTGTTACTTGAACTTATGGATCATTACATTAATGTAGTTGAACTTATTTGATATGATTTAAACTCAATTGAACTAATTTGATCCTAAAATCTAGTAAAAATTAGGTTCACGAGGAGAGCATATATAGCCAATTCGAAAATTTATAAGCTCACTCTAGTCCTAAATTTCAATTGTTGAATAGAATTAAAATCATAAAAAAATCTAAAAGAGTGTCAACAGATAGAAAAGTCAAGTGAAAGGTAGTTAATTTTCAAAGCCATATCATAATAAATTTAAAATGGTATATCAAAAATTAAAAAGTTTGATTAGTTAGCTTAGCGCTTAGCGCTTAGCTATTGGCCCATATGGCATTACTATCCATTTTCAGCTTTTGGTTTTATGGATATAAAAGTCATATGATATAAGGAGTATAATAAACTTAAAATTAATTATACTTATAATAAACATGTCAATTTTGAAATGTGACAACAGAAAATTGGAAATTACTTAGCTTTTTCAAGTTTCCATATTTTTATTTTTGGTTTTTAAAAAAAACTGAAAACTAGAAATAAAAAACGATAATGAAGCCCTAATATGTTAAGATGTTAACTTGGTTGAATACAAGTATAACTTTAAATGTTTCGTTAATAGTTCCTTTTTATGTTTCTTTCACTAAGTAATATGCTGCTAAAACTCACATTATCACATTAATAAGTCATTATCACATCAAAAGGTAAAGGACTGTATATTTTTGTACCCAAAGAAAGGACCTTTGTATTTAGTATTTACTTGGAGAATTCTTTGGGCTTGCGATTGGGCTTGGGATAGGGCTTGATGAGATTTGATGATGGTTGGTACTTGGCACACCTGAAGTGGTCGGCAATGATGGACTTTCTTCTCTTTGCTCTCCCTCCTAGATTATGCGCCACCCTTCTTAAACTCGATCGTTTAATTGGGCCGGACTCATTCGGTCTACTTAATTGAACCTTTCGATACGTTTTCAATTCCCATATACTTTCATGAATTTTCTATTATTATTTCAACACCAAAATATTTGGAAAATTGAAAATCTACAAAAAAAATTAAATTAGTACCATTCTTTTCCAAATATCTCAAACAAATTCTTCTGGTGATTGTAATACCAACTTTTTTATTGCTTGTGACCGGTGAAATGACTTATAATTATCAATATCCCTTATATCATAAAAGTAAATAAAGCATCTTGTTAGAATGACTGAGACGAGACTCTATAATAGGCATAAGAAAAATCTATTTATGGGATAAAATTTAAGGATAAAACTGAAAGATGTTTTGGGTTAGACTGATAGATTGTCTAGGTTAAAATGGCTCAATATATGGGCGTTTCGACGCACGAGGGATTCAATCTTTTAGATCATGTTATGGGTTTAACTTATAGATGTTTGGATCATATAGATAGATGTCTGGTTTAAACTGATAGATGTATGTCTTAGGGCAAATTGATAGATATTAGGTTTAAACTAATACCTGTCTCAAACATGTTTTGAAATGAGACGATCTCACACAAGAGTTTTCGAAAAGAAAATTACCTAACCATATGTCAATGCATGTTCTAGGGCGAATGTTATACAATTGATACGTCCACATAGTGTCTATGGTAGGTCTTGATCCCTTGAATAGTTGAATTATGACCTCAAAATCACAATTCATGACAAAGAAGCTTTACCACTAGATACGTCAAGATTGATTGATTTCTTTTATATACTCCTACATCCTATCCATAGGCCAAAGACTTTGTCAATATGTCAACCATAATAGTCGTCGGTAAGAAATAACCTACGTATTTCTAATGTCTACATCATGCATGCATGTAGATTTCGCCCTTGATTCCTACGTCCCAACTGCAAACTAATAAACAATTCCATTATAGCTTTCGAACATACCTACTTGACACTACTATTCCTAGTAGAGAAGTAAACTACAATATGAGAGATTAGTTAAGCAAAGGACTTCTTTTATATCACAGTTTTCTTGCTTATTACTTGTGTTCATCCTTAACAAAAACGTAAAGTTTTTTTTTTTTATTTGTAATAAATAATAATCGCTATCGTTGTAGTCATAACATTATTATTTTTTTCTCACCGGTTTGGTAAGCCTGTAGAAATTGACCAATTATTTTAATTACATAATTAGAATAATAGCAATAGCTTTGTCCTCACTATGAAAGGAACTCTGTCATCATGCATTGATCAAATTGACACCCCAAATTTTAATCAAATATCTACTATTAGTAATTTAGTATAGACAGATATAAAATGCTATTGATGAAGATATTGTAAATCACTTATAAATTATAAAAATTTGACGAGAACCATTGTAATTGTTTTTCTTTACATTGATGTATAAATTTTTTGACTTGCCAAGTAACAATTAATTATTTCATACAGAAATGTAGAGACATCTGTAATTATAATGTAAACAACCTAAATTTAAATTTAAACTCCCCCCTATTGTGATAGTACGGACAATAATTAGCTAATAAAAAAAAAATCCCAAATCTCTAGTTGAGGATTGTGTTAGAGAGAGATGACTAATAAAAAAAAAGAAAGAAGACGTACGACTTGCAAGTTGCAAATAAAAAAGACTTTGGAAGTTGTTAGTTGGGGCTTTGTGATTGACTATAAAAATATCATGACAAGATAGACTATTTAAATTTGAGCTAAGTAAGATCGGGGTTTGTAGCTCTTGGATATATCGTTTGGGATAACATTGAAGAAAGCGTTTCCAAAAATGGTGCAAAAGACAGTGTTGAAGGTGGATGTATCTTGTGAAAGGTGCAAGCAAGAGCTTTTCGAAGTTGTGTCCAAGGTAGAAGGTACCAATACTTGCCTTTTACTAACTAATATTTTGGTTACATCTTTTTGTCTTTTTTCCAATGACTAATAAAACAAAGGGATCTAATTTCCTTTTGATTTGAATAAACCAAATCCTTTCAATTATTTGATGTCAAATCTTTTAAAAGTTGGGATTATTTGGGGATTTCGGATCCTCTAGAGTTATAATAAAACTCTACAAGGTAGAGTTTAAGTAATATCAACCATTGAATAAAAAAAAATCAATGGCTCATATATTATCTTTCCAAAACCCGTCTATATTTTTCTCATCAAAATCCACCCCCTTATTTTCTAATATGAGCCATTGATTTTAATTTGTATGGTTCAGTTTCAACTCTATTTTGTAGAGTTTTATTTGAACTCTGGAGAATCCGGACTCATTATTTAGATGGTAAACACGTCTATTTATATTTTTAAGGCTTCCCTTCCTTTTATTACTATTTCCGCCATGCTCAATTTCCTTAATCATTGCTATCGAAACATTTAGTAAATTCGTTTATTGGAAAAAGAGGAAGAAAATAATCCTTCTAATTCATTTCCCTTTTCTTTCTCCATTTCATGCCCAAAGAAGCAGATATAAATATCTTTGATTTAAAATTTGTTCTAATCACTTGTGTTTTTTTTTTTTAAATTGTTCTAATCACAATTATCATGTGTATTAGGAGTGAACAAGATCGAAGCTGATTTAGTGAAAGGAACAATAGCAGTGATAGGAGATGCAGACCCGTATGCTATCATTACACGTATAAGAAAAGCAGGCAAATCGGCCCAGTTTGTGAGTGTTGGGCCTCCTCCAAAGCCTGAAGAGAAGCCCGATCTGAAGTTCACATGCCCATATCCATACCCATACTCATACTCATACCCATATCCAAACGGCTTTTGTGATGGCAGGCCCATAGCTATGATGAGTTTGGATTATCAGGATCCACCTCCACTTTGTTCTATTATGTGACCTAAATTATTTTTTGTCATATACTTTGCATCATATGATTACTTTTTTGTAAAATTGTTTCGACACAATTTTAGCAAAAATGTATATGTACATACTTGTTAATGAAAAATAAATTTTCCATATAGCCATCATATATTTATATATTTATTCCAAAGTTTTGGACCTCATTTTTTCGAACAATGTAAATAATTATTATCATAACATTTTTTTGTTGTCATAAAATCAAGAGAAACTAAAGGGTGTATATATATATGGTGACGTGATAATTTATGATTGAATTTGTCATTACTAATTCTAGACCTTTTATGTTTATGAAATTAGAACATAACACATGATATACAAGTATTTTTGGATTATTAGTATCCTAAATTACTAACGTAGAATCGATGTTCAATGTATATGCTTCCTCCTTAGACCAAGTTTTGTAAACGTGACCAAAACTCCACGCCCAACTAATTAGCATGCATTGACCTATTATACGAAAGCATATAAAATTGTTACTATAGAATAGAGATAGAGATATTGGTATACAATCATATAATGTTACAATTAAAAAATAACGCGAGACATCGCCTGAACCTCAAAACTATTACAACACCCGTTTCATAGTACTCAACATTTGTTTTTTCACGTACTCCAACCGTTTCTTTGAACATTAATATCTCTAATCACGTATAAATAAAATTATAAAAAATTGATATTTGCAATCCCCACATTAAGAAAAATTTAAGATTCCACCTAACTATGTTTTTCCTAACATAATGGTAAAAGAAAGATTGTCAAAGTTGATTGATAAATAATTGCAAATAAGAAATATTGCCAATATTATGAAATGAAGTAGTACTTTATTGGTCAAACGGAACGCCTTAATTTAATTTCCTTTGCGAAATTGAACAGTGATGTGTGAATATAGAGTTAAGTGCACTCTTAGGCCCTAAACTTTCAACTTTGTTGCAATTTAGGTACTAATGTTTTAAATGTTGCAATTAAGGGACTAAGTAGTAACGTCCGTTATCTTTGGAAAAGCTTCGTTAAGCATAGAAATTGCAGCATATTTTGGGCCTAAACTTTCAAGCCTCATTTTCTCTATTTTTTTATTCTAAAATTAAAAAGGAAAAATTGACAACAGAGGTCTCAACTTAGGGTGATAATTTTTAAAAGGTTTGAACTATTGATTAATTTGTGTAGGTCCCAACTTTAGGGGGACTTAACTTTTAGCGGGCCTTAATGACTTGAAACCGACTTAATAGTAGGGGTGTTCATAAATATCCGATCCAGGCAATCCGATCTGATTTTTCGGATATCCTATCCGTTTTTTAGTTTTCGGATATTTCGGATGGGATATCCGAAAATTATCGGGTCGGATACGAACCGAATTTTTAAAGTTTCGGATATCCGAAAATATCCAAAATATGGGGATTTTTCGGTATTTTTCGGATATCCGATCCGAAATACCTGTTTCAAGGCCGGATATCCGATGATCCGATCCGGAACATATTTTAAGAACTTTGCCTTTGAAAATATTATTTTTTTTAGTTTTCGGATATCCGATGATCCGATCCGATTTGAAATTTTTCGGATCGGATTCGGATCGCATTTTTCCCAATCCAAAATTTCGGATCGGATCGGATATCCGAAATGAACACCCCTACTTAATAGGTCATCACTTGTAAAACTTGGGTCACACAAGAAGGGTTAATTGAGGGAAGGATGTAGGAACTAGGTGAGATTTTTAAAAAAATCGTCAGTTTTAAATCACCGAGGCCCGCTAAAAGTTAAGACCCCATAAAGTTGGGACCTACACAGGTTAATCAATAGTTCAAACCTTTTAAAAATTATCACCCAAAGTTGAGACCTATGTTGTCAATTTTTCCAATTAAAAAAGAGCATATTAGTAGTTTTAAATAGAATTCTTCTATTTTACGGCTGCCTTCTTCCACTTTGCTCCACAAATTGCCAAAAATAATACTCTTTTTTCTGCAACCTTTTCACAACCAACAGTGAAGATGATGGCTTGGTTTCCACCACCTAGGGTGCCTCCCAATCTTACTCCTCCTAATGGTAAGTTTCTTCAAACAAATTATTACTTTTTTCCTTTTGTTGTTTGCTGATGTTTTCAATTTTTTTTTGCTTAATTTTTGATTTAGGATTTTTTGGGTTGATTTTGATTATTTAATTATATTTCTGTTTGATTGTGGTTTGTTGAAAGTTGTGATTAAATTAAGTTATCTACTAATTAGAGTTTAGGATTTGTGTGTTATTATTATATAATTTTAGCCCACACTCAAACACACATTTTATATTTGTTAAAGTTCAATTATTTTGAATGAAGATACCATTAGTGAGGATTAATTAAGTATAATTTCAATATTTTATTTATTATGTTCAGTTTTGTCGGATATAGAAAATTTTGGTTGGGGTTTTATGTTCATTGAGGAAATGATATGGGTTTATCAATATTTTTTTCTTTGAACTTGGCGTTTTTTTTAGCTTCCATTACGAATTGTTGTAATGTCGTATTGAAGACAAGTTATATAATGTATGTCAAATGACTAATGTTAATGAAAAAAAAAATCATTACCTTATACATTTGTCTTCTTTGATCATTTACTTTATGCTACATTTACATTATGCAAATCAGTTATGCTTTTACTTTATGATATGTACTTTATTATTGATAAAGTTTATCCATTTTAATTTGCGCGAAATTGTATTGAACCCATGTTTAATTGTGCACCATGGTGGGAAATGGACACAAGATTGTGATCTTGTGTATAATGGGGGTTTGGTCAATGTGTTTGAGGATATACCAGAGACTATATCAATGTCTTACATTAGAGATATTATCAACAAGTTAGGCCACAGAGACATAATCAAGCTACATTACCAGGACCCTAACAAAAATTTCAGTGATGGGATCAGATATTTAGGCTTTGAGAGGAGTACCTTTGATCCTTTTTTGGCATTGCTCTTGAAATATAAGGTGATTCATGTGTACACAGAACATGAAAGGGTGGAAGTGATGAGTGAGAACAAGTCTCCTTCAATTGATTGGGATAATGAAAACAACAATCATGGACTTCGGTTGGATGATGATCACAACAATCAATCTTTTATTTGAATGCAATTGATTCGTCATGGGACATATACTATGATACCGATAGTACGAGATGAAGATGATGATGAAGTTGTAAATGCTAGGGATAAGGTTAGGGAGGAACAAAAAAACGAGATGTCATATGAGGCGAGTTAGTGATGTTGAAGAAGTTAGCAGACACAAAAGGCAAGAGTTTCAATGACTTCTCAAATGACTTTGAGGGGGAAAGTGACTTAGATAGCCCTAGTGAATCAGATAGTGATGATTGTGGGTACTTACTTGGACCTGAACCAGATGCAAAGAGCAAGAAAAAGTATAGGTTCTTAGAAGAAAAGTGACGCAGATGCACCCAAGTTCTATATTGGCCAAGTCTTTGAGAATGCTTCGCTTCATTTAGAAAGGCAATAATTGACTACTCCATTGAAGTAGGAAGAAATATTCCATTCAGCAGAAATGACAAGGACACGATGGGTGTTGTGTGCTCAAATAAAGATAAAGGATGCCCTTGGAGGATATGGGCATCATGGGAAAGAGGCAAAAAAAAATTCATGGTGAAGACACACAATCCTGAACACACTTGTGGTAGGACATCTAAGGTGAAGAAAATGACATCGTCATGGATTGCATCTAACTATAGAACAAAATTCAAGGTGAATCCATACATCAAACTTCATGGCATAATTGAAACCATTTGGTTGGAATGGGGAATCAAAGTGAGTAGGTTTATGGCCTACAGAGCAAGAAAGAAAGGCCAAGCCTTAATTGTGGGAGAATACAAAGAGCGTACTCCTTACTCCCTAGGTATCTTCTTTGAAATATCTGAAGAGCAACATAAACAACATCGTGAAGCTGAAAATGAATGGTAATGTGTTTGAAAGAATATACTTCTGCTTTGAAGCATTGAGGAAAGGGTTTATGGCAGGTTGCAGACCTTTTATTTCACTTGATGGTTGCTTTCTTAAAGGGCCATTTGGTGGACAACTATTGGTTGCAGTTGGTAGAGATGGGAACAATCAAATGTTCCCCATAGCTTGGGCTGTTATGGAAGTTGAAAGTACTGAGAGTTGGACTTGGTTTCTAGAGTTGCTAGCTTCTGATTTGGGAACAAATGAAGGTGCAGGCTACACCATTATGTCTGATCAACAAAAGGGACTCATAAATGCAGTGTCAAGTGTTTTCCCACAAGCTGAATTTAGGGTATGTGCAAGACATGTATACTGTAATTTTAGGACAGTATTTGGTGGTGGTATGGAGTTTAGAAAACAATTTTGTATAATAGCTAAAAGCACCACATAGAATGAATTCAAGGCTCAGATTAAGGTAATGAGGGGGATCTCTAATGCAGCAGCTGAAGATCTTTTAAAAAGGAATTACCGAAAGTGGTGTAGAGCTTTCTAATCTTCAATGTCAAGATGTGATAGTGTGGACAACAACATGAGTGAGGTGTTCAATGCCTATATTCTTCATAGCAGACACAAGCCTGTCATTACAATGTTTGAAGATATTAGGGAAGGTTTAATGGAAAGACTATACAAAAAAAGAGATGAGGTTGGAAAAAAGGATTTGTTGTTATGTCCAAGAATTCAGCAACAAGTTGAAAAACATAAAATATGGGCCAGAGGTTGGAATGCATTTTGGGATGGTGGTTTCTGCTATGGTGTTCAGGAGGGTGCAACTCATACTAAATTTGTGGTGAACTTAGCTGAAAAAACATGTAGTTGCAATGCATGACAAGTTAATGGAATACCTTGCAAACATGCAGTTGTAGCAATATGGAATAAGGTTGAAGAGCCTGAGTAGTATGTGAATGACTACTTTAGGAAGGGAGTGTATATGAAAGCTTATGAATACCTGTTGGAGCCATTAAATGGACCACAAGAATGGCCTGATTCAGACTTAATAGTGATTGCCCCAGCTCTAAAAAAGGTACAACATAGACCTCAAACAAAAAGGAGGTTGCAAGTTGGTGAAGTTACAAAATCAGGCAAGATGAAGAAAGTAGGGTCTGTGATGATTTGCAGCTTATGTGGGATCCAAGGACATAATAATAGAGGCCTGTAAGAATGCCCAAACCGAAACATCTAGGAGAGGTCGACAATGGAGGAGGTACTTCACACACTAATAGTGCAAGTGTGCCAATGCATAATAGAGGAGTTGGAGTTTAGACCTTCCCTAATGGATATCAGAGACAAGCAAATGTAAGTCACGTGTTTTAATTAATTGTATTCTAGTTAATATGTTGCTTCAGATTTTTAACTTTAATTGATTCCGATCTTTTGTTGCAGTTTGTTCCCATGCCTCAATCTACACAACATATACAACCAAGGAACAATCAAAACCAAGTAAGGGGTGCAACATTCTACTCAGATTATGAAGGAGAGCAAAATGTATACAACTTTACTAAAGACTACCATTGGTCACAAACTGAAGTGGGATCACAACATTCACAAACAATAACAAGCCAAGGATTATTAGATCTTGCAGCTGCGAAAAGACTTCAGAGAAAGAATTAGAAGTAACAAGGTAATGCATTTATCATTAAATAATTTCATTAAAGTCCATTATTATTTATAGATTTCATTAATACTTAGTTGTTCAGACCACTTTCACTTACTTCTTCTTCAGCCTTTTGTTCTCCTCAACCAAGCAAAAAGCTTAAAAATTTTAACAAACAAATTTTGGATAATTATTGCAGATAATATCTGTCTCAAATAGCAAGGAGGAAGTAGCACAACTAACCTACTATATATCAAAGAGCAGAAGATGACATTTTTGGCTTTCAAATGTTAATTGCTATGCTTGAAGATTTTTTGGATTGAAGTTGTTGTGTTTGCTATGTTATTTATCCTTGTATTTTTTGACTGTTGGAAGAAATTGCTTTTGAACTTAGGTTTAATTTGGTTATGCTGCTACAATTAATGCAAATGATGCAGTTATCGCTTTTTTTTTTTTTTTTAATTAAAAGCTACTCTTAACAGAAGGTACAAAAGTTAACAGAATCTTGGATGGAGTCCCTTAATTGCAACATTTGAAACATTAGTACCTAAACTGCAACAAAGTTGAAAGTTTAGGGCCTAAGAGTGCACTTAACTCTGTGAATATATGATACGTGGCTCGTTGTCCTGGATATCCAACAACTGAACAGTGAATAATACAACCTGGGATGAAATGATCTTCAAATCCAAATTAATAATTGAATGGAATCCCAAATCAAAGAAATTCCTTCAAGTGCTAAAAAGTTGAAAGAAGCTATCCGAGCTCTTCTTAATCAAAATTATGGAGTAGAAGAAGAAGATGGAGAGAGATTGAATTCTGAAGAGAGAGTGGCAGAAAACAGAAAAATGGCGAAACACAAAAATCAAATCTTTTGTGTTGGTACTGCTGATACCAAACTTCAGGAGCTTCGCTTCTTATGTCAATGTCTTCGCTCCCATTTCAATTCCTTTTCTCCAAATTCCTCGCAATCTCAAGTATGCTTTCTTTTTTTGTTTTTTCTTTTCAGCAATTTGAAGTGATGGAGTATTATATAAATTATGGTTGTTATTTTGTTTTATTTTATGTTAGCTTTATTTGATTAATCAATGTTATGGTAGATTGACATTAAATTTTTGAGTAATTTCGCTAGATTAGACATGTTTGGTAAAAATTAGGTTGAACTAATTGAAGATTGTAACATTATATTGAAAGGCATAGTTTTGAGTAAGAGAAAAATCAAGAAGTAATAACATTTCAGCTAGTTGCAACCAATTGAGCTTTGCCGAATTCGTCGTCGGGAGGAATGTAAAATTGTTTATACCATGGCCAAACTTATACCAATTTATACAACTTTAATGATTTTTTATAGAACATTTATCATTTGTTATGCAAATTTCATAGCTTTGTATACAACATTACTATTTCCGGAAAACAGCATAAATTTTAATTTCTTTTAGGTAGGGTTTGGATACAATCATATAATTTCAAATGTTTCATTTCAAATCTGACATTTTAAACGCTGAAATTGAAATCCAAGGAGTAGAAATTAGATGAAATCCGAGGAGTAGAAATTAGATGAAACCCAAGGAGAGAGAAAATATTAAGAGAGTCAAGGAGTGAGAAGGGCTAGAGAGGAAGTATAGAATGTTAAAGATTAGAATTTAGAATGAAATCCCACCATATGTAATTTGAAATTCTTGAATTTACACCATATGTAATTTGA
The DNA here is from genome assembly GCA_947646795.1 of Beta lomatogona. Taxonomy (NCBI): domain Eukaryota; kingdom Viridiplantae; phylum Streptophyta; class Magnoliopsida; order Caryophyllales; family Amaranthaceae; genus Beta; species Beta lomatogona. Next base: position 208,094 of record CANSNZ010000512.1, read on the forward strand.
AATTCTTGAATTTACATAGTAATTTAGAGTGTTGTGGATTTGGATTTGCCAAACACCTCATTTCCTCAAATTCTAGGATTTCAAATGAAATCCATATTCCCAAACACATCAGTGTTTTGAAGAAAAACTTCTATTTACAAAAATGTCATAATTTATTTACAAAAATGTCACTGGAGGACCGTCATTCGTTCCAATATGAGAGGATTTAGGCCCTGTTTTTTTGGACTTATTATTAGTTCAGTTTCAGTTCAGCTTAGTTAAATTAAGTTACTCTCAGCACTTCAATTTCTCCGCATTCACTTCAGTTTCAGTTCAGTTTAGTTCTTTCTCCCAGTAAAAAAGAACAGGGCCTTAGGCATTTCTCCGGTTTATAGTACTTCAAACTACTGGAATTAGCTCATTTTTAAGTGAGTGGTTGCCAGCTCGATAGTTGGTAAAGTTTCGTGAAGGTAGTATCCATATGGAATCTCGTCTACAACAATGACTTTTTTGGACTCTCTTTACACCAAAAAAATTCATCTGTTGAATGAAAAGTTTTGCAGCACCATGTCAAATATTTTTTAGTAATGTGGCTGAAGTAACATGCTAATCACTGTAAGACTTCATATTTCACCTGCAAATTCTTGTTGGAATCTATGTCAAAATACTTTTAGTTGTGAATCAACCTTGGTGGCCTTTATCTGAACTTATACTTAACTTTATAAGGTGAAAAGACCAAATTATAAGTCATTAAATGGATATGTCACTAGTTACTAGAATTCAAGTATATTTTGGATATTAATGAAGCTAAGGCTTTTGAAGAACTGAATTGTAAGAGATATTAGCAGTGATAGTTCCTATTGTAATTATGAGCTCAATATGTGCTATTGGTAGAACTTTCAGAAAATGGCCTTATTTTGACCTTGAAATGAAATGTTCGTAGACTATATGATAGTTCTCAATCTGTATTACCCTTGCTGTCCTAAACATAATATTATACTTTCCTTAAATTTTTATCAACCAGGTTTTTATGTAAGATATGGGAGAGAGTGGTTTGGTTGATCCCCAAATTTGCAGATCTGATCACTCACTTCACTAGGAGAAATCTTTTTAATTTGGTTATATAGTCATTTCTTAATACTATTTCATGCAAACTTCAATTCAGGTTCAAGTTACTCTAGTTGATGTCTCTACTGGTCAAAACGTGATCCAGAGTTTGGAGGACTTCCACTTTGTTCCTAGAAAGGATGTGCTATCTTCCTATCTTGGTCATGGAAAGCAAGATTATTTGCTTCCCGAAGATAGAGGCAGAGCGGTTGCAATAATGAGTAAAGCTCTTGAGCATTTTATGAAGAAAGCTTATGACGATCATGTAGTTGTGGGAGCTATTGGTCTTGGAGGCAGTGGAGGAACCTCTTTATTATCCTCCGCTTTTAAAATTCTTCCATTTGGGGTGCCAAAATTCATTGTTTCCACTGTGGCTAGTGGTCAAACTCAGCCTTACATTGGCACATCAGATTTGGTATTGATTCCGTCAGTCGTTGATATATGTGGAATCAATCGTGTGAGCAGAGTCACTTTATCGAATGCTGGAGCTGCATTCGCAGGAATGGTTCTTGGAAGCCTAGAGCGATCATTGAACTCTGCTAGTGTTGAGGAAAAACCTACTCTTGGCATTACTATGTTTGGTGTCACAACCCAATGTGTGGATGATGTTAAGAATAGGTTGCTTGAGCAAGGTTATGAATCTTTGGTGTTCCATGCCACTGGGGTAGGAGGCCGTGCGATGGAGGATCTTGTCAAGGGTGGTCTAATACAGGTATTGTAATCTTACTCTACAATCTTATAATACTCCCTCCGTCCCAAAATATAGTTCCCGTTTCCCTTTTTTCATGGTAATTTATGCAAGTAGAATCAAAGAGGGATAATAAAGATTTTTTGTTTATTAAAATAAATGTTGTATGGGAAAAGATGATTTTAGGAGAGAGAATGGAGAATAATTGGTGAAAGAGCATTAATTGTAACAATTGGGTTGAATAAACAAAGCAAAAAACAAAATTCAAGAAGCAAATAAATGATGGGACACGGTTTTTCTAGACAAATTACGGAAAAATGTGGAACTAAATATGGAAATGGAAACTATATTTTGGGACACCCAAAATGAAAATGGGAACTATATTATGGGACGGAGGGAGTAATATGTTTGTTGCAAAGATATCCTAATCGTGTCTGTTATGCTATATATTTTGTTCATTCAAGTGTACTGTTGATACAAACTCTGATCCAGGTTTTAGATATAAGTGACTAATATGCACTGGCTTAGCTAAAAAAATTGTTCTGTTGGCAAGGCGGAGGCCATTAGATTAATCCATCTTCATCCTTTATTGATCAGTCGTTTTTACTTTGGTTGCAAGATCAAACAATTTCATTGTATCAAGTCAACCTTTTTCAATTAACTATAGCTGGAAACACTGCTAATTTAGTTGTATTTTTCACTTGCCAGGGTGTGTTGGATATCACGACAACCGAAGTTGCCGATTATGTGGTTGGTGGTGTCATGGCTTGTGACAGTTCTCGCTTTGATGCTATCATAGAGAAGAAGGTTCCCTTTGTCCTAAGTGTTGGAGCCTTGGATATGGTAAATTTTGGAGCGAAGGACAGCATACCTTCCAAGTTTCAGGATAGAAAGATTCATGTACACAATGACCAGGTGATCCTCAAACTTTCCAAGTTTTGTGAAACAGTGATCAACCAGAAGGTCCCATCATATGACCCATTTATTTTATCACTAGTATAAGTGTTCCTCCAAAACCAACATGACAAAAATGAAACAAATTGACAGGCAACAAGTTACATATTCACAATCTTATAACTGTATGTTCTATATTCTGATTTATTTGCCTCATTCACAATTTTCTTGTCCACCCCTTCCCCCACCCCCCTCCCCCAAAAAAAAAAAAAAAAAAAAGAGAAAAATACCATGTCTTTCAGAATCTTTTAATCTTTAGGCGTAAGTTGTGTACATATATACCTCCTAAACCCTACTTCAGCGGATTAAGATTGGGTTTTTGGTGTAGTACAGCTGGGTTCTGCAGTTGTGCACACTTAATCCTCATATTTACTTGTTCAGTTTTTTGTCTGTAGCTGAATCTCTTACCATTTGATTGTTCTTTTTATAGGACATTTGAGGCTTAAACACAAGTAACATTATACTCTAATCATGCCCAGGTGTCACTTATGCGGACCACATGGGATGAGAACAAGAAGTTTGCGGAGTTTATTGCCCACAAACTGAATAAAGCATCATCAAAGGTTTACGTCTGCTTGCCAGAAAAAGGTATCTCTGCTCTGGATGCACCAGATAAACCCTTTCATGACCCTGAAGCAACTGGCACCTTACTAAGTGAACTTCAGAGGTTGATTCAAACAAATGAAGATCTAAAGGTTCAGTGATTGAACAGCTTATCTCATAGTTTTTATATTGTTAAGACTTGTGAGTTGTAATTAAACCTGTATTCCAAGTAACTTTTTAATGGAATTTTAATTTCTGTAAAAAAATAGGTAAAAGTTTATCCTCATCATATCAATGATCCTGAGTTTGCAAAAGCACTGGTGGATGCATTTTTAGAGATCAGCAGTGAGATTATACCACATCCAAGTAGTGAGAAACTTTTGGCTACTGAACACAATCAAGATCTCCGTGAAGATTTCAAACCTGAAGCAAAGTCATCTAGTAATCCGTCTATGCATTATAGCCTGAGTGAATTCCCTGATGCAAACAAAGGTTTCTTTTCTTCAACTTTACCTAATTTGATGTTATGACTTGTTGACTTCAAGTCGGAATAGTTGGGTTTTTTGTTTCTTTTATATAGGATTCACTTCATTATAGAGTGCTTATTAATTCTGTGGAATAGATTTGCACAAAGAATAGCATTAACTGCTGTGTTCCTTGCTAGATACTTTGCGACAAAGGCTTACTACTCTGCAGAAGCTCAATGATCAAATAAGCAAAGGAATTCCTGTAATAGGGGCTGGTGCTGGGACAGGGATATCAGCTAAGTTTGAGGAAGCAGGCGGTGTTGATTTGATTGTCATATACAACTCTGGAAGATTTCGGATGGCTGGAAGGGGCTCTTTAGCTGGGCTATTGCCTTTTGCTGATGCAAATGCAGTAGTTCTTGAAATGGCTAATGAAGTTTTACCAGTAAGTCTCAGACATCAATGGAGATCCACCTCCTTTCATTCTCTTTGGCCTAAATTTTACTGAACTTATTGCAATGAACTTACGCGAACATGTTGGAACTTATTGAAACATATTGAAACTTATTTTCATAACTTGTTGGAACTTATTTTCATAACTTATTGGAACTTAACTCATTTTTATAGGTGAAGAGAACACATCCTTAGATGGTTGTTCGTCTAGACTGGTGTAATAGTTTGTGGTTGAACCATGATAAGACTGCTCTACGAAAATTGAGATCAATTTTTTGGAGTCTTTGTTAGAGGGGAAGATAACTATAGTCTTTATTAATTATATGCTACTGTTATATGCCTATATATTCTTATTGCCTTATTCTAAACTTTAACTACTTGCAATATCCTTTAAAGAAGGCTGAAAGAAGACATTATACAGGTTGTGAAAAATGTACCAGTTCTTGCTGGAGTATGTGGCACTGACCCTTTCCGCAGAATGGACTATTTTCTGAAGCAGTTAGAGGCAATTGGATTCTATGGGGTGCAAAATTTCCCAACTGTTGGTCTCTTCGATGGTAATTTCAGGAAGAAGTTGGAGGAAACAGGAATGGGATACGGGTAAGCGCACATTTTTTCTTGTTCATATGTTATTTTCCTTGGATCCTTCATTTCATTTCAAGTACCCGTATCAGATCCTCGACAGTCCTAGATATGTATCGACACTTCATTTTGGCCTTGAAACATGGAAACTTTTATAAAATAGCCTAATTGGATATTTGGACACAACCATGTCTGACACAAATACCCAAGTCCGAGTAGGGTAGTTTGTATGGCCTCTCCCCGTGTATATATCTTTGTGCCCACTAATTAGAGGTGCTCTTTTCCTCTTACTATACTATAATCAGCTTGGAAATCGAGATGATTGGGAAGGCACACAAAATGGGACTTTTAACAACTCCATATGCTTTCAATGAAGATGAAGCCATAGGAATGGCAAAAGCTGGTGCTGATATTATAGTGGCCCATATGGGACTTACAACTTCGGGATCAATAGGTGCAACAACTGCTGTTTCACTGGATGAAAGTTTGAAACGTGTTCAAGCTATTGCAGATGCTGCACACAAAATCAGGCCAGATGTTATTGTGCTCTGTCATGGAGGTACAGAATGATAACCTTCTGAGTAATATTAACTTTGTGCTTTAGCTTTTACTGCTACATGCTTACGATAATTGGGTCATTAAAATAGTGTGGGTGAACTGCTCTTTTTACCATAAGTGGTACTGTACTTGAAGGCTGAAGCATTAGGGTAAATAGCCTATTGTGAAGAGCAAATGGAACAAGGGCAAGTTGATCTTTCAAGCTAATGTTTGAATGATGTTGATTATGAAGTATCCATCTTTTGGTTGCATCTGTCAATGGTCATAGACTCATACTTTAGTTGTAAAATTTGCTTGGACTCTACCTCAAAGATTCTCTGAAAGTTAATATATTGTTAATTGTTTAATTGGGGATTTTCCAGAAGCAGCCTCTGTATATTTATAAGGGCAAAGCTGAATCGTAGAGTTGTTTGCATTTAAGTTCCTCTGAAAAGAATTTTGTAGTTGTAGTCTTGTAAGCTACTATGCTACTTGGATAATTCAATTTATCTCAAGAGCTTGTGTCGGGCTGTTGGCTCATTGACATTCTAACGTAGGTATGGACAGTTCATCTTAGGACAAAATTATGGAAATTCTTCATAAAATAGTCGAGTTGGACAGTTGAACATGTATCCACAGCCACTACGTGTACCCGCTTTATAGAGTTAATTATCTTGAAAGAAAGACTTGCACATTTTAATGAGGCTATGAGAAGACCAAGCTAGCTAACACAAGCGATTTATACATTGCAGGTCCCATATCTGGCCCCAAAGAAGCAGAGTTCATACTGAAGAGAACCATGGGAGTTCACGGGTTTTATGGGGCATCTAGCATGGAAAGATTACCCGTTGAGCAGGCTATAACAAGCACAGTTCAACAATATAAGTTAATTTCGCTCAACTGAAATCAACTTGGGTTTCAGAATTGTTTCCTTCTATATGCTCTCCATCACGTTTGACAACTCCAACGATCTCTACTAACAGCATTGCCAATTGCCGTACATTGCCAATAATTGCAGGCAGATGAGCGTGTATTGTGGAAGTGGAAAACAAATGTTAGGCAACGTGAGAAAATACTTAGGTTATACAAAGGAATGCTATAGAAATTTTATGCTCTGTACAAGTTTGAACAGTTAACATGAGGTTTTTGGACTTTGGACTAAATTTCACGTCAAATGTAGTTTTCTTGGGATATATCATACATACTTACATTGGGTCTTTAGGCGTGTGTCTTAAAGTCATCGTGGGCCTCTTAAGTCATAAAAGTTGGCGATTTGAGTATTCTTTAGGGGACCAGTGATTATGTATCAGCTTCTTTTTCAGTCATGAAACTTCAATCATTCAACGAAACGTTTATAGGTGTAAAATTATATCGTGATTAATTTATCGGTAAATTATGTGGTGAGTAGGGGAGTCCTATGTGCATGGAAGATTTATAGAATTTGACGGGCACATTAACATTATATGAGACGGGAAACATTATGTGTGGTCTTGTTAGATATGTCTGGATGTGTAGATTTGAAATATCAAATCTTATCATTTTCAATTGAATAGAATAAGAGATATTCACGGTTAAAAAATCGTTTTGGAAACCGTACAAAAGAAAATGTAACGCGTAGATAAAGATGGAAGGAGTGTGTTTTTAGTTTTGAGTTTGGATTGGAGACCTTGAGCCTAATAACTAATACTTCCTCCGTTTCGTTTTAAATGCAACAAAGGAATATTTTATATCTCACAAAAAATACCCCTTTGTTGCATTTAAAACGAAATGGAGGAAGTATATGAAATAAACCAAAGATTTTGAAATTTCAGCAATTGGCGGTGATCCATATTTTCTAAACCTCGTCATCTTCGTAGAATCTTCTTCATAAAAACAATATGCATAAATCTTGAAAATACAATGGAGTAGTACTATAAATTCTGCTCAAGCTCACACAATCAAATACAAATACATACACATGTATAATTAACACTAATCACCTTTGTTGTGACTCTAAGTCAATGTTATTTTGATGATGATAAACGCTTTATGCTATAATATGTATGTATGTAACAGTGATTTAAAAAAGCTATCAAGATTGGATGTTCATGAAAGATCAAGAACTTGAAGATATGGAAGCTTAGGTCTAGTTATGTTCTTAGTCATGTTTATGCAATGTAATTAACGTATTGGAACTTTGTGCTAAATTAGAAATATGAAATTAGGATGGTTAACTATTTTCTTAGAGTTAAGAAAATAGGTAATTATATTAGAGTTAAGAAAATAGGTAATTATATTAATTTCATGTGTCTATATTTAAAGAATATAAAAAGGGGAGTTTTTAATTTCGAAAATTAGTTTGGAAATGTAAATATTTTCGGATAAAAAGTTTTATAAAAAAAACTGATTTTAAAGAAAACGTTTCTTTAAAAGATTTTCGAAAAAGAATTGTTGTAAAAGAAAAAAGAAAAACTGATTTTTAAAGAAAACGATTTTGATAAAGATTTTTGGATAAAAATTGATTTAAAATCTGATTAATAGTTGGCATAAGATACGGAGGAATCCTTATCTTATAAGGAAAAGAAAAAATTAGTTGTTATAAAAGATAAAATTGGATTTTAAAAACGAAAAGAATTCTATCCCCTTATTTTAGGAATAAAAATTATTCAAGAAGATAATTATATCTTGGAGAATAATTCTTATTCAGTTGATGAAGTTATATACGGGATAGAAATCAGTATAATATCACACGTTTTCAGATTTGGTTTTTGAAAGATTTTGAGAGCTGAAAACGAACTCCCAGAGCACAGTGTACGGCACAGAGTTCTAGTAAGTTAAGGTTTCTAAACAACGATTGTAACGATCCTCTATTTGCTTGAATAAGAAGCACACCTTTGAGGAATCATTCTTTCTGTAATCTTTCATATTATAGAGAGTAGCAACACTTAGGGTTAAGTGTTGGGGAGCACTACTAGAGTTAGTAGTGGGGGTATCGAATTGTATCAAGGGTTTGGTATTTTACGATTCAAATAATAAAAGAGTAGTTTGTGTGGACGTAGATCTCAGAGGTGAGATTGAACCACATTAAATTCATGTGTCTTATTATTTGATTTCATTGTTTTATTGTTTGATACAATTTCGTTCGAGCAAAAAATCAATCGGAGAGTTTACGAGTGAATAACACAGTACACGGTACTGTGCTATAAGAGTGTTTTTGCGAAAACGATTAGTTTTAATCACTCAATTCAACCCCCCTTCTTGAGTGTCACCTTGTGTTCCAACAAGTGGTATCAGAGCAGACTATTCTCGAAAGGCTCATCCCTAGAGAATAGAAGTCATGAACATGCAAGATGACTCTCGAGATAGACACACAAAGTGTTCAATTTTCAACGGAAAGGACTACGGATGGTGAAAGGCTAGGATGAGGATCTACATCCAAGGATTGGACTATGAATGTTGAGCATAAGAAAAGGATCAATCCTCATCCAAACCAAAAATGCTTTGAAGGAAAGATGGTCGACAAGGATGAAGATGACTATGATTCGGTCGACTATGCAAAAGCCGAAAAGAACTACAAAGCTATGAGTATTCTCCAATATGGAATTGGACCTGATGAATACTTAAGGATCTCGGCATGCTCTACAGCAAAGGAGATATGGGATACTCTAGAATTGGCCCATGAAGGTACGAATGAGGTACACCAATCTCGAATTGATTTACTTGTGCAACAATATGAAATGTTTACTATGAATAAGGAAGAATCAATTAAAGATATGTTCACTATATTTACACTAATCACTAATGAATTGCGTTCTCTAGGTAAAATCTATCCTTCTGAAGATTTAGCGAGAAAGGTGTTAAGAAGTTTAACAAATCGTTGGCTCCCTAAAATAACTGCTATTCAAGAAGGTAAAGATTTGACAAAACTCTCACTAGAACAACTTATTGGATCATTAATGACTCATGAACTTGTTTTAGATTCTAAAACTAATGAACCAAAAAATAAAGGTCTAGACTTGAGAACTGAATTGGAAAGTGAAGATAGTGATAGCGATAGTGATGATGATGTTGATCTTCTTACTAGGAGATTTAAAAAATTTCTCAAAAAGAACAAAAATAACAATCCTAGAAAAAGTGGAAATTGCAAAGGTAAGAGTACTACCTCGAACTCTAAGAAAAGTGCTACTAACTTCGGTTGTTTCAAGTGTGGAGATTTCAATCACATGATTAAGGAATGTCCCTTATGGGATGATGAGAAGCCCAAAGAAAGAAGGGAGCAATCCAAGAAAGAATTCAAAAAGGCTATGATAGCTGCCGTTTGGGGAGATTCGGATTTTGATGAAGAACAGTCAGAGGCACAGTGCCATGAAGAAAAATTATGTCTGAATGTTGTACAAACATCACAGAGAAGGGCACAGTGTCAGGACGACTCTCACTTGTGTCTAATGGCGAAAAGTTCGAACTCCCAAGATGAAACTGAAGACAGTGAGGTAAGTCTTCTTTCTCTAAAATCTTTAATACATCTTCTTTCAAAAAACCAACTTGTTACTTTGCTTGGAAATATCATTGATGATTGTCAAGAAATGAATGATGATTTTTCAATCATGAAAAAGGAAGTAAAAAATTTAACTAAGTAAAAAATTTAACTAAGTAAAAGATTGGGTTGGAATTGGAATATAAGGATTTATTAAGGACCGTAAAGAAGCGATGAAAAAGACTGATGAACTTGAAAAAACCGTTGAAGAGAAAAATGTTGAGTTAAATGCTTTAAGGTACGAAAAGTCCCTCGCAAAAGAAGTTGTTAATAATCTTGTGCCATACACTTGTGCTAGAGGCTAAAAATTCGGATCTTAAAAATCAAATTGAATCGTTAAAACATGAGTTAATCAAGTTGAAAGAATCAAGACAAAGACCCAGAATTGCTCCACTTATGCTTGCCTCATGATGCTAAGTTAAGTGATCGACTTGATAAAGTTAAAAGAGATTTGGAAATTTCGAGAAAAAGAAATAGCGATCTAAACACTTCTGTTGAATTCTTAGAATCACAATTGACTATTGCTCGGAAAATGTATGAAAAATGGTTAGATGGTAAAAAAAGGCCTTAGACTATATCTCCAGTACAACTAGCAATCGAAACATAATTGGTTTAGGATATACGGACCCGGAGGCACAGTGCCCAAAAATTTTGAAAGAGACTTTCGTAAAAGAAAATATGCCGATCTACCTAAATATTTGATTTGCAACTTCTGTGGAAAGAATGGACATCTTATGGATAATTGTAATGTCAACAAAAAGAGTGTTGCGAAAAATGTAAAGTATGTAACTCAAATATGGGTTAGAAAAGACTTATTAGAAGCTCAACGAAAGAAAAAGCTAAGGGACCCAAACAGTTTTGGGTTCCTAAAATTAACAAGTGATCTTTTTGCAGGCAAACGTGAGAGGAAGCAGCCTATGGTATCTCGACAGTGGCTGCTCAAGACATATGACTGGTGATAAATCTCAATTCCTCTCACTAGTAGCCTACCATGGAGGTTGTGTTACATTTGGCGACAACAAAAAGGGAGAAATAATTGGTATTTGAAACGTCGACAAATCCCTAAAACACTCCATAGAGAATGTGATGTTGGTAAGTGGTTTGAAAAACAATTTGTTAAGCATATTGCAATTGTGTGATCAAGGTAATTCTATTGAATTTCATGCATAAATGTTTTACAAGATAATTCGTGGCTTTGGGATTAATATCTGGAAATTAGTTGAGTATTATGCCTGTTGTCCTCCTTTAAATATGTTAATTGGAGTAGGAGTGCATGTCTTTGTGAAACACTGTGAGAAAAAGTCTACTTGATATAAAAAGGACTCGTAATGGTCTAATGATGTTGTCCTAATGTCATGATCCTAAGTTGCCGAACTAATAAGCTTTATGATCCTAAGTTGCCGAATTATTGAGCTATGAAATGTTAATTCTTTCTCCTATGGCAAGCTTGATTTTTAGCCCGATATTCTGATTTATGAGTTTGACATTTGTGCCTCATTATTTCTTTCTTTTATATGTCTCACCTTATCGTCATTTCCCTATTATTATCCTTCTTTTCCCCACCCATTGCTCCAAAGTTCAACAAGTGCTTTTAACCTTGATTCATGATAATCTATGGGGAAATAACATCTTGATAATTTGATGGAAGAAAAAGACGCATCAGTTAAGGAGGAACATAAAAAGATTGGAATGAAACTCAAATACCTGAAAGAATGAAAAGTATTGATTCACACTGTGCAAGTCACAGTGTCAGGAGATGTATAAAAAAGAAAATGAGGTCCGAATTAACTTATTATCTTTGATCTCTTAGTGATTGACTTTAGTATTAGTGTATGGTCTGACTCTCCTTAAAAAAAAAAAAAAAAAAAAAAGAAAGAAGAAGAAAGGAGAAAGAATGAAAAGAACAAGAAAAGAAGAAGACAAGGAGAGTAAGATACTTGTGTTAGATAAATCTTAGAGTTCAATTCACATATGAAAAACATTATCAAAGTTTTGAAGATCATCATTTTGAATTCTAGTGAAGATCAATTATATTTGGAAGAGAATATATTGTTCAGTGGCACAGAAACACACACAGTGCAACAGTGAAGAAAGTCCTATGATGTTTATTTCCGGAAGTTGAAAATCTGAAAAGAAAGGTTTAAACACTTGTTGAGCCAATTGCCATTTCAAATCTTCAAGCTTACATTACCTTTCTTTATCTTACTTTCTTAGCTATCAGCCATGATCCTTCATGATTATCTCTTGCTTCATAATTTCGGATTGTGAGTTTGATATTTTTTGCTTAATGACTTCGGATGGTGAGTTGGATTATGACATAGCACCAACATCCTTAGTATTTATTGCTTGAGCTACTTGCATTATTTTGCTGACTATATCTCACTTTGACTCGCGAAACATGGATGCTCTCCTTTTTTATAATGTCAAAAGGGGGATGATGGGTATAATACTTAGACTAATGAATTGGTTATCTTGGTTACCATGTTACTTGTGAATTATGTTGAGTTATTTTTCCCTAATGTGATTAATGGTGCATATTTTGAGGGGGAAGTATTATTTGTTTGTCATAATAAAAAAGGGGGAATTTGTTGTGACTCTAAGGCAATGTTATTTTGATGATGATAAACGCTTTATGCTATAACATGTATGTATGTAACAGTGATCTAAAAAAGCTATCAAGATTGGATATTCATGAAAGATCAAGAACTTGAAGATATGGAAGCTTAGGTCTAGTTATGTTCTTAGTCATGTTTATGCAATGTAATTAACGTATTGGAACTTTGTGCTAAATTAGAAATATGAAATTAGGATGGTTAACTATTCTCTTAGAGTTAAGAAAATAGGTAATTATATTAATTTCATGTATCTATATTTAAAGAATATAAAAAGGGTAGTTTTTAATTTCGAAAATTACTTTTGAAAGGAAGATGTTGATTGTAAATATTTTCGGATAAAAAGTTTTATAAAAAAAACTGATTTTAAAGAAAACGTTTCTTTAAAAGATTTTCGAAAAAGAATTGTTGTAAAAGAAAAAAGAAAAACATATTTTTAAAGAAAACGATTTTGATAAAGATTTTTGGATAAAAATTGATTTAAAATCTGATTAATAGTTGGCATAATATATGGAGGAATCCTTATCTTATAAGGAAAAGAAAAAATCAGTTTTTATAAAAGATAAAATTGGATTTTAAAAAGGAAAAGAATTCTATCCCCTTATTTTTTCAAGAAGATAATTATATCTTGGAGAATAATTCTTATTCAGTTGATGAAGTTATATATGGGATAGAAATCAGTATAATATCACACGTTTTCAGATTTGGTTTTTGAAAGATTTTGAGAGCTGAAAACGAACTCCCAGAGCACAGTGTACGGCACAGAGTTCTAGTAAGGTAAGGTTTCTAAACAACGATTGTAACGATCCTCTATTTGCTTGAATAAGAAGCACGCCTTTGAGGAATCATTCTCTCTGTAATCTTTCATATTATAGAGAGTAGCAACACTTAGGGTTAAGTGTTGGGGAGCACTACTAGAGTTAGTAGTGGGGGAATCGAATTGTATCAAGGGTTTGGTATTTTATGATTCAAATAATAAAAGAGTAGTTTGTGTGGATGTAGATCTCAGAGGTGAGATTGAACCACGTTAAATTCATGTGTCTTATTATTTGATTTCATTGTTTTATTGTTTGATTCAATTTCGTTCGAGCAAAAACATCAATCGGAGAGTTTACGAGTGAATAACACACACTACTACATTTTGAAGCAAATGCAACAGCTTAATGCAACGGCTGACCGTAAAGCAACGGTCTATTGCAACGATATATGCTAATGCAACGGTTTTTTGCAACGGATAGTGCTAATGCAATGACTTTTGCAACGGCTATAGTTAATGCAACATCATTGAAGACTATTGCAACGCCCCATCCAATTATCGTTGCAATAGCGTTTATATCAGTAACATGTAGCTAAAGCCGAAAAAATAGCCATACCCACGCTTTGGCTATTTGTTTCCCTTCCTATTTCCCCCAAAATTTCTAAAATCCCTAACACTTTCTTCCTCCCCTCTTTGGTAGCCACAACACAGTCAAATGAAGTAGCAAGTTAAGCATTGTGCCGGAATTTCTCATTTCTCATACATACGAACTGTGCAGGAATTTCTCATCTTCACCGGCGCTGGAAATTCTCTTCCTGGGCAGATTTCTCGTCTGCGGTGTATTGCACAGTGGAGGTCAGCAATTTCTCGTCTTCACACACGCACTGCTCGTCGGCTTATCTAAACCCTCACCGAAATCACTGCTCGTAGAGGTTGGTAACCCTCCCCTTCTTTCTCTAACTTCAGCGGTCTCGTCGATTCGTTTGAGGTCGTTTAACTTGCCTTTATTTATGCCCTCTGGTTTCAAGGGCAGCAACAACAATGGTTGTGTGACCGTTGCAATAGCTTTATTGCAACGGTTATCGTATCTATTGCAACGGTTTTTAGGGGTTGCATTAGCTCATTTATGTAGTAGTGACAGTGTACGACACTGTGCTATAAGAGTGTTTTTGCGAAAAACGATTAGTTTTAGCTACTCAATTCAACCCCCTTCTTGAGTGTCACCTTGTGTTCCAACAACCTTTCTAATTAATCAAGCTCACTTTAAAGAGCTATTACCACTTTAACGGCCATAAAGTCGAAGAAGATGGTAGCAGCAAAATCATTCCTCTCGACACTAGGCTCGGTGGCTGCGGCGGGAATGGTGGCGCGCTCCATCTACAACGACTACTTTCCTTACGAAATTCGTGACTATCTATTCTCCTCCCTTCACGCCTACTTCCATCGTAGATTGTCCTTGGATATGACCATGATCATCGAGGAGTTCGACGGCGGCCTCGAAACTAAAGAAGTCTTCGAGGCCGCCGAACTCTACACTGGGGCCTGCACTAGCATCACCTCCTCCTCGCCCACGTCCACGTCACCCACCCGGCTCAAGGTCCATAAGCCCGGACCCGAGAAAAAAATCGTGGTGAACGTTGACAAAAACGAAGAAATAGTAGACGAATTCCAAGGGATAAAATTTCGGTGGATGTTACACTGCGTCACTGCCAACACGTAAAATCCAAGTACTACGAAAACGATAGAGATATGAATGCCACCTTGAGGTCAGAGGTTCGATCCTTTCACTTAACATTTCACAAGAAGTATAAAGACATTGTAATAGAAAACTACTTCCCACGTATATTTAAAGAGGCCGAGTTTCTCAACGAAGAAATAAAAACAGTCAAGCTATTTTCACTGGATCCAGACAGTGTAGGTTCGAGCCCCGGGGAGGCATGGAGCTCCATTAGTCTAAACCACCCAGCCACCTTCGAGACGGTTGCGATGGATTCCGGGTTAAAAGAGATGATACTAGAGGATCTAGAGATGTTTGTAACGAGGAAGGATTATTATCGAAGTGTAGGGAAAGCGTGGAAGAGGGGTCACTTGCTTTATGGGCCTCCAGGGACAGGGAAGTCGAGCTTGATTGCGGCATTGGCGAATCACTTGAAGTTTGATGCATATGATTTGCAGTTGGATGGGTTGGAGTTTGATTGGGAGCTCCGCTCAGCTTTATTGGGGACGGGGAATAAGTCAATTGTGGTGGTGGAGGATATTGACTGTTATAATCAGTTCAACAATAGGGAGGATGATACTAGTGATGATGATGACGCCGATCGGCCGATGTTGATGCCGATACCGATACCGATGGTGATCCTCCGGTAAGGCAATATAAAGAAAAGGTTAGTGTGGTTCTGTTTCCTCCCTTAATTCTGTTAACCCCTTTTGTCTTCGTATATACTTTCGCCATTTTTAATTTATTAGTTGCAACATGTCACCTTTTCATTTTGGCAAAATTGGCCTTAACACCACAAACTATGGCGATAGTGCACCCAGTACCACCAACTTTGACTAGTAGCCAAAACATCCCTAACTATTGGCTTGGGTGTAGTGAGTGTCATAAATAAAGTCGGAGCTAACTTTTCTTGCCGACGACAGGGAATCCATTTTAATTTTTTTTCCATTTTTCCCTTTTTCTTTCATTTATCCTATTTTTTCATTGTTAAATAACCTAAGTCACGTGAACATGTGTCTAGAAAAGTTAGATTCGGCATCATCTGTGACACACGTTGCACCCATGCCAATAGTTTGTGGTATTTTGGCTACTAGTCAAAGTTGATGGCGCTGGATGCATTTGTGGTATTGTGGGCAATTTTTCCATTGATTTTTACTACATTTGGATCAACGTATAAACTTGACCCTTAAATAATTAGTTCCTCTTTTTACGTTTCTCTTATTTTCATTATTGTTTTTTCATCATCAAATTAAATGTATATATTAAAACTTATCTAAAAGAACATATATAAAGGGTACAAAACATCCACTACCACTGCCTAACCTATGATAATTAGTCAGATTTATATTAGGTTTGTTATAGAAAGTATTTTTTGACACATACAACGAAAATGATATTGATTTCTATCAATGTATTTGTTTATTAGAAGGTAACACTATCTGGAATACTGAACTTCATTGATGGATTATGGTCAAGTTGTTGTGATGAGCGAATCATAATATTTACGACAAACCACAAAGATAAGTTAGACCCAGCATTACTACGTCCAGGACGTATCACGTATGGACTTGCACATTCATATGTCTTATTGCACCCCTTGTGGCTCCAAAGTCCTTGCTAAGAAACTACCTCGGCATAAGTCATCATGAAATCTTCTTGGATGTTGAGAGCTTGATCGAGGAAGCCCAAGAACAATTGATGAGGCATGACGAGGCTGATCTTGCACTTAATGCTCTAGTTGAGTTTCTCAAGTTGAAAATAGTAGAAAATGCAAAAGATGTAAAAAATCTGAATTTAGAGCAAAAGAACACAAAGAATTTTCTCCTTCACTGCTCTCATTTAGAGCTCAGGACTTAGAACTAAATCATTGAAAAAGAATAATGTTCTGAGAGAATTATTACAAATGCTTATACTAACTAGCTAACTCTATGAAAGCATTAAATGATCCTATTTATATCTGTTCTAGAAGTAATACAAAAGAAGAGAAAAGCTAAAAGCATAAAAACAGAAAAATAACAACTTAGCAACGTGTAACAAACTAATGTAAATGAGGATTGCTGAGCTGGAATAACTATTCTCAACACCCCCCCTCAAGCTGGGCAGGGGGAATGAACATGCCAAGCTTGCTGAGAAGATCCTGGAACTGAGCAAAAGGGAGAACTTTGGTGAGGACATCAGCTAGTTGAGAAGAGGTAGGCAAATATGTCAATTGTATCAAACCTTCTAGTACCTTTTCTCTGGTGAAATGACAGTCGATATCTATGTGTTTTGTGCGTTCATGGAAGACTGGGTTCTTCCCAATGTGAATAGCAGACTGATTGTCACAATGTAAGGTGACAGGTTGCAAATTTGAGACTCCTAATTCAGCCAATAGCCTGACCATCCAAGAAACTTCAGCAGCTGCACTAGCCATGGCCCTATATTCAGCTTCTGAAGAAGATTTAGAGACTGTTGCTTGCTTCTTGGACTTCCAACTGATAGGTGAAGATCCTAACTGAAGGACATAACCAGTAATGGACCTTCTGGAGTCAGGGCATGCTGCCCAATCAGAGTCCGAAAAAGCTTGCAATGTGAGCTTATCTGTTGCTTTTAATAAGATGCCTTGGCCTTCTGTATGTGCAACATATCTGAGTGTGTGTATGAGAGCCTCCATGTGAGAAGATCGAGGAGAATGCATGAATTGACTTAAATTTTGTACTGTAAAAGCAAGGTCAGGTCTAGTATTTGTAAGGAAATTAAGCTTCCCTACTAGACTCCTGTATAGAGATGGATCTGGAAGTAATTCACCTAGATCAGCTTGTAGTTTCAGATTGACTGGAAGAGGAGTTACAACAGACTTGAAAGAAGATAAACCAGATTCTTCTAATAATTCCATGGTAAACTTCTTCTGTGTTAGAGCAATCCCAGTAGAAAGATAGCTGATTTCAAGCCCCAAGAAGAAACTAAGTAACCCCAAGTCTTTAATACTGAAGGTATCATGAAGATGCTGCTTAAGGAGAGTAAGAGTAGAGACATCATTTCCAGTAAGAATTATGTCATCGACATATACAGCAGCCACAGAAATTTTTGATCCTTCCTTCTTGATGAATAAGGAATAATCATTCTTGCTTTGATGAAAACCTTGATGTGTAAGTTCAACAACTAGTTTGGCAAACCATTGCCTACTAGCTTGTTTAAGACCATACAAAGATTTTTTTAGTTTGCAAACATGATTAGCAGAGTGAGGAATACCTTCAGGAATGGTCATGTAGACTTCTTCATGGAGGTCACCATGAAGAAAGGCATTGTTGACATCTAGTTGGTATAGAGACCAACCTTTGTGAGCAGCTATGGCAATGAGTGTTCTTACAGTTGACATTTTTACAACAGGACTGAATGTCTCTTGATAATCTATTCCATATTTCTGATTGTAACCCTTTGCCACTAACCTAGCCTTGTATCTTTCAATACTTCCATCAGCCTTTTGCTTGATTTTAAACACCCACTTGCATCCAATTGGTTTCTTCCCTGATGGAAGAGGAACAATGTCCCATGTATTGTTTGAACTCAAAGCTCCCAGCTCTTTATTCATGGCCTCAATCCAGTTGGTATCTAAGGAAGCCTCTGTATAGGAAGTAGGTTCTTTGAGAGAGGTGGAATGAGCAATAAGACACTGATGAGAAGAAGGAATGTTGCTGTAACTAAGTAAGTTACACCAGTGAGAGGAAACAACAGTATTACAAACATAATATGCTAACCAGGTAGGGGGCTGGTGAAGTCTAGAAGAAACTCTAGGAGGTGGAGATGGTGGAGAAGGGATGATTTCTCCAAGATCATGAAGATTGGTAGATGTAGGAATGGAAATAGGATTTGAAGATGAATTGATAGATGGAGATTCAGATGAAGGTGAAGATGAAGAATTAGAGGTGGTAGGTGAGGAATTTGAAGGTATGCTAGATGTGGATGAATTCGAAGGTGTTGAAGAAGTGTGAAGTTTAGGGTAAGACTCAAAGGGATCCTGAAAAATATGATCCTGGTTGGAAGCAGGAAGAAAGAAATGAAAAGGAGATTTAAGAGAAGTAGTAGAAGAAATATGAAATGGAAAGTATTTTTCATGAAAAACTATGTCTCTTGAAACTGTGATTTTGTGAGTGGAAAGATGCAGAACTTTATATCCCTTTTGTTGAGAAGAATAACCTAGAAAGACACAAGCATCAGCCCTAGGATCAAATTTTGATCTGTGTACTTTGGTAGTGGAAACATAACATAAACAACCAAAAATTCTGATGTGATCAAGAGAGGGAGGAGTGTGATATAATTTTTCATATGGAGAGATATTGTGGAGGACTTGAAGGGGCATCCGGTTTATAAGATAAGTAGCACACAACACTGATTCCCCCCAATATTTTCTAGGAAGCTTGGACTGAAAAAATAAAGCTCTTGAGGTTTCGAGAAGATGTCTATGCTTTCGTTCAACCACACCATTTTGTTGTGGTGTGTCTGAACAACTGGACTGATGTTGAATGCCATGTTTAAGATATAATGCAAGAGCTTTTCCTTCACAAAGTTCTTTGGCATTGTCACTCCTGATGCAATTGATCACCAAGTCAAACTGATTCTTAACATGTTGTATAAAATTTTCCAAAACAGCAACAGAATCAGACTTATGTTTGATTAAATGTACCCAAGTGTATCTACTGAAGTCATCAACAATTGTGAGGAACATGGTGCAACCACTGTGTGTAGGAACTTTATAAGGTCCCCAAACATCTATATGTATTAATTGAAAGCACCTAGTAGTCTTGATAGAACTCAAAGGGAAAGGCACTCTACTTTGTTTAGCACTAGGACAAATTTGACAAATTGTATCAATCATACTAGAAGTATGTAAACCAGGAATGACATGTTTTATTTGATTAAAAGGCAAATGACCAAGTCTAAGGTGCCACATTTTGATATCATCAGTAACAGATGCAAAAACACATGAATCATCAGTGCATGACTTATTTATAGTAGTGGCTAGGTGAGAATGAGAAATAGTGATATCACCAGAGTGGAGAGGCTCTTCATCAGCATAGTACAAGCCAGACTTCAACTTACCAAGAACTATTTCCTTTTTCAAGGAGGGCCCCTGTATCACACACAAACCAGATGTGAATCTCACAGAACAAGACATGTCTGCACACAACTTGGGAACTGAGATAAGGTTGAAATGAAAATCCGGAACATAGAGAACATCTTTCAAAACTATGTTGGGAGTCAAGTGAACAGAACCAATGTGACTAACTGGGACTTTTCTACCATCTGGAATAGTGATGGTGTTATCTTCATGTTGAATGGGTTTATAAGTTGTAAACTTAGATAAATCATGGCATATGTGGTCTGTTGCACCACTATCAATTATCCATCCAGTATAAGAATGAGAAAATAGGCATATTTTACCTGCAAAATATGCACTGCTAGAAGGAGGTGTCTCAGTGGAAGGTGCACTAGAATCTTCAGAAGTCTTCTGTTTATCAAGCATGTGTAAGATTTGACTGTATTGCTCCTTTGTGAAACTTGCAGGGATCATGTCACTGCCATTATCTGGTTCATCACCTTGAACCATATGTGCAAACCTCCTATGAGTATAATTCTTGTTGTTATCAGAAGGAAAACCATGTATCCTGTAGCATCTGTCCATGGTATGCCCAGTCATTTTACAATGATCACAAAAAAATTGTGAAGGTCTTTTATGTCCTGTAATCTGCCTTCCATGATTCTTATCATTATATTGTTGCTGTTGTGGTCTCTGTGAACCATAGTTAGAATGTGGTAGTTTGTAAGGCCTTGTATCAGAAAACCTTCGCCTATATGCTCCAAATGCCATACTTTCAACTCCTTCATTTGACATTTCACTCAGCTTCTTGTGTTTCTCTTCTTGCTGAACAAGCCTATAAGCTTGAGAAATGGTTGGGAGTGGCTTCATCATTAAGATGTTGCTTCTTGCTTGCTTGTAGCTACCTTTTGACTTCATGAGAAACTGTAGGAGTCTTTGATCTTGTTGTATTTTAAGAAACTTAGCAGTGAGAGTACATGAACAACCATTACATTCACAACTTGGAAGAGGACTCAGATCATCCAAGTGATCCCATAGCATTTTCATTTTGGTGAAAAACTCAGCAATACTCTCTTCACCTTGTTCCAAAGCAAACAATTCTTCTTGAACACTAAACATTTCAGTATTTGAGGCTTGTCCATATCTCTCTTCAAGATCTACCCAAATTTCTCTAGCTGTTTTGAAAAAGAAAACACTCCTTGCAATCATAGGTCCTAAGACACTAAGAATCCATCCTATCACCAAGTCATTACATCTAATCCAGGCCTTGAAAGAATTATCAGTAGAGGAAGGTTTCGGAAGCGTTCCATCAACAAAACTCATTTTATTCTTAGTAGAAAGACCTATAATCATACACTTCTTCCAGGATGCATAATTGTCTCCATCAAAAACCTCAGAAACAAATTTATGACTAGAATTTTCAGTCGGATGAATGTAATATGGAGTACTAGGATCCTGATTCAATTCAAGAGTTCTAGATGTTTCATTTGGTGTTTCATTTGGAATACTATTCTCCATAGTGAAATTGAATTGAGAGAAACGAGGAAAAGATGAAATCAAGAAACAAAAAAAAACCTCCAATCAACAAACCTCAATCAACTTCTTAACAATCCAGAATCAAATCAATTTCTCCGACGAAGACAAGTTTCATCAAACGTATCCAGAATTTCGAACAACAATTACAACCTCCAAAACTCGAAAACTTCAATCGAACAACAAAATCAAGAACAAACAACATCTAACCTTTGAACAAATTCAACAATTTTCAGAATAGCAAAATTGAAGCTACACAACAATGGCGGAAACTTTTCAGCAAGAAATGAGAGAGAATAACGAAGAACAAACCAGGAGAAATCGCAACAACATGAGCGTGGAATCAACCAGCTCTGATACCATGTAAAAAAATCTGAATTTAGAGCAAAAGAACACAAAGAATTTTCTCCTTCACTGCTCTCATTTAGAGCTCAGGACTTAGAACTAAATCATTGAGGAAAAAGAATAATGTTCTGAGAGAATTATTACAAATGCTTATACTAACTAGCTAACTCTATGAAAGCATTAAATGATCCTATTTATATCTGTTCTAGAAGTAATACAAAAGAAGAGAAAAGCTAAAAACATAAAAACAGAAAAATAACAACTTAGCAACGTGTAACAAACTAATGTAAATGAGGATTGCTGAGCTGGAATAACTATTCTCAACAAAAGAAAAGGCCAATAAATTGGAGGATAGTTCCGAGTCCAAGTCCAAATTTGAATTCGAAGATTCTCAATACAAAGATTAGAATGATGATGGAGTTCATGGGAAGGAAAATATAGAAGATTGTAACGACGGAAAAGAGTTATAGTTGTCTCCTATGAACCCTAAAGGGAATGAAGTATGTAGATATGTCACCCGCTACTCCCATTTGTATTTTGTCCAAAAAAAAGCTATTTGTAACTTAGGCTTAGAATTTAGAAAATGCTTCATGCTAGAAGCCATTTTATGAGGGAAATTTTGCCAAACTGGAGTTGCATATGAAGATATCATAATTAGAAACCCTTGTATATGAAGAAGCCAAAGGAAAGGCCCAAAGGGCATTTTGTAGATATGTCATCCGCAAAATCCATTTGTATGTTGTAAAAAAAATTACCATTATACTTGTCTTGGGCTTGGAAAATGTGACATGTATGCTATAACCTATTTTATGAAGACGAGGCCAAATTGGAGTTGTATAAGAAAAAGTCATAATTGAAGACTTTTTTAATACATATATAGAGATTATTTTTCTTCTTTTGATGGCCTTCATAATGAGTTCATGAGCATCTTTCCAAATAGATACTAACATAATGAATATTATATTAGACAAACTCCTGATCCTAACATCATGTGTCTTGATCCTAACAATAAAGCCAATACAATGAACTTTTCAAGGAGAATCATTACCCACAGAAATAAACCTATTTGCCCCCAATAATCTATGAAGTTATGTTTTTAAACAAACATGGTAAGGGCGTCAATCGGAAACAACTCAACAAGTATGAAGTTAGGAGTTGTACTTCTTTAGCTCCTTTGGTAGAAGTATATAGCCAAATTTATTTTTGGAGCCCCCACTAATCCCATGGTAAGATGAAGAGCCTTATCAGACTGGAACTTCTCGCAAGTTAATCTGGCCTAGGTCTGTGGGCAAATGCTTTGAGAGTGAGGGGGGATGGTAAGGGTAAACCCTCTTCTAAGTGCCCTTAATGGGGATCGAACCCCCAACCTTGAGGTTGGAAGGTTATTTCCTTACCACTAGGCTAAACTTAGCTTGGTAGTACATATATAGCCAAATTAACATCAACAAAAACTATCATCTCTATATTCTATGTAGACCATCGAGTTCATTCATCATACACCGGGGTGTACCATGCATGTGCATGGTACACCCAATAATAATTTTTGCTCATTTGGAACTCTCCTTTTTTTAGTATATTTTGCTCATTTGGATGATTTCAAATGAGTAATGAGCAAAAAAATAGCCTTGGGTGTACCATGCTTATGGTATACCCGTGTGTATTATAAATTTTTTGTAGACGATCAAAGTTTGTACTTGAGATTATACTAATGTTTGGCCCGTGATTTGTTTCAAATTTCTTTAAAAATAATATGAAACGTTATTCTATCACAAAATTCATATTTCAAGTTTACACTAAAAGTGCACATTAATCCAAGAACGCTATGTAAAAAACTTATATGGACTTGGTCCACACTAAATTAGTGTGGACCTAATGCTAATTCATGTTATTTATGAAAAAAGGATCACTATATAAAAACAATAAATATAAAAGATGAATAGATATAAATTATGAAGTTTGACTATGAAAAAAAAAGTCACTATGTCAAAAAGTGAAAATTTCATCATGATAAACTAATGTGAGAAAGAGTCACTATGGTAGATAGTAACGGTATAGTGTAACTTAAAATTTGAAAAGGCTACTATGTAGAAAAAAAGGGTCACTATGTTAAATAATATTATTGTGGACCAGGTCCACGCAAGACTAACTCGAAGGCTCTTGAGGTTGAATTCACTTGCAAAATGACTTTTATGACGAATAACGATTGACGTTTCTGTCAATGTAGACCTCGTCGCAGTTTCTATTTTGTCGCAAATTTGTGACTAAAATTTTACTAGTCGGTATCTAAACTGTGATCAATATAATTCTGTAGCGACTTAGTGACTGGTTAATAATTTGGCTAAATTTTTAAGTGAAAGTAATTAGTGTCTATTTTTTTTTTTCTAAAGATAAGGAAAGAAAAATATAAGGAGATCCCCTCTCAAGTGGAACTCCCAGTAGTCACTTACAAGTAGAATTATAGTGTTTAGAATTATAACATGGATCAAATAAAGGACGAATCAACTAGATGTATCACATTGGCAATCCAACCAGAGGTGAAGCCAGTAATTTATAGTTACGGGGTCCGTATGGCCATTACTTTTTCTTCAGCTTTCTAAGAATGATCGATATAAAGGCGGTGTAAATTTTTTCATCAAGCTTAAATTTGATTAATAATTGCATTTGTATTATCTTGAAATTTGATCAACCTTAATGTTTATAAAGGAGAAAACAAAAAGGAGATGATCGAAGAGAAGGAAGGAAAAGAAGAAGATGAGAAGGAAAAAAAAATTACGGAGTACTAAGGCTATGTTTGGAAACATAAGTTGAAATAGAGTTGTAACTGATAAGGTAGCTGGAAATTTTAGCACCTTAATTGAGAAGCTATATTTGATAGCAACTCAATTTCAGTCAATTTTTGAGCTTAAATTTAATTTAAACTCTTACCCCAAACACGACTATTTATTTTATTTGACTTAAACTTTTAGCACCTACTCATTCAAGATGACTTAGATGTGTTGCCAAACATAGCCTAAAAGAGAGAGACACTAGGGGAAAAAAAAGGAAGGGCTGCGGTTTCCTTGGAAACCGCAGCCCTTTTTGTGAAGGGCTGCGGTTAGCCTTAAAACCGCAGCCCTTCATGCGAGTATGAAGGGCTGCGGTTTTAAGGCTAACCGCAACCCTTCACAAAAAGGGCTGCGCTTATGCTAGAAACCGCAACCCTTCATACACGAAGGGCTGCGTTTTCTAGGATAAGCGCAACCCTTCCTATCCCGCCCATTCCAAACGTGAGTTTTGCGCGCAACACACAGTAGCACTCACTCGCAAATTTTCCCTCGCACACTCAGCTCACCCCTCTCCCTCCCACTCACTCGCACACTCACTCCTCTCCCTCACACTAACTCGCACTGCCCTAACGGCCATCACCGGATCACCGACACATCGCCGGAGCGCCATCCCATCGCCGATGCACACTTCTT
The DNA here is from genome assembly GCA_947646795.1 of Beta lomatogona. NCBI lineage: Eukaryota > Viridiplantae > Streptophyta > Magnoliopsida > Caryophyllales > Amaranthaceae > Beta > Beta lomatogona. Next base: position 233,416 of record CANSNZ010000512.1, read on the forward strand.
CTTCTCTTCTCTCAGCGTTGCCTGAGCTCCTTCTTCTTCTCTTCTCTCAGCGCGCCTTGACGCCACCACCACCACCACTACTGCATTGTCGGTAATTCCCCTCTCACTCTCTCTCCTCTTTGTTTTTTTTTAATTTCTCTTCTATTTTGTGTTGTAAAAACCGATTGTAGGGGGGTGGGGGGGAGCTTGTGGAGGGTGGGTAGGGGGTGGGGGGTCTTTGGGCAGGGGGATGGGGATGGCTGGGGAGGCTGGGCATGGGGTGGGGGAGGGCGGGGATGCTGGAAAAGGGGTGGGGGAGGGCTGGGAGGGCTGGGCATGGGGTGGGGAGGGCGGGGATGCTGGAAAGGGGGGTGGGGGATGGGTCGGGGAGGGTGGGCATGGGGGGGGGGAGGGGGGGGGAGGCCGGGCATGGGGTGGGGGAGGCGAGAGGATCTTGGAAAGGGGGTGGGGGAGGGGTGGGGAGGCTAGGCATGGGGTGGGGGAGGGTGGATAGGGGTGGGTGAGGCATTGTTGTGAAGGCATTGTTGTAAGTTGTAACACATGTTTGGTATCACTACTATCTTTCATTTTCTTTTTTGTTTTATAATGTAACTATGTAGATTTTTAGGCTTCGGAAACGAAAATTAAAGGTCATTTTACGCCTACATGGCAATGGAATGCTCTCCACATTTGTAACACTTCTCACTAGCTCCGCCGCTACCAGCTGATGGGCATTCCATTGCCATGTGACCTGATTCTCGGGTCATTTTAGGCCTAATTTAGTCTTTTTTGCTTCCGAATCGTACTTATCGAGTCATTTAACCCCAAATTCTTTGTGAACATGATTATATGAGGTATAATGTAACTATTGTGTAGAGTTTTAGGCTTGCATTTGTTCTTGGTAGAATTTCGAAAACGAAAATTAAAGGTCATTTTACGCCTACATGGCAATGAGGGATTGCGGTGGGGGCAAGTAGTGGCGGTGGTGGTGGGGGTGTTGTAAATGTGGAGAGTCAGGTCACATGGCAATCGAAAGCCCATCTGGTGCTCTCCGCATTTATAACACTTCCAACTCCGCCGCTACTAGCTGATGGGCATTCCATTGCCATGTGACCTGATTCAATTCTCGGGTCATTTTAGGCCTATTTTAGCCTTTTCGCTTCCAAATCGTACTTATCGAGTCATTTAACCCCAAATTCTTTGTGAACATGATTATATGAGGTATAATGTAACTATTGTGTAGAGTTTTAGGCTTGCATTTGTTCTTGGTTGAATTTCGGAAACGAAAATTGAAGGTCATTTTACGCCTACATGGCAATGAGGGATTGCAGTGGGGGGCAGTAGTGGCGGTGGTGGTGGGGGTGTTGTAAATGTGGAGAGTCAGGTCACATGGCAATCGAAAGCCCATCTGGTGCTCTCCACATTTATAACACTTCTAACTCCGCCGCTACCAGCTGATGGGCATTCCATTGCCATGTGACCTGATTCTCGGGTCAATTTAGGCCTATTTTAGCCTTTTCGCTTCCAAATCGTACTTATCGAGTCATTTAACCCCAAATTCTTTTTGAACATGATTATATGAGATATAATGTACCTATTGTGTAGATTTTTAGGCTTGCATTTGTTCTTGGTTGCATTTCGGGAACGAAAAGGTCATTTTAGGCCAAATTTTGCCTTTTCGGGTCCAATTCGTACTTATCGAGTCATTTAACGCTAAATTCTTTTTGAACATGATTATATGAGGTATAATGTAACTATTGTTTAGATTTTTAGGTTTGCAATTGTTGTAGGTTGAATTTTGGGAACGAAAAGGGCATTTTTGGCCTATTTTAGCCTTTTCGCTTCTAAATCGTACTTATCGAGTCATTTAACCCCAAATTATTTTTGAACATGATAATATGAGATATAATGTACCTATTGTGTAGATTTTTAGGCTTGCATTTGTTCTTGGTTGCATTTCGGGAACGAAAAGGTCATTTTAGGCCAAATTTTGCCTTTTCGGGTCCAATTCGTACTTATCGAGTCATTTAACGCCAAATTCTTTTTGAACATGATTATATGAGGTATAATGTAACTATTGTGTAGATTTTTAGGTTTGCAATTGTTGTAGGTTGAATTTTGGGAACGAAAAGGGCTTTTTGGGCCTATTTTAGCCTTTTCGCTTCCAAATCGTACTTATCAAGTCATTTAACCCCAAATTCTTTTTGAACATGATTATATGAGATATAATGTACCTATTGTGTATATTTTTAGGCTTGCATTTGTTCTTGGTTGCATTTCGGGAACGAAAAGGTCATTTTAGGCCAAATTTTGCCTTTTCGGGTCCAATTCGTACTTATCGAGTCATTTAACGCCAAATTCTTTTTGAACATGATTATATGAGGTATAATGTAACTATTGTGTAGATTTTTAGGTTTGCAATTGTTGTAGGTTGAATTTTGCGAACGAAAAGGGCATTTTGGACCTATTTTAGCCTTTTCGCTTCCAAATCGTACTTATCGAGTCATTTAACCCCAAATTCTTTTTGAACATGATTATATGAGATATAATGTACCTATTGTGTAGATTTTTAGGCTTGCATTTGTTCTTGGTTGCATTTCGGGAACGAAAAGGTCATTTTAGGCCAAATTTTGCCTTTTCGGGTCCAATTCGTACTTATCGGATCCAATTCGTACTTATCGGATCCAATTCGTACTTATCGGGTCCAATTCCCCTGCCCCCCACTTGCACGCCCCTTCCCCTCCCCCCCTGCCGCCCCCCCTCCCCCCCCGCATGCCCCTCCCCTCTTGCACAGCCCCTCCCTCCCCCCCCACCGCAGCCCCTCCCCTCCTCGCTGCCCTTCCCATCCCCCCACCGCACAGTTCCCTCCCCTCCCCCCCACCTGCCCCTCCCCCATACCGCATGACCCCTCCCCCTCCCCCACCGCACAGCCCCTCCCCCTCCTGTTGCCCTTCCCTCCCCCCCCACCGCACTGACCCCCTCCCCTCCTGCGCCCCCTCCCCTCTCCCCCACCTGCACCTCCCCCCCCTGCATGCCCCCTCCCTCCCCCCCCTCCCTGCCCCCACCGCACCCCCTCCCCTCCCCCCCGCATGCCCCCCCCCCGCCTGCCCCCCCCCCAACCGCACAGTCCCTCCCCCCCCCCCACTGCACACCCCTCCCCCCCCCGCATGCAGCCCCTCCCCTCCCTCCACCGCAGCCCCTTCCCCCCCCCCGCTTCTCTCCCTCCCCCCGACGCCCCTCCCCCTATGCACTGCCCCCCTCCTCCCCCCACTGCACAGTCCCTCCCCTCCCCGCTACCCTTCCCTCCCCCCCCCTGCACGGTTCCCTCCCCTCCCCCTTGCCCCCCCCCCTCCCCCTGCACGCCCCTCCCCCTACTGCACAACCCCCCCCCTCCCCCCCACTACACAACCCCTCCCCTCCCGCTGCCCTTCCCCTCCCCCACCTGCACACGCCCCTCCCCTCCCTTCTGCCCCTCCCTCCCCCCACCGCACAGCCCCTCCCCCCTACCGCACCCCCTCCCCTCCCTGCCCCCACTGCACAGCCCCCTCCCCTCCCCTCCCCCTGCTTGCCCCCCCTCCCCCCTGCCCTCCCCCAACCGCACAGCCCCTCCCCCTCCCCACCGCCCCCTCCACACCCCCTCCCCCCCCCGCACAACCCCTCCCCCTACCGCACGGCCCCTCCCCTCCCCCTCTTGCCACGCCCCTCCCCCTCCGCTTGCCCTTCCCCTCCCCCACTGCCATGCCCCCTCCCCTCTCCGCCTGCCCCTCCCTCCCCCCCCACCTGCACAACCCCTCCCCCCACCGCACTGCCCCTCCCCTCCCCTACCCCCCACTGCACAGCCTCCTCCCCTCCCCCTCCCCCGCCCCCCACCGCACTGCCCCCTTCCCCTCCCCTTCCCCCCACCGCACGGTCCCTCCCCTCCCCCCACCGCACACCCCTCCCCTTCCCCCATGCCCGACCCTCCCCCCCCTACCTCCCCCCTCCTCCCCGCACTGCTTGCCCTCGCACACGTAACCCCCTCCCCACACCCCACCCCCTTAGTGGCAATGTTAATTTTAATTTTTTGTTATATTAATGCATTATTTGTACAATTTCAGGGAGATGGCGGATGTGCATACGGATAACACCACAAGTAGTGCTGAACACACTACCGAGGATGAGTCTTTCGATGCAAGAAAGGAACGGGGTAAATTGTCTCGATTTCGCCGTGAAGAGATAAATGCACAAATGCCTAGGAAGTCATTGGCGACCTAAAAAAAGAAAAGGAAGGGGACCTACAAAGTCACTAGGGAAACACACAAATATGACTTTGGAGTACGATAGCATGGGTCAACCTTGTGGAAAGTGGCGTCAAAAGTATGGCATGCAAGTTGGCATTTGCATGCATAAACTCTCCATTTTGCACTCATGGAAAGAGGTGCCCGAGGGATTGAAGCGGTGTCGATGGGAAGATACCATGGTAAGCTTCAAGTACAATAACGTGTAGTTTCTTAATTATTTAGTTAAATATATGTGTAATATTACTTATAGCATATAAATTACAACATTTGCGAAAACTAATTTGTGAACTGCATTTTTTGTAGAATCAATTCAATATCGAAGATGATGAAGCCAAGAAGAATGTATTTCTATCCGCGGTTGCCCAGAGATTCAGAGATTTCAAGGCTAAGTTAGTGTCTGGGTGGATCACTAAGCGGAGGAAAGTAGTAGGTACAAAGAAGAAGAACATCTACGGCGGAGAAACACAAGTCGATCCTGAGGCTTCACCGGAAACATCATCTGCACCATCCAAATTACCATTTCAAATATGGAAAACTATCAAACCTGAAGAGTGGGAAGCATTTGTTGCCAAGAAAACAACCCCACAAGCTATTGTAAGAATATTTTATTAAGACTTAATAAACTTAGATCCAGTATTATTGTATAGCACCGTACGTAGATAACCTTTGTTTATAATTGTGTGTTTTAGGCAAGTCGTGAGAAAAGTAGCTCGAGTGCAAAAGCTAAGAAGTATTATCATCATTTGGGTGCTCATTCGTACAATGAGGCGAGAGAGAAGTGGATGTTCAGCCATTACCCCACAATAGGGTCGACAACGGCAACGGGGAGTGGCTCAATGACGACGGTTGCACGGCCTCGGCAACCGAGATAGAGTCCTCGATTGGTGGTGTTCGATGCATGGGGTTGATGCAAAGGGAAACAGAGTCTTGCCGACCCGGAACACAACGAGATAGCCAACGCCATTGTAAGTACAGATTATATGGTTATATAAGGTATATATAATATAACTTTTGCGCTCACAAGCTTTTCTCTCTTATACTTATGTAGATTGGCTTGAAGGAAAAAGAGGCAACTGGTGAGTTCACTCCTAAAGGACACATTGATGCATTGCACGAAACTTTAGGACCGGACCACAGTGGACGCGTGAGGGGCGTAGGAGGTGTCCGCCTCGGTTTGAGAAAGGTATATGGTGATCAATACACTACAGCGACAAAATCAAGTGTAAGTAGTGTGAATTCGGCGACATCGGTAGATGTGGAGGCTATGAAAGCCGCAATTCGGGAGGAGCTAAGGGAGGAGATGACCCATAACTTCAACGCCATTTTGGAGCAAATGGGTTTACCGACTTTTGCTGCATTCAAGAAGGGTAGTGATACTACACCTAGCCAGCCTGATCCACCTGTAGGACCCGAGTTGAAGGTAATCACTTAATCCCTTTGCTTTGTTAAACAACTATTGTTACGTTCTTAAATGCATGAAATTCTTACTATATATATGTTGTTTCATAGACTAACTATAAATAAAGTTTTTTTTACAGGAAGAGACACCATGTGAACTATTAGCTCGAGGAGATGGTTATGATAGTTTCATCCTCGTAGCTCATGGCCATGCACAACCCCCTAGTGACCGAGTACGATTGCATAACCAGTTAGTGGATCATAATCACTATGTGGTCACCCTCAATGAAATTGTGTCGGGTTTCGAAGAATTACCTCTTCCGTTGTCGAAGCCGGAAGTTGGTCTACGATTACTAAATGATGCCCTTGGCGTTATGTTCCGTGGGCCGCGTGCATTGGTGCGGTTTTCGGATGAGGTACAATGATTAACATTCATATATATATATGCGTGTTTTCTTTTATAGTTCCTATGATAGTCAGTAATATCTTTACTTTTAACTAAATACTAGGTTTGGGGGAAGGCCGACTCACATGCCAGGAAGGGAAAGAAGGCATGTTCACCTTATAAGAAAGCAAGTTTACGTGATGAAGGTGAACGAAATGTGGTGACGAGAAATGTTTCTAAGGCAAAAAATCCACTTATTATCGATCCAGAGGTGGTGCGAAGCCTTACTACGCCATGCTTTTGGTTACATGAGTGCGCTAGCGATTTACCCGATGAAAGCGCAATTGTTGTTGCTTTGGGGGAGCAACAATTCCACTACCTTGAGGACTCATCGACATTCATTTCGAAGGTTGATATTAAAGAATTCTTATGTGGGGTAGAGTTGAATGTTTCCATGATACAAACATTCATGAGGTAATACATAAGTATATAAATTAAATATACATATACATATATATGCCTTAAGTAGTTTTCAAATCCATAATAAGTAATTGTTGGTTTACTTTTAATATAATCAATATAATTTCTCAGGTTATTGTACAATGAATGGCTTGCAACATCTAGTGCAATGTTTGGTTGGTTATGTCCAAACATAATACGAGATGACAATTGCTTACAAAACAAAGCCGAAGTGAAAGAGTATCTCGACATGAGTTTCAAAGCATCATCTCATTTTGGATATCATAAGATCATTCTTGTTCCTTATATTGAAAAGTATGCTTGTTAAACTCGCTTTACTTTTATTATTCGATACTTAAATTGACCTATTAATTGTTCTACGATTAATAATAACTACATTTTCTTGTTGTAGGGCTCATTGGACACTGCTTGCGATATGTTTGTCACGTAACGAAGTCTACCACTTTGATTCTTTGCGTCGACAACCACCACGCACCTTACTAATCAAATCATTGTTAAATAGGTAGCCTAATCGAAACTCAATATATGCGCACTTATTAATATTACACATTATTCATCATCTTTAAATATATAAACAGTTAGTACATCTAATCTTATAATAATGTTGTTGATGTAGTGTGATGAAGCATATTAGTGCAACAGGACTTCGAGCACCAAAAGCTCCTGTTTGGATATCAGTCGAGGTAACATGACTAATTTATTTGTCCTTATATAGAAACACTTTTAGCCACATACTACACATCTAATTAACATGAATGTCATTGGATGCATCCTTTGGTGAACATTTAGTGTCCACAACAAGAAGATGGACTTGCATGTGGCTATTACGTGCTGAGGTACGATATCGTCAACCAGTGCACTAACGCCGATGATCTTCAAAAGGTATGTAACTTATTAGTATATGTTAGTTTAGATTAGATCGATTGGTAATAGGTATTAATTGGTTTAGAAACCAAAGTAGCACATGCATATATTTGGGAACGAAAATGTCATTTCTAGGCCTATTTTTGCCTTTTACGCTTCCAAATCGTATTTATCGAGTCATTTAACCCTAAATTCATTTTTAACATGATAATATGAGGCATAATGTAACTATTGTGTAGATTTTTAGGTTTGCAATTGTTGTAGGTTGAATTTTGGGAACGAAAAGGGCATTTTAGGCCTATTTTTGCCTTTTCGCGTCTAATTCGTTCTTATCGCTTCTAGTGGAAAAAAACGCAAGGGCTGCAGTGCAAGGGCTGCGGTTTATTGCAAAACGCAGCCCTTAATAGTGAAGGGCTGCGGTTAGCCCAAAAACCGCAGCCCTTAATAATTAAGGGCTGCGGTTTTTGGTATGACCGCAGCCCTTAATTGAAGGGTCTGCGGCTTTTGGGCTAACCGCAGCCCCCTAGTAGGCCCAGTTAATTATTTACTTGGGCGAAATTCTCCCGCGTACACATCCCAAAACAAAATCCCTAACTTTCCTTCTCCCCTCCCCCCGCCGCACGATTTTCCCTCTCACCTCATCAAACCCCCATCCCTCTCTCGACTCTCTCTCTTCGCATCTCTCTTCGCATCTCGCCGCCGTTCGCTCGCCGGAGTTTCTCTCTCTTCGCATAAGCTTGCACGGTCGACTCACGCAGCCGCGCCGGAGATTCACGAGTTCGCACTTCTTCGTTAAGCTTCAAAGCGCCATTAAATTTAATGGTGGAGGTCCGATTCTCTCTCTCTTATTTAATTTGTTTTGTAGTTTTATGTTTTGCAACATCCTTGCCTACGCTTTTCCGCCACCGCGTGAATTCGGCTGCATCCCGTCTTCTTCCACCATCAAAGCCCTAATTTCACAATTAGAGACCATCTACATTGGTTCTTATATTCTCAATTCTACAACAAAATGGAAGAAAAACCCTAAAAAGAAGAAATTGGAGTATGAATTATGGCGGGAATTGAAGAGAATGGTTTTTCATCGATTTTGATTGTGCTCGAGTTTGTCGCATTTTCAGCTTGGGTTGTTGATGAAATGTTGACGTTTTGTTGAATGATTTGTTTAACTTTCGATTTTAGTCGTTGTTTATGTCTATGGTTTGTCAAAGGATTGATGAAATGTTGTGATGATTGATGAGAAATTTGGATTTGGTGGACCGCGTTTGCATCGTGGTCTCAATTAGCATATGGTGATGTATATGAGATCTTTGCTTGTGTGTTTGATACTTTTAGCGATGATAGTAGTCTTATGCTTTGAAATGTGATTGTAGATGCAGCTAGCTTTTTTTAATTCTGAATACCTTGTGAGTTGTGCCTGTCATTGCTATCTCTGCTGAAACCGAAATCTTCTCAAATATCTTGGCTTTGATGAAGGGTAAGTTAGATCCCATAGAACAGGTTACACTTAAAATGCTGTAAGGTTTCATAGGGTTTGGAATAGGTGGGGCTTCGTACACCTCGAAAAACCCCGTTTGCCGGCTTTCATATTCCATAAGGGCAAACCGGAATCGCCTTGAGGGCCATAAAGAAGTCTTGCGAATCTTTTTTTATTTTTTTTATTTTTGACCGTGTTTACAAACGAGAGACATGCTTCCTGTATCTTAATGACGTAGGAAGGTTAGTGAAGAAGTTCGACAAAAGTCTTGAAATGATTTCCACTAATTAGACCTCCGGAGTCCGTTTACTTATTGTGATACCTTTTCGGGAGTCTGAACGGGCCAACGAGTCAAACTCATCGCTATGCCATGACGTACGAGCTTTTTAAGCCATCCGAGGTCGTTTAGGGCCCGAAATCGGCATTTTAAGTATTTTCGGATTTTATTATTTCCTTATTTTCGTATTAGGGTTTTGTTTTGAGTATTTAAACAACTTTAGGTCATTATTTGGAGCAGTTTTTGACTTTTAATAATATTTCGAGTTTTACTCTTTTTCGGTGGATTTCGGATTTTCTACTGTATTTATCGCTTGTAAATGTCTGCGTTCTGACCGAGATTAGCGCTTGCTTTTCTCTTAGATTTTCCGACTGCGTCACTTAAGCACTTTTCTACACCTGAAAGAGAGTGCTGCCATCATTGCTTGTTGCCCTTTAGTCTTTGTCATTATGCACATAGCTTTGCGATGGTTATGTATATTAGAGGTTATAGATAGGAATTTCTTTTCCTGATCAATTGTGCATGTGGGACATTGTGGAATTGAAGGCGTCTTCTTTCTCTGTTTGCAAATGATGTAAAATATGATTTGTACTGTCTCTGCAGCTTTCCAAGTTTTATCTTTACTTTTATCCAGGGTAGGCTACAGATGGATCCTAAGATTTTTCGTTCTTGGTTGTTATGCCATTTTACTGATGCCTGGTTTTTTTCAAGGTATGTCTTTGAAAGATTGGGTCTATTCTACTAGTTTACACTTTACATTCTTGAATTTTGTCAGGTTTATTATTTATTAGCATCCACTGTTAGCTTAATTATGGTTCTTACCCTCCCACAGTTGGATATAAGTACTTCTTTTCAAGTCGTATCCGCAGAGGTATAGTCTATGGTGATCAACCCCGAAACAGGTATGTATTACTTAACAGAGTTATAATTTCATGCTCCTTTAGTCCCTATCAGTATGCACCATTTTCATGCTCCTTTAGTCCCACCCCCTACATAGCCCTGCACACCACCCCCATGCACAGACACCCCCCTCGCACAGCCCCTGCACTCACACCCATGCACAACCCCTGCACACACACCCAACAGACCCCCTGCTCCACAGCCCCCCACAGACCCCCTGCTCCACAGCCCCCCACCTCTTGCCGTACCCTCACCCCCTACATAGCTCTACACACCACCCCCATGCACAGACAACCCCCTCCCACATCCCTCACACCCCTGCACATCCCCTGCACACACCCAACAGCCCCCCTGCTCCACGGCCCCGTCTTGCCGTACCCCCCACCCCCCTACATAACCCCGCACACCACCCCCATGCACGGGACCCCCTCTCCCACATCCCCTGCACTTACACCCCCCTCCCATGCACAGACCCCCTACTCCACACGCCCCCACCTCCTGTCGTACCCCCTCATCCCCTACACGCCCCGCACACCACCCCCATGCACGGACCCCCCCCCGCCTCCCACGGCCCCCGCAAACACACGTACTGACTTTGTTTAATTCATAACACTAGATTCAAAAACGATTCACATTTTCTCTATATTTGTATAAACATCATTTGCAACGAATATTCTTGTGCATGATGGTGTTTTGATGGAAAACCATTGCTCTAGTTCTTTTCCTTTTATTCTCAGATGGCTCAGTATGAGTTGTATTGCTTCTTTTGCTAACTTTAATTTGTTGGTGGTATTACGTAAGAGTTAAGACTGTTGTCCCATTAATCCGGTTGTTTTCTTAGAAGTTCTTAGTTTACTTGATGTAGCTACAACCTACAGAAATATAAAGCAACTTCAAGTATTGAACTCCTTCATAATTAGTAATTGTAGTTTGATGGTGGTATGTTCTTATGCAAGTGGTAAATCTGGTAATCTTATATCTCGGTGTATCTTTTGGTTTGAACTGCTGCAATTTTCTATGGATTGACAATCATAATAAAAGTGTACGGGGGTTCATTGACAACAAGTCAATGAATGCTGTATAAACTCCTTCATAATTATTATTTTCTCTTTGATTTTTGTTCTTTAGGTGTTTTTTGCATTTCATAATACATGTGCTCGGGTCATGTTTGATGATTCTTGCTTTGAAAGTGGTGCCCATACTCCCGGATACGAGTTTAAGTCCATGCTTCTGCAAGTTGAAAGTTAGCTGTACTACTAAAATGAAAAATATCATGTGCTTTGAAAGTGTTGCATTGCATGTGGACTTATAGTTGTTGTTCTTTTGTTGCTGCCGCAATTTCTTTTGATGTCGGCAAGCATTGTCATATTGTTCACTTGTATATGCCTTATAATGTACAACCTGAGATTAGACTTTGTTCTCCTCGCCTTAATTTGTCTTATTTCAAGAAACAAGTTTAACTCAATTGAGTAAGACTTGTAAATTAAGTTTAGACTTTAGAGCCAACAAGTTCAGAAGTGTATAATTATTATTACGTTAACTAGTATATGACTAAAAATTAAACTTAAATTGACAGTGATATTGAATATGTTCTTTCGGTTGAACTAAACATAATTGATTGAATATTGGAGTTGTTTTCGATGCAGGCGTTGTAGGGGTTAATTTCATTAGAGTAAGGCGTTATATATTGATTTGTATTAATCTACGGAGTATGAGAAAAAGGTATGTGTTATTCTTTCTCTTTTTTTGTCTTGCTTTTAATCGAATTATGTTTTAGAAATTAGAACCCTTTTATCCGAAGTTGATTGTTCGAGGATGAACCTTATTTTTCCCCTTTTTCCCCTTAGTTGAAGATGATTGTTCGAGGAATTAGTATGGGCATTGTTGGCCCCTTTGGGATCATGGTGCTGGTTTTGTTTAATTGTTTTTTGCCATCATTGCTTAGTTCATGCTTAAAGTTGGTGAATTTAGTTAGTTATGGATATTTGTAGGATTTCTTGGCCTAATATGCATCTAAGTGATTGTTTTTAGGGCTTTAATGGTTTGATCCATGGTCAAGTTTTTAATTGCTTGATCTATCTATCTAAAACTCTATGTTATTGTAAAATTAATCCAATTAACAAGACTTTATACATCCATGATGATACGAATGTCCAATTTTCCAACGATGCTTTTTATGGTGTTCGTAACTCCTTTAACGGGTCAGATTTCATCCAATTCAATGCTTCTCTTTTCTTTTCTTTTTTTAACATGAATTTCATAAATCTATGTGGTGAACTGAATGTATGGTACATAAGTACTGATGTTTATGATTGGAGATTGCTTTTGTTATTAAGGTTAGGGTTTGTGAAAGTTTTCTACAACTCTAGTGCTGCTTTGAATTTATTCCTTAGTTATGGTTCTCGTAATTCATCTCTAGCTAGTGTGGAATGTTGAGCTATATAGTCGATTATCACTGTTAAGTTCTCCATATAGATGAATTTTTGCTGCACGATAGTGAAAAAACTATGTGGTATGATTTCCTTAAGGGTTAAGACCTGATGATTTTAGTAATATCGCAAGTTTATGTTCATCTCTTTTATGTAAGATTGTGGGATTTCTAATTATGATGACCATTTGTCTTGCTTTTTCTGCGGGTTCCGCATATATATTATATATGAATTCATGCAGATATCTCATCCTTGTTATAGTTGTTTTGAGTAGTGTGTTGTATGCACTAAAGACTAAAGCATTTCGTAAATAAATGTTCTTGGAGGGTATTGTTTTTATAGTGTTGTCTTTTGAGGGAAAAGTTTCGCTTAGGTTTAATGCGCGGGGTTCTTCATTTCATAATATGGAGTTTGAGGGCTTGTTTTATCTTACATGTTATGCGCCCTTTATCTGACCACCCCAAGGTCCCAGTGATTTCAATTTTTGATTGAATGGAACATTTTTGTCATATATGGAACATAGCTCATGTGTGGCTTATTTGGTTAAGTTGGGTGGTTGATTTAGAAACTTTGCAAATCTTATACTCTTAGTGACATCTTTGAAAGTTGAGAGATTTGTTGAGGCGAAAGTGCAGATGTAAAGGGTATATTTTTAATCTTCTCATCATATGATTGCTTTCAAACACATTTTTGTTACGGGGTGGATTGGTGGAAATCATTTCTTGATCTTTGCGTGTTAACATTTTTTATTGGAAACTGGACCTAGCTCATTGGTTCTTATTTTCGATCTTGGATATTGTAGGACATGATTCATTCGGGATGGTGTTACCTGCCACATCCCGACAAGGTAGAAACTGGAGGAGAAGATGCTCACTTCATATGCATATAAAAACAAGCCGGTTGGTGTTGCGAGATGGTGTTGGTGGTTGGGCGAGATGTTGGTGTTGATCTTTGGAGTTTATGCTCGACTACTACATTTTAATTTGTTGCTATTTTCTTTATATTTGTATGAATAACATAAGTTGCAATGAAAAGTGATACTTATATATATATGTAACTATTATTGGATCATTTAGGACAAAAAAATGCAAAAAAAAAATTTTTTTTTTTTATTTTTTTAGTCACAAGGGCTGCGGTTTTGGAAAAACCGCAGCCCTTAGTGGGTTAAGGGCTGCGGTTAAGGGCCAAAACCGCAGCCCTTGGTGAGTTAAGGGCTGCGGTTTTGGCCCTTAACCGCAGCCCTTAACCCACTAAGGGTGCGGTTTTTCCTTGACCGCTGACCCTTAACACGCTAAGGCTGCGGTTAAAAACCGCAGCCCTTCCTAAATGCCAAGGGCTGCTAGTCTAATGGCTGCGGTCAAAAAACGCAGCCCTTGGGCCCTTTTTGACCGCAGCCCTTGGGGTTTTTTCCTCTAGTGCATTTAACTCCATTTTCTTTTTCAATATGATAATATAAGGTATAATATAACTAGTGTGTAGAGTTTTAGGCTTGCATTTGTTTTTGATTGAATTTCGGGAAGGTATATGTCATTTTTAGAACTACTAACTACGGTACGTAAATGATTGAATTCTTATATTATGTGTTTATTCCTTGGTTGTTTTGCAAGGTTTATATGAATAACACACCACGTTTGAGGGCCTTCACCACAGGACGAATTACATGAAGTTCGGGATAAGTTGGCGTCCCACATTTGCGATGATTGCTTATGATACATCTACTAGTTTGTATTAATTCTATGTACATTTTTCATATTATTAAATATATACATATTTAAAGTTAATTATTATATTACGTTCAAAAACTTGTCATATATTATTATTGCAAATTGATCGGTTTTTTTTGTGTCGAAGGGAGGTTTTGGGTGGGGGGGTGGGGTGGGGGCTGCCATGGTGGGCTTTGGGCTGGGCTATGGGGCTGGTTGGGGTCTTTGGGGTGGTGGCGGCAATGGGTGGAGGAGGTGGCGGAGGGTGGGTGGGGTGGGGGTGCGGGGAGTGAAGGGGTTGGGGGTTGGGGTGGGGGCGGGTGGGGGCGGGGCGGGGGAGTGCGGGGGGTGGGCAGGTGTGGGCTGGGGGGTGGGGGTGGGGGGTGGGGTGAGGGGTGGGCGGGGTGGGCGAGGGGGGTGGGGGTGCGAGGGGCGCGGGGGTGGGCGGGGGTGAGGAGTCTTTGGGGGGTGGCGGGGGGTGGGCGGGGGTGGGGTGTCTTTGGGGGGGCGAGGGGGTGGGCGGGGGGTGGGGGTGCGGGGGGTGGGCGGGGGGTGGGGTGTGCAGGGGGCGACGGGGGGTGGGCGGGGGTGGGGGGTCTTTGGGGTGGGCGGGGGGTGGGGGTGAGGGGCGCGGGGGTGGGCGGGGGGTGGGGGTCTTGGGGTGGGCGGGGGTGGGGTGTGCGGGGGGCGGGGGGTGGGCGGGGGGTGGGGGTCTTGGGGCTGGTGGGGGGGGTGGGCGGGGGTGGAGGGTGCAATTTATTTTAAAAAAAAAAAAAAAATTTGAATGTGAAGGGCTGCGGTTTTAAGCCTAAACCGCAGCCCTTCACTTAAATAGGGTTGCGGTTTAGGCTTAAAACCGCAGCCCTTCACATAGAGAAGGGCTGCGGTTTAAGCGAAAACGCGACCCTTCAAGCTTATAAGGGCTGCGTTTTTGGCCTAAACCGCGACCCTTCGATGTGAAGGGCTGCGGTTAAAAACCGCAGCCCTTCTTATCTATTGAAGGGCTGCTATGGAAAGGGCTGCTGGCCAAAAACGCAGCCCTTAGGGCTGTTTTGACCGCAGCCCTTCCTTGTTTTTCCACTAGTGAGAGAAAGTTTCATCCACAAAAAATAAAAGAAAAATAAAAGAAAGAGAAAGTGCGTATAATACTTTATCTTTCGTCCTTTTTATTTGTTATTTCCACTTTTATTTTTTGTCTCACAACAATATCCACGTCACACTAACTCTATTATTTAGATTGTCTATTGGTTTGTTTCCAAGTCAAGTGTGAAAAATGAATTTTTTAGGGAGCATATAAATATATATTTTCTATATAATTATGTGTGATTTAATAAAACCTTCTTTAGAGACAAAGACCACATTTAGTTGAAGGCTTAAGGCCCACCCGATACAAATATCCTGGATTTGGCATTGTCTATCATTTAAAACTAAAACAAAAATATGAAAAATAGAAAATGCAGTTTTTAGGCTTTTGTTGTCAGTTATTTTTTACGGGAAGAGATAATATCACTAATAATAAGCCATAGAACACGTAAAATGATAACTAAGATTTGAAAAATACAGATCTAGCAAATCACAACAATTTTCACAATGAAACCAATTAATTTTAAGCATACTCGAGCACAGCTCCAACTTGATGCGAATAATGTATTTTGATGTCTTTCCATCTTTCCAAGTGGAGACCTTCACAATCTGCTGATTATGTGATTGACATAGGATATTTTGGTCGTTGGACAAAACACCTAAGGTCAAACTACCTAACTAAACCACTAACCTAAGTAAAGTGATAAGGAAGGGTCATTCTTCCACAAGGGCTAAGGAACACCTAAATGTGTCGATAAAACAATAAGCTAGGTCGAAATCAAGTTGGAAATTGTCGGAAACCAACTACGAGCTACCAAATAAGCTAAATATCAAAGATAAACAAAATTAGGAGATGGGATTAAACACCAACTAATCATGAAATAGGCATAAGAATATTAAACATGTTAGTAAATTCGCGAACACTACTTGAATTAGCTATTGACCCAACACACAACTTCCATCCTACTCTCGTAGGCGGAGAAATTCTCAAAGATATCAAATAAGAACTCTCATCCATTACTAACATATCCCGAGGTTCAAAGTAACCCAAGTCAATAGTAGAAACCAATAGGTCACACTCTCATGCCAAGCTAAATCAATCTACTCCAATCTAATACAACATTTAAGTGATCAAAGAGAATGCAACATAGATTAGAAGAACTAAACAAGCAATAGTTTAATCACACAAATCTCTAAATCCAATCTCAAATGCCCAATTCAATCATGGTTGGGTTTTCACCCAAACCCTAACTCACTAACTACTCCATAAACACAAAAATGAGAACTTTAGAGAAATTACCAACTAATAACATGATACTAAACATTAATCTAACATTAAACTAAGCAAAATAAACCATAATAATTAAACTAAGAAATTAATAACTAATCTAATGAAATCAATTAAAATAAAGCAATAAAAGAGGAGATAGATTAACAAATGCTCATTGATTGGTTGTAGAACTTCAATACAAGTTGTCACTCCTTAGATTTCAAAATCTCCAATCTCTCTTTGAGTTTTCTCACTTTTTATCTCTAACCTAAACTATGGAGGTTAATCCTCCCTAAAACCCTAAAAACTATTCTAAAACTGAGAGTGAGTGAATAAAGCTTCCTCTTAAAAACTTGGCTAAAACATAATAAAACTTGACCCTCAAAAGATGACTTGAGGGTATTTATACTACTCCTAAAATTAAAAGAGGAAGAAATAAATAAGGGTAAAGATAGTAAAAATATGGGGAAAAGGAAAAAAAGAAAACTGAAAAGAAAAAGGAAAACAAAACTAAAACATCAGGCATTTCCAGTTTGTTTGGTTGAAAGGATTTGGAAGGAAAACAAAAGGAAGTGGAAGGAAAATTGTTACATTCCAATGTTTGGTTCATTTAAAAAAAATTAAGTGAAAGGAAATGGAAGGAATTGGAAGGAAATACTCTTTAATAAAATTCCACTTTCCTTTCCTCCTAAAAGTGGGGAATTTGGGAGGAAAGAGAAAATTTATACCAAATAGGAGAAGCTTAGTTTTTTTCCTTTCTCTTCTCTTCCTTTTCTTTACAAAAAATGAACCAAACAGGATGTTCAACTCCTTCTCGTATCTTCTTCTCTGGTCAAATGTTTTTGGGATTTTTACTCCCTGTTCGACGCCCGCACACATCTTTATGTCCTCCACAAATTTAATCAACGCTAATATCCAAATCAAGCCACCGGATTCACTTCATCATCATAAAATAGTTGACGTATCACAATTGTGGTGGCTGATTTCATTGTTGTTTGTTCTCCTCGCTCAATATTCACTGTTGATTCATGGTGTATGGTAGAAATCTTAGGATGCCAGGTAAGACCACCTCACGTGCTGTTTATAAATGGGTTGGTTTAAGGAGCGCCTGCTCCGAGGTCGCTCACCCCTCGCTCAAACCTTCTGGAACTCTTCTGTTTTGGGTGAATGAGAACCAAGCGCCCGCTCCGTTATACAGAGGAGCGCCCGCTCCGTTATACTGGGAGGAATTCGCAGATGCAGGTGGTATTAGCTCGGTGGAGTGAGGGGAAACATTGGCTGGTGCTGTGGTGGCTGTTATTAGCGGCTTGTATTTGGAATGTAGGTGGTGTGGTGGAGGTTAAGAGATGACGGTGTTATATTGTTGTGGCCTGTGGGGTAGGGAAGATGGTGGCTTGTGTGGTGTAGGATATGGTGATAGTGTGGTGTAGGTTAGGTTGCGCAAGTTGGGTCTGCTTGCTGTACACATAGTGTCGTGCTGGATAAGAGTGTTGTGGTGTAGCATAAGATTTGAATGACAACTCTAAATCGCGTGCACCATATCTCCAAAATGTTCCACCTAGAAGCAAAACCAAAACACAAAGGGGAGAAACGAGACATGGAAAATAAAAAGTAATAGAAATAATAGTAATTAAAAGGAAATAAAAATAGAAAATAAATTATGAAAAACAAACTAACACGACTATAAAACAGTAAACAAGAAAATAAATAACTTATGAAATTAAGACCAAAAACTAGTAAATAAAACTAATTACTCAATTAAGCTACAAAATATAAAAAGAAGAAATTAACGCTTAAATAGATAGAAATAAATGAAAATAAACTATGAAAACAATATAAAAACTACTCCTAAAAGTGACATTCCAGATTATCTTCCAAATTATTAAAGCAACCCACCAAAAAGGGGGAGAACAACTCTTACAGATGGAGAGAACAAAACAAAAGAAAGCGGTAAAGAAAAAAATAACTCTAAAAACTAAGGAAAAGGGTAAGAAATAGTCTAATTTCTTAAATTAGACTATAGAAGATTGAAACCCCTAGAAAGAGTTTTGGAGAGAGAGAGTGTGTTTTTTGTTGTCAGTTTTAATTTCAAAATAATAAACATGATTACAATAAGTTTGACTAATTTCTAATGCAAATTACTTATTGGATGATACAAATTTAATCATACATCTGTTAGGGTCCGTTTGATTCAACTTATTTTGTCTTATCTTATTAGAAGCTAATAAAAACACCAAACGGGCCCCAATTTTTTCAGCATCTTGTTTTTCAATTATAACTCCTCTCCGTCGGCATCTTCTACTATTCATACCGTGTTCTTACCATGATTCCCAGACCCGTCATTATGCTTATCTTTGGATTCATATGAAATAGACTAAATGGTGAAATGTTCACTGGTGAACATTCGCTGTTTGGGTTTTTCCTTTTTTTTTTCTCCTCAGTTTTTTATGCTCACTACATCCATCATTTATTTTGTACATTCAAAAAGTATATTTACACATCCATAAAAGGTTTTTGTATTACATCCATAGTTTTCTTGTACATCTAAAACCTATTATTGTATATTCATATTTTATTTTGTAAATCCAATAACTAAGTTCTCCAATACGTCCAAAAATTATGTTAGTACTGAAGAAATTATGTCCTCGACTCTAAAGCAATTACTAAATATAACATGGATCATATTATGGAGATAATAAATTCATTAAATTGGGTCGTCTATACGTCTTGCTAGAGGATGCTAATGCTATAGAACTTCAGGTTTAGTAAATAATAAACCCGAAGCCTAATTAGATGGATCCTACAAGGTCACACTTTCACAATCTAGATCAACAAAAGAAAGACCTAGAGCCCATGAAGGACTCTAGGGGTGGCCGACCAAAGAGAAAGAAAAGGAGAGGATTCCTAACCTAATTTGTTCCTATAATTAGGTGTGGGGATTAGAAGATAATGTAGTTAGTTTTCTCTTATTATTTTCTCTCTCCTCTTTTCTCTCTTTTTCAAAAGCTACGTAATACTGTTCCAAGAAATAGAAGAGTCCCTCTTCCTTCCAACTAGCATTGGTGGAGCATTGATATGGATTGGTGGACTTAGTAGAGGAATCTCAATCGCGGTTCTATCTCCGGATCTCGAAGAGCTTTGTGGAAATCACGCGTCAAAGGTTAATTCTTAACTATTATGTGATCCTTGAATGTATATGCATGAGA
Source organism: Beta lomatogona (assembly GCA_947646795.1). NCBI lineage: Eukaryota > Viridiplantae > Streptophyta > Magnoliopsida > Caryophyllales > Amaranthaceae > Beta > Beta lomatogona. The sequence continues at coordinate 253,144 of CANSNZ010000512.1, forward strand.
TCCTGTTTGAAGTGCTTATGAATGTGATTCATGAAATTCCGCTTATAGTATAATCCTACAGTGGTATCAGTTTTAGCCTCTTACATATAGTTTTTTGGTCATAATAATTAGATTTATTTTGATGTGTTCATGGCTAATTTTAATTTGATTAAGTGGAGGAATTGAATTATGGATTGAATAATTAATTGGAATTGTTTAAATGGAGATTTAATTGCTTAATTTTTCAATATAAAGTGGCCGATTTTTTTGAAAATTCAACCCTAATTTTTCGAAATTTAAATTTTGATTTTAGATCTCTAAATTTCGAATATTAAATTAATATTATTAATCTAATTTTCATATTTAAAATTGTTTATGTGTGAAAATTAATTCATGTGAAAATTGTTTTATATAAAATAAGAAATTAATTTATGTGAGTAAACCTAAAATTAATTTAAATGAAGATTTTAATTTAATTTAATTTTCTGAATTAGCCATAAAAGAGTTTATGTTTAATTTAATTAAGATCACTAAATTAATTTTGCAAATGTTGTAATTTTAATTTCCTACAAATAAAAAAAAAAATTAAGGAGGAGGAAGAGGAGCAGCCATGGCTGGTGGCAGAACCACCAGTAGGTGGGCGTAGCTGCTCCATGGTCTGTCGAAAGTAATCGGCGAGGGAAGGTGGCTGCACAGCCACGCGTGCGACGCACGACGTGCGCAGCAGCAGTGTGCTGCCGGCTGTCGCTGGCAGCCTGTTGCCGTTGTCGGCTCGCGGAAGAGAGTGCCGACGAAAGATTTCGGTGGAGGCAACCTGAATGGGTTGTCGGAGTTCTGGTCGTTCGTGCTTCCGGGCAGTGCAGGCGTGGGAAGGCAGCCTTTGTGCTGCTGGCTGCGGTTCCACGGTTTTAATAAAAAAAAAAATTGAAACAACAGCGTAATACTGGCAGCATTATCTCAACAATTTTTTTTTTTTGAAATTTTGTAAAACAAAATTTTGAAAAGATTAAGCAAATTCCAATTATGTTAATTTTGACTGGGTCATAAATTAATTCCATAATTTGATTCTTTAATCTAATTAAAATTACTTGGCTAGATTTTCTAGGATAGAATTTTTAGGTGGTTAGGAATTACTTAAATATTTTATCTTCTTGCTATAATTAAGAATATTGTGATTGATGGCAAGAATAATATGTGATATTATGATGTGACATTTTATATTTGATATAATTGCTATGAATGGCTAGTATGGCCCAAATTTAAGTTAGAAAATACGATCTGCGTATCGTGATGTATTCTTGTAATTTAAATACGATCTGCGTATTGTTAAGTATTTTTGTAATTTATTTAATTCAGATATTATTGAAATTTTTTTGATACTTATGTAATCCAAAGACAAGCCCATCAAGAGAAGGCCCATGGCTAAGGTGAATGGAGATCCATGAACAGACCATGGAGGAGCCCAATCAAGATGCTTAGTTCTTAGGATTAGGGGCCATACTAGATCATATTTATTTTTGCTTTTTATTATTATTTAAAATGCTTATAAGTTTATTGTATGTTGGTTATCAATGCGCTAGAGTTCACTAATTCATAACAACATAATAAACTTAGGTCCCGCAAATATTAAGGTTAGCTTTTCCAAATATAAAGTGCTTATTAACCCTTAATTAATAGTAATAGGTCATGCCTCTGCAAGTTATTATCATTAATTTTGGGAGATAAGATAAAGTTGCGAATTTTACTACTTAGTTTGGTTATCCTTAACAAAATCATCAAAAGCGTTTGGGTTTTGAAGCAAAAGATAGTTAAGCATGCGATGTTTACCAATCTAAACAAGAATTATAAAGTGTTATAATTAGTAAATGAGTTTACTTACCTTGAGAATGTAACGTTAAGATAAGGCATCCGTCTGCTTAGTGTTGCATGTTGATAGGATCTTGTATTCACTTATTCAAATGGGACATTAAAATTGAATAGGTGATCAACCTAGAAACCTTTGCATGTTTTAGGTTGTTTATAAACATAATTTTGAACTTTGCTTTTGTTTATTCTGTCTGTAGATACTATGTCTAACAACAACAACAACTTTGTTTTCAACATTCGTCCTTTCCTTGAAAAGGGCAGGCTGAATGGTGAAAATTTCATTAATTGGGAAAGAACCCTAAGACTCGTACTGAGGTCTAAGGGTCGAGAGGATGTCTTAGAAACCCTACTTCCTATAATTACTGATGAATCGACTGAAGCAGACAAACGTCGTGCTAAGCAGCCCAATGATAGGTTTGTACCGATCACTTGCCTGATGATAGCAACCATGGAGTCGGACCTCCAAAAAAGGTTCGAAACCAAGGATGCTTATATCATCATGCAAGAGCTGCGGGCTATGTTTCAAACACAGGCCCGAGTTGAGCGGTATGAGACCAATAGGGAGATATTGGAAGAGGAACTGCCCTCTATACTTGGATGAAATGAAGTTTGGTGCTTCCACTTCAGGTATATTTGTTATAGAAATCAATTTGACTTCTACTTCTTTATGGGTATTGGATACCGATTGTGATCGATGTGCAGGGACTAAAAAGAAGTAGGAGGCTGGCAAAGGGCGAGATAGAGTTTCGCGTTGGAAATGGAGCACGGTTGCTGCACTTGTCGTAGGAAGCTATAGTCTGCATTTTCCATCTGGCTTTGTTTTAGAACTAAATAATTGTTATTTTGTTCCTTCGATAACTAAGAAATAATTTCTGTTTCTGTTTTGGATTCTGAAGGGTTTTGTTTTGAAATTAAGAACAAGTGTTGTTCTATTTCTTACAATAATATGTTCTATGCTAGTGCTAAATTGATAAATGGCTTATATGTGCTTGATAGGTCATTACAAGTCTATAACATAGATAGAAAGAAACAAAAATCAAATCAATCAAACCTAACCTACATTTGGCATTGTCGAATGGGTCATATAAACCAAAAGCACATCCAAAAGTTACAACAAGATGACATTCTTCCATTATTTGATTTCGAATCATTTGATGTATCTGAATCATGCTTGATAGGGAAGATGACAAAATCACCATTTACTGGAAAGGGTGAAAAGGCCTGCGATCTCTTGGGCCTCATACATACAGATGTTTGTGGTCCTATGAGCACAAAGGCAAGGGGAGGGTTTAACTACTTCATTACCTTCACTGACAATTTGAGTAGATATGGATATGTCTACTTAATGAAACATAAGTCGAAATCTTTTGACAAATTGAAAGAGTTCCAAAACGAAGTACAAAATCAACTTGGTAAGACAATCAAGGCCCTGCGATCCGATCATGGTGGCGAGTATTTGAGCCAAGAGTTTGATGATCATTTGAAGGATTGTGGAATCCTTTCACAATTGACTCTGCCAGGAACACCACAGTTAAATGGTGTATCTAAAAGGAGGAATCAGACCTTATTGAATATAGTTCGATCAATGATGAGTCTTGTTGATCTTCCGATTTCTTTTTGGGGATATGCTCTCGAAACAGCCGCACACACACTAAATAGGAGCCCGTCAAAGGCTGTAGAAAAGACTCCATATGAGTTATGGAATGGAAAAATTCTAAACTTGTCTTTTCTTAAGATCTGGGGATGTGAGGTCTATGTAAAACGTTTACTTTCAGACAAACTTGCACCCAAGTCAGATAAATGTCTCTTTGTAGGATACCCAAAAGAGACAAGGGGTTATCACTTCTATAACCGTCAAGAGAACATTGTGTTTGTTGCTTGTGATGGTGTCTTTCTTGAAAAGGAATTTGTTTCTAGAAAGACAAGTGGGAGTAAAATAATTCTCGATGAAATTCAAGATGATAAACAACTGGACGTGGTTCACACCATGTCAGAGACGGCCCGACAAGACGAAAGTCAAGTTCAGGAGATGACGTATTCAACGCGTGAACCTCCTACCGTCCCACTTGAATCTAATTCAAGCGAAGATCTTCAAGAAGTTGAAGAGAACATTTCTCTTGATGCTCAAGCCCCGCGTAGGTCTAGTAGAGAAAGGATTCCAAACAAGAGGTTGGTTGATTTCCTGTTAAATGAAAACTCTAAAATTATGATTTTGGAGAATTCAGAACCTACTACCTACAAACAAGCTTTGACGAGCCCAGACTATGAGAAATGGCTTGAGGCCATGAAATCCGAGTTAGACTCCATGTCTGAGAATAAAGTTTGGACCCTGGTCGACTTGCCCCTATTGGATGCAAGTGGGTGTTAAAATTGAAAACAGATAAAGATGGAAATGTCTATGTCTATAAAGCAAGACTGATTGCAAAATGATTCAGGTAAATTCATGGTATAGACTATGATGATACCTTTTTTCCAGTAGCAATGCTTAAGTCGATTCAGATACTTTTAGCGATTGCTGCATTTTATGATTATGAAATTTGGCAGATGGATGTCAAAACCGCGTTCTTGAACGGGTTCTTGAATGAGGATGTGTACATGACACAACCTGGGGGTTTTGAGGATCCAGAAAATCCTAAAAGGGTTTGCAAACTTCAAGGATCCATTTATGGATTGAAGCAGGCATCTCGGAGCTGGAATCTTCTATTTGATGAGGCAATCAAGAAATTTGGTTTCCTCAAAAGCGAAGAAGAATCTTGTGTCTACAAGAAGTTTAGTGGGAGCAGGTTAGTCTTCTTGGTTTTGTATGTAGATGACATACTACTCATGGGAAATGACATACCAATGCTTGAGTCAGTCAAGGAATGGTTGAAAAGTTGTTTCTCCATGAAGGACCTTGGAGAGGCTGAGTACATACTGGGAATTAAAATCCATAGAGATAGGTCTCGAAGGATGATTGGACTAATTCAAGAAACTTATATTGATAAAGTTCTTGCAAGGTTCATCATGGAAAATTCAAAGAGAGGATTCATTCCCATGTCACATGGCATATTGCTTAGCAAGAGTCAGTGCCCGACTGATCTAGATGAGTTAAAGCGATGAGTAGCATACCTTATGCTTCGACTATAGGATCTATCATGTATGCCATGATAAGTACTCGACCAGATGTTGCATATGCCTTGAGCATGTGTAGTAGGTTCCAAGCAAATCCAGGAGAAGCACACTGGATTGCAGCTAAATTATCATTAAGTACTTGAGAAGAACTAAAGGCATGTTCTTAGTCTATGGAGGTGAAAGTGATGAGTTGGTTGTTTAAGGTTATACTGATGCGAGCTTCCAAACCGACAGAGATGATTACCGCTCTCATCAGGGTACGTGTTTTGTCTAAATGGAGGAGGAGTGATCTGGAAGAACTCAAAGCAAAGCACTGTAGCAGACTCTACGACAGAATCAGAATATTTAGCAGCGGTTGAAGCAGCTAAAGAAGCAGTTTGGATAAAGAAGTTCTTGATAGAGCTGAATATCATACCTAGTGCTCTGGAAGGGATTGAGTTGTTCTGTGATAACAATGGTGCTATTGCGCAAGCAAAAGAACCGAGATCACATAAGAAATCCAAACATGTAATGAGGAAGTATCACCTCATTCGGGAGATAGTTGACAGGAAGGATGTCAGGATCTGCAAAGTTCACACGGATGAGAATGTGGTTGATCCACTCACTAAACCACTACCTCAACCCAAGCATGAGTGTCACGATAGGACTATAGGCTTGAAGCAAATGTTAGAGTGGCTTTAGATTGTACTAGGTTTAGAGAAATTTGTTACAATGTAGAGATATGGTTTTGCTATTTTATGTTTATGAGAAATAAATTTTTTGTCTTATTTAATTTTGGTTTGGTATTAAATAAAATGTCCAAAATATATCTTGAATTCAATGGTTTTGTCAAATATGTGATTTGATGAATGAAACACCATAAGTGAACATAATTCATAGAATATTATAGTTCCTAATCTAAGTCATTAAATTGGACATAAATGACTTATTGCGGATTAGCATATAAGATTGCTTGATAGCGCTGTTTCATGGGCTATGGGAACATGGAGATGTTTAGTCAATCATATGGATATGTATAGTTGATACATGATCGAACAAGACCTACTTAGAAGTTTCTATAACTTCGTAATTATATTAGTGGATTCCTAAGACATGAGTGGAACACTACTTGGCTTAATGATTGGTATAACTTTGATGCTGTCAAACGCCATGCCGTAAAAGGGGACTATAAAGGCAGCATTCGGGTTGTGCTAAAAGTTGAGTGGGAGTTTTGGTTGCCACAAGATTAAAAAGTCCTCCTATATAAGATAGGATGGGTGTCTTGGCCCCTTGGAGAGTGAAATTTTAAAAATGCATGGTCGTGCTCAAATGGATTATATGATGATCATTTGTTTGTCAATTTGAACTCGGATTTCAAGGATTAATTTGAAGACTAGTATGGATGACATAGAAATATGGTCATACTGTCAAATTGGACACTAAGAGACTTAAGGAATTTGAAGATTGCACACTCGTCTCGGACAAGTGGGAGATTGAAGGAATTATGTCCTCGACTTTAAAGCAATTACTAAATATAACATGGATCATATTATGGAGATAATAAATTCATTAAATTGGATCGTCTATACGTCTTGCTAGAGGATGCTATAGAACTTTAGATTTAGTAAATAATAAACCCGAAGCCCAATTAGATGGATCCTACAAGGTCACACTTTCACAATCTAGATCAACAAAAGAAAGAACTAGAGCCCATGAAGGACTCTAGGGGTGGCCGGCCAAAGAGGAAGAAAAGGAGAGGATTCCTAACCTAATTTGTTCCTATAATTAGGTGTGGGGATTAGAAAATAAGGCAATTAGTTTTCTCTTATTATTTTCTCTCTCCTCTTTTCTTTCTCTTTCAAAAGCTACGTAATACTGCTCCAAGAAATAGAAAAGTCTCTCTTCCTTCCAACTAGCATTGGTGGAGCGTTGATCTGGATTGGTGGACTAAGTAGAAGAATCTCAATCGCGGTTCTATCTACGGATCTCGAAGAGCTTTGTGGAAATCACGCGTCAAAAGTTAATTTTTAACTATTATGTGATCCTTGAATGTATATGCATGAGATCCTGTTTTAAGTGCTTATGAATGTGATTCATGAAATTCTGCTTATAGTACTTATAATCCTACAAGTACATCCAAACACTATATTTGCCCATTCATTATGGACGGTGTTTGCATCTATCTTACATCCATTAGTTTTTTTGTACATTCAAAAAAAATGTTTGAACATATATCCGTAATTTTATTATTGAACATCCAAAAACATATGTTTGAACATGCATCTAAAGATGACAAAAAATAATTAAGAGTATTTTCTGGAAAAAAAACCAATAAGTACATGGCAGCAATATTCATTAGTGATTTAGCTGGACTTAATCGGAACCAATTTTTATTCAGACTCATCCTCGTCCAATTTCTTAGCCTTTTCTCCTGCATTGTCTACTTTATTTTGCATGAATCCTTTTAGCTTAGGACCAGCAGCGTTGTGCTTCATCAATTGCCCGACAACTTCTGCTGGAGTGACTTTGGTTTCCTAGATCAAGTTCTGAATATCCGAGAAGAGTTCATGATGATTCATACCAAGGCAGTGGCGGACCCAGGAATTTGAATCTGGGGATACGGAGTTACGGACGTACAACAAATACAAAAATAGTACAACAAAATTATACTTCATATTCAAACAAACTGATCTAATTCTGCAATGTCCGCAAAAAATCGCATTCACAGCAAATGTAAATTAAAAGCTCAATCCGAAAAGTCGAGTTCAAGTAGATCTCAGCAAAACATGAATTCATTACACAATAAACCAATTAAAATCATATCAAATCATTCAAAACTCAAATTCAAACCCTAACACATTGAAAACAGAGAAATTGAAAAAAAAGAAACAAACTAACTCAGCTAAGTCACCGAGTTGGCGAAGAACGCCCACAAGGCCAGCCATTGCAACACCTTCAAGAAGAGCTTCAGGATCCTAACTAATATGAAATTAAAAAAGTTCGAAACTAAGACTTACCGTTGTCTGGTTTCAGTCGGCGCTCCTCAATGGTGCTCGGTGGACACGGTGGTTCTGGTTCACTGGGTGTCTGGTTTCAGTTGACAGTGGCGGAGGTTGTCTGGTTTCAGTTGAGTGAGAGAGAGAGAGAGAGAGAGGAGAGAGAGGAGAGAGGAGAGAGGAGAGAGGAGAGAGAGAAGCGTGAAATGAAATCCCGCGTGAGAGAAAATGGGTCAGTGCCTTACTTCCTTTGCCCAGCGTGATTCAGCCTTTCTTTTCTTTTTTTTTTTCTTTTTTTTTTTTTTTTAAAAGCTTTTTTTTTTTTTTTGAATTTGGGGTGCAAATTTGTACCCCATGTCCCTTAATTAGGTCCGCCACTGTACCAAGGTAGTTCTTAGCAAGGACTTTGAAGCCACAAGGAGTGCAGTAAGACATGTGAATGTGTAGGTCCATGCGTCATGGACGTAGTAATGCTGGGTCTAACTTGTCTTTGTGGTTTGTGGTAAATATAATGATTCGCTCATCCCCACAACTTGACCATAATCCATCAATAAAGTTCAGTAATCCAGACAGTGTTACCTGATAATGAACAAATATACATTCATCAATTATCATCATCATGTCAGTATACATGTATATACTCCCTCTCAAAGGCGGGTCCAACTTGTAATTTATAAATTTGGTTGGGCATTGAAATATACTGACCCAATAGTATACCAAAATTTTAACAAATCCATAATCATGAATAACCCTCGAAAAATTATTTAATTTCTAATTAAATGGCTTGCGATTTTTAATCATTTTGGGTTAAATCAACTGTTTGTTGCTCCAAAAAATCTTTAAGAAAACTCATGATTTTTGAATTGACAAATTTAGTTAGATTATACCTAGATATCATCAATAATTGAATGTATTAACAATTCTATGATAAGAATATTCAATGTACAATCGGTTTTTCTATTCTCTATGTAGTCATACTCAAAAAACGTACTTTTTAGGTGTTTTTTTACAAGACAATACTTTTTGGGTTTTATTCTAAGAAATTGTGTTTTTCTTTTTCTCTTTATCTAACTAAGAGACAAAAAGAGGAGGTTAAATAGATGACCATTATACTATATACTTTTCAATATGTTGTTCCTATTTTGAATATTTCAATAAATAATATGATTTATTGATTAAATTTCCCATTAGTTTTATGTTGCAACAAATGTGTTCATACTATATAGTAGTCATTTTTTACCTTTTAACCCCCTCAAACTTTTGCCTAATTGGTTGTCTAACATAGAGTAACTCAAAGAATAATAAATGTGTTCACACTATTTTGTAGTTACTTTACTCTTTTACCCTTTAAACTTTTTGTATCATTGGTTGCCTAACATAGAATAACTCAAAAGGACATGAATCTTTATTTTTAGTTAATTTAATTTTATTTAAAATAGTGGAATCTTGCCCATTTTTTGAGTTGCATTGGTTTTTTCCCCGATTCTAAATAGGAACAACAAAAGAGAAGGGAGAGAGTAGCTTTCTATATTATTTTTGCCCCCCCAAAAAATACTCAATTTTTTCAAAAAATTGGTGGGGTACATGCCATTCATGACATCATGTTGACCCCCTATGCAACCTCTGTCCGTTATTGTTTGCTCCATAAATTGTGTTATCGTGGTTTCCAACGCATAACTTTAAACGTTAATATATCTAATTCCCTACATGTAAAAATTATAAAAAAAGTTGATATTCAGAAAGTATATATAGAGATCACGAATCTAACAAGATCCCATGTGACTATAAACACATCAAAGAAGAGTGTGTGTAGTGCAAATGTCAAACCATGTCGTCTATCTTGAAACGGAGGAATTAAGTATATATAAAAGACGGAGGAAGTAAGCCCATGGTTGCGGGAAGGAGTTAAAGCCTAAAAATTTGGCGAGCAAAATTAAGAAGAAAAACACAAACCTTGTCCACTCGATGACCAGCACCATCATCCCTGTCGTGGAACTGTATACAACAGTCAATATCCTCCACCACCACTATTGACTTATTTGCGGTGCTCAACAATGCTTTCCGGAGGTCGAAATCATCCTGGATCCCATTCAACTGCAAATCATATATATCAAAATTCAAGTAATTCGCCATTGCTGCAATCAAGCTTGACTTCCCCGTCCCTGGAGCCCATAAAGCAGGTAGCCCCTCTTCCACGCTTTCCCGACACGCCGATAATACTCCTTTCTTCTCAAAAACTTGTCTAGATCCTCTAACTAAGATCATCTCTTTTAACCCGGAATCCATCGTCACTGTCTCGACGGTGGCCGGGTGGTTTAGACTAACGGAGTCCCACAAGTCTAGCAACCCCCAACCCGACAAGTTGCCTGGATCATTTATCCTAAAAAGCTTGATTGTTTTTGTCTCTTGTTTGAGAAGCTCTACCTCCTTTAGAATATGTGGGAGATACTTTTCTATTACAATATCTTTAAATTTCTTGTTAAATGTTAAGTGGAAAAATCGAACATATGCGGTTGTATGAGGGGAATCCTCCTAAATCTATGAACCCTCAAGGACTTACCATCGATGTGTTGGCAATGTAACATCCACCGGTATTCTATCCCTTGGAATTCGTCCACAAACTCTTCATTTTGGTGAACGCTGAGCAGAATTTGTTTGTCGGGCTTACAGACCTTCAGGCGGGTGGGTGTCGTGGACGAAGAGGAGGTGATTTTGGTGCAGGCTCCAATGTAGAGTTGGGCGGCCTCGAAGACTTCGTTGGTCTTAAGACCACCGAACTCATCGATCATCATTGTGATCTCCGAGGATAATCTACGGCTGAACATGGAGTGAAAGTAGGAGAAAAGATAATCACGGATTTCGTAGGGGAGGGAGTCGTCGATGATGGAGCGCGCCACCACTGAGCATATTGTTGAGAGGATGGATTTTGCTGCCACCATTTTGTTGGACTGATGTATGGCCGTTAAAGTAGTTAAAAAGAAATCTATACAAATATATTAAAAGCGTGCGAAAGAAA
>CANSNZ010000513.1:0-134255 GCA_947646795.1 Beta lomatogona
CTGTTGTCCATCGAATTGCTTGTATAGCCAATTTTACCTTTATGTCGTTGCTCAAATTATAAGTCAAGTTGACAATTAATATTGGACAAAGATGGATTATTATGGTGAAAAAAATGAATTTTATTTCAACTTGATAAATTGATCGTGTTTAACCAGTAAAAAAATAAAATGTATCTAATTGAGTATGATAATAGTGTGACTCATAAAGTCATAAGTAGTCATTACGTGAAATCATAGCAATTAATTTGAAATTACGTATAATTATTCCTTATTATTTTTAGCAGTAGGATTTGAAATATCATGGTTAAAATATAGGCGAGCAATAACGTTTAATAGTTGGAACAATTAGAAATTGATAGTGGCTAGTCGACATAATAGAGGTACGAGTTGTGAAATTTGTGTCCATACATGTGTTAATAGTGACAAACCGACAATGGATTAGTGGTTTTCACCTAAGAAATAATAAATTTGATAAACAATTTGGAACATCTATATATATTAAGAAAGTGGTAAACAACATTAATCTTAAAGATTAGGCAGAAGCATAACATAGAAGAAATGTTCAAATTATGACCTGAGAGAATGCGATCAACAAGGCTAAACATCTGAAGTTGTCTGAGTTGGAATCCACATAATCCACAAAATCATCAAATCTCTTTGTATGATCCTTAGGGAAGTCCTAGTGCATCAAAAGAAGATCATATAGGCAATTATATGTATTATTAGTACCACTTAACCATATTAACCAAACAATATGAAACATTCAAGTGTCATTTAATAATGTTGTACCTTATCCCAGTCGTCATTTAGCAATACATCTGCTGTGATTAAACTCTCCACCAGAATAACTAAGAACATAAACAGTATATACTGCCAAAAAAAAAAATTGTTAGGCCAAAATGTTTACTAATGATTAATAAAGTAGAAAACTAGAGCTGTATATTATTAACCAAATAATATGTTTACCAAAGAAAGTAAAAAAGTTGCTCCTTGTATCAGCTCCTGCATGGCCCGTACATGCTATGAAACTAAATATGATTCCAGTACAAATACAAGCCCATAAAAACCTGTAATTTTTGTTAATGAATAAGTTAAGAATTTGCATTAAAAAAAAAGAATAAGTTAAGATCTACTAACTAGAAGATGAGAGAAAAAAACTTAGATTCGAGTAACATGCATTAAACTTTCTCATGAGTCATGAGGCATTTCATCATGTTAGTTACATAGTACATAAAAGTATACAACTATACACCTCTATTTATTTTTTTGCACTATTCACAAATTTCACTTTGACCATCGTTTGTAATTTGTACTTAAAGAAAAATATATTCACGTGGATCTTGTTAGATTCGTATTAATATGTATTTTATAAATATCTACTTTTTATAATTTTTACAAATACAAAACTAAAGATATTAGTGCTTAAAGTTTTACATTGACATGCGTGAAAAGAAAAAGGGTAACAAACTTTTAAAAAGAGAGGGAGTACATAAAAAGCTGTGAATAGTAAAAGGAATTAAATCAGATTAGATTAGACTAGAGAGGACGATCAAGAACATACCATAACCTTTTAATATCTAGACCATATCACATTTGATCTGGTTAGTGAAATGTATTAAGATTTGGTCAAGTAATTAGTAATTTGAGTAGCTTTACCCTGACTCTTTTTACTTGTCACATTTACTTTTTAACCATATCCAAGACCAATCACACATGCATTGATACAAATCCGATAAGTTGCAACAACATAATATTTCCTCTTATATACTACTTGTAAAAGAAAAAGGTCAGCCCTTAATTAAGAAGCATATGTTGAAAGTAAAATCAGGCATATGGAGTATAAACATAGTTTAAAGAACAATGTTGGATCATATTGGACTAGCTAACAGATACTTAAAAAACTTAATTTCCTAAGAAACTAGCTAATTGCCCAACAATGCTTGTGAATGAAAGAAGGGAAATTTATATACCATGGAAGAGAATACTTTTGATAATCTCGTAAGCAAACAGCGATCATCCATACAGAATACATAAGAATCGCGATACCGGTGAAGGCCATGACTGAATTTGTGAGTTTAAGTGATGCTTTGATACATTTCTTGGCAGCTCTATCCATGCTAATGATCCTAGGATGCTGTAAAGAAGCCATTATCTAATATGTGCAATGATATAATGCAAGATCATTGGATTTATGTTATAGATGATGATTCGAGTATGAAAGTTTGGCCACGTATTGTTGTTATTTGAAAAGATTGATGTGGTTTTTGTTGATGGAAGAAATCAGCAGATTGATTGCATAGGTTAAATTTTGTAAGTTCTTAGAAGTTTCGCATACTTTTTCTTTGTTTCGAACAAGTCAAATGAGGGAAATTTCCGGGAAATTGTTTAGGTAATGGTGGTAGAGTAAGTCGGGTCGGTTTTGGATCGGATCATTTCGGTTACATGCAGAAATTAAAATATTTGACCATGACTCGAAATGTTCAATTATGGGATAGTCGGTCGGGTTAACGATCATGGGTTGTTTGGCAATCGGCGGTTGGTTGTTGGCTTTTGGCTGGTTTAGCTGGCTTGTTTGACCTGGAAGCATTGGATGTATGTATTGGCTTTTTAAGTTGGCGGTTTAAGCCAGCGGTTTGCAAAAGTTTTTGGCAAAATAAATTGTGGTTGTTGGTTGTTTATTAGAGAGTTTGTGGGCCAACAAGCCAAGAGCCAATCCAAAAAGCTACTCCAGACAGCTTTTTCATTTTTGGTTTAAAAGCCAGCTTTTCAGCCAACCAAAAAGCCAATAACCAAACACTTTTTTTGGCTGTTTGACAAATTAAAAAGCCAAAAGCCAATGAAAAAGCCATTTACCAAACATGTTTAGAATTTTCATAAACTTTCTATTTTCATTTCTAATGTAACTATTTTAAAAAATTGCATAACACACACAAATGCAAAAATGTAATAGTAATATTTTAATAAATTCTTTTAAATAATTAGTTTTGTAATTACCAAACTATGTATTAAAATTGTCAAAATACGAGGAGTAACATATAATAACGTTAATTCAAAAACTAACATAATAATTCACCCTTATTAGACTTTAAGGCAAAAAAAAAAAAGTAAAATTCAACTTTATTTTGCTTCAACTTAATCTTGTTACAAGATATTTAAGCGGGAAATTATTGACTCTTTTGAAAGAAGTAAAATTTGGACACTCAACCATTGGGTCAATTCCGGGTCTAGTCGAGCTTAGGACTTATTCTCTTTACCTTATTTTTCTTTTTCTTAATTTTTTTAAACTTTTTTTTACTTTTTTAAAACTTTTCATATTTTTTTAGAAATAAAGCAAAAATAAAGTGAAGAAAACAAGCCTTCGGCCTCTTATTTATTCGATTTTCACGGGTTTATTACTTTTGGATCCGGATCCTAATTTTATGTTCAAGACCCTATTTTTATCGGGTCAGTTTGCTTGTCAGCTCAAAATTTGCCTGGTGTACTTATTTTTTTATCGTAATATTGAGCAAATGGACAAGATCAACACATCCGGTTGCTGTGGTGTAGTGGTTATCACGTTAGTCTTACACACTAAAGGTCCCCAGTTCGATCCTGGGCAGCAACAAAGTTTGCTATTTTGAATTTTGTGCTTTACCGTTTTGTAGTTTCTTTTTGGTTTTTTCATTGCCCAAATGATTTTAAATAATTAGTTCTGTATATCTGAAAATAGTTGTGATAAAGAATGATAATTTATCATCCCAAAGATACGAGACATTTGTGATGAAGACGGCGCAGAGACAATTTACTTTTGTTATATTCATATATGTATTATATTACAACCTACAGAGAACAGAGAACTAGATATATAAACTGGGTAAAATAAGATAACCTATTTAGGTGTGAAAGAATGGACGTAAAGCCCAAATAAAAAGAGACCATATAACTGTACAAAGCAAGATGGGCTATAAAGCTGTAAACTACTGTAAAATACTACTACATACTCTTTTACCCCCCCACCCCCTCAAGCTGATATGGGGGATGAAAATCAACCATACCCAGCTTGGACATGAGGTGCTTGAACTGAGAAGAAGGCAGAACTTTTGTAAAAATGTATGTGACTTGTGATTGAGTGGGCAGATAGGTCAACTGAATCAAACCCTCAAGCACCTTCTCTCGAGTGAAATGGCAGTCAATGTCGATGTGTTTGGTGCGTTCATGGAAGACGGGGTTCTTGCCGATGTGAATTGCAGATTGATTGTCGCAATGGAGGGTAACAGTCTTGAGATTAGAAATGCCCATTTCTGTGAGTAATCGCACTACCCAAGTAATTTCTGCTGCTGCTTGGGCCATGGCACGATATTCGGCCTCGGAGGAAGATTTGGAAATAGTGCCCTGCTTCTTTGATTTCCAGCTATAATTGGAGAGTGCCCAAGGAGGAGAACGTAGCCGGTGAGAGATTTGCGTGTGTCCGGGGCAACTCCCCCATTCGGAATCGGAAAAGGCTTGAAGAGTAAGATCGGGGGAGAGCCCTGGAGAAGGATGCCCCGACCCTTGGTTTGGTGCACGTAAGCTAAAACATGATGTAGAGCCTTCAAATGCTCTGTTCTGGGTTCTTGCATAAATGGGCTTAAGGTTTGAACGGCATAAGACAGATCTGGACGAGTGTGGGTTAGGAAATTCAACTTGCCGATGAGGCTGCGGTAATGAGTAGCTTCCCGGAGCAAGGTGCCATCATTCTTGCTTAGTTTGAGGTTGAGAGGCAGAGAAGTAGCCACATTTTTGAACTTGTTGAGACCACTCTCAGTAAGCAACTCGTGGGTGAATTTGTGCTGAGTAAGAGAAATTTCGCCATTGAGGTATGCCAGTTCGAAGCCTAGGAAGTATCTTGCTCTGCCAAGATCTTTTATGCTGAAGGTAGTAGCTAAGAATTTTTTGATGTCTTGAATGATAATGTCTTCACCTTCCCTTTTTATGAACATGGAATAATCATTTTTGGATTGATTGAAACCATGTTGAATCAAAGCACTAGTTAGCTTAGCAAACCACTGTCGACTTGCTTGTTTTAGACCATAGATTGATTTCTTCAGTCTACATACTTGGTTTAGAGGGTTAGGAATGCCATCTGGGACCTTCATGTAAACTTCCTCATGTAAGTCACCACGGAGAAAGGCGTTGTTGACGTTGAGTTGGTGTAGATCCCATCTCCAAGCTGCTGCAATGGCAATTAAGCATCTGATGGTGGTCATCTTCACCACAAGGGAAAATTTCTCATCAAAGTCAATGCCAGGAATTTGAGAGAATCCCAGAGCAACTAATCAGGCCTTGTGTCTGTCTATTGTGCCATCATTTTTGTATTTGAGTTTATAAACCCACCGACTACCTATTGCTTTCTTCCCTTTAGGAAGATCAACCAAGTCCCAAGTGTCATTGCTGATTAATGCTGTAAGTTCGTGTTGCATGGTTGCTGTCCATTGAGGGTGTGCAGCAGCTTCATGGTAGTACCTGGGTTCATGATGAGCAACTAGGCTGGAAACAAAAACATGAAAACTACTACGCAATTTAGAATATTGGACAATGTTGCACCAACGGTTGTTTGTTGTGGTAGTTTCATAATCCTGAAGGTAGGTAGGGACTTTGTGAGGCCTACTAGATCTCCTGAGAACATTCTCTTGGACAAGATTAGGATGAGATGTAGCTACATCATTTATTTCGTGAGGAGTAAATGTGATTTGGTTGGGAGAAGCGGAATGGTTTTCTGTATTATCAGTAGGTTCAGGAGTAGTGGTGTTTGGTGTGTTGAGTGTATGAGTAGACAAGTGTTCTGGGGTGTCATAGTCTGTGAAGTCAGGGAAAACAGAAGCTTTTGGGGTATTGTTTTGGTTGTGAAATGGGAAGACATTTTCATGAAATGAGATGTCTCTACTTGTGAATAATTCACCTGACTCTATGTCCAGGACTTTGTACCCTTTCTGACCATATGGGTAACCCATAAAACACATGGCTTAGCTCTTGGGGAGAATTTGTTCCTATCCTTTTTCAAAGTAGCACAAAACACAAGCATCCAAAGGATCTAAGATGGTGGTACTCAGGTTTCTTTTTGTGGAAAGTTTCAAATGGAGTGTTATTTTTGAGGCTAGAAATAGGGAATCTGTTTATCAAGTATGTGGCTGTGAGAACACTCTCACCCCAAAATTTCATTGGTAGGTTGGCTTGGAAATAGAGAGCTCTAGCTATTTCTAACAGGTGTCTGTGCTTTCTTTCAACCACCCCATTCTGTTGTGGAGTGTCTCTGATACTGGTTTGATGTTCTATTCCATTTTGGGTATAAAATTCTTTGGCATATCCTCCACATAACTCAAGGGCATTGTTTGTTCTTATGGCTTTAACTTTTGTATTGAATTGAGTATGAGCATAGGAGACAATAGATTTCAGAATAGGAACAAGATTGGTCTTGGATTGCATAAGATGGGTCCAGGTGCACCTAGAATAGTCATCTACAATGGTCAAAAAATACTTGTGTCCCGCATGAGTTGGGTTTTTGTAAGGTCCCCAGGTGTCCACATGTATGAGTTCAAAAGGTGAGGTGGTTTTTATGCTTCTAGTAGGGAATGGTTTTCTGGTTTGCCTAGCCATGGGACAAATATAACATATGTGATCATGCTTTCCAGAACTATAAATGTCATCACAAGGAACAAGATTAAATTTGTTGAAAGGGAGATGTCCCGACCTTAAATGCCATAACAATTCATCGATTTAACATTCACATCATGAAAGGTGTAACATGCTGGTTTTTGAGTAAAAAAGTTAGATACAACATGAGCTGAAGGATCTAAATTATTACAAGTTGACACTTTTTTGTCATTTGGTAAATATGAAGCTAGGTTGTCTGTGATGGTAAGCTTGTTACTTGTTCCTTCATTATCTTTCATCAAGGTTGGCTCCACATGATATAATCCATTCTTGTGTTTACCAAGAAGCATAAGCTTACTCTTGGAAGGGTCCCGAATGAAGCAAGACAAGGAGAGAATAAGATTTGACATCCTAGACTCGGAGGATAGTTTGTTAACGGATATGAGATTGAAATGAAACTCGGAACATGAAGAACATCGCGCAAAATTATGTTTGGAGTTAATTTCACACTTCCTATGTGTTTTACCTTGGCTTTATAGCCATTTGCTGTGGTTATAAAGTTATCAGGTCCTACAGTCTCCTTATAATTTGTAAAAGAGGTTAAGTATGGGGTAATATGGTCTGTTGCGCCACTGTCCAATATCCATAAAGGTTGCATAGTAGAAGACATGAAACATAAAGTTTTACCTGCTAGCATAGCATTAGAAGTGTTGTCTCCACCCTTTGAGTTGCCATTGCTTAAGGTTTGCTTGTTGATCAACTCCAATAGATGGTTGTATTGGTCCCGATTGATCATGGCCTTGCTGTGATTATGTGGATTTCCAACATTGTTCCTCCCATCATCCGAATTGCAAAATGAGTCATCATTGTTGTTTGAGTCATTATAACAATGTGCTGCCAATCTCTTTCCCTTTCCGTTGTTATTGTTGTTGTTGTGATTGTGATTCACAGGGTAACCATTCAACTTGTAACATCTCTCAGTTGAGTGTCCTGGGCATTTGCAATGCTCACAGTAATAGTTGTTCTTCTTTAATGTACTACCTCTATAATTCACATAAGTGTTCTGTCCCTTCTGTGCTTGAACATCATTGTATGATTGATTTCTGTTGTTGTAACCTTGCTGAAATTTCTAGTTAAATGCTGCCATGGCGGATGATTCAAAGATCCGTACAGAAGTGCTTGTAATCTCTCTTTGTCTTTCTTCTTCTAGCAAAGCATGGTAAGCTTGGTTTTACGGATGGGAGAGGTGTTTTCATGAGAAGGTTTCCTCCGGTGGTGTTGTATGGTTCGTTGAGGCCCATGAGAAAATGCATAAGGTGTTGGTCTTGGATGAGTTGGGTGAAGACCAAGGCCGAGCCACAAGTGCACAGAATATCTATGGACTCCATATATTCATCATTAAGGTATTTCAATTTTGTGAAGTAGTTGGTAATGGACATGTTGCTCTAGGAAAAATTGGTTATTTCCTTGTGGATCTTATAGATCTTCGTACCACTAACATGAGCATATCTCACCTTGAGTTCAGACCAAATTTCTATTGCGGAATTACAGTAGAGTATGCTTGATGATATGTCTTTAGAAATTGAGTGAATGAGCCAAGAGATTACCATATTGTCACATCTCTCCCAATGGCTTAAAATAGGAGATTTGCTGTCTGGTTTAGGACATTTTCCATCTACCAAGCCCAGCTTGTTTTTGGCCTTCAAAGAGATTATACATGCTCTCTTCCATTGGTTGTAGTTGTTCCCATCCAAAGGTTCAAGAGATAGAGCATAGTTAGGGTGGTCAGCATGGTGAAGGAAAAGGGTGTGTGTTTGGTCTATTTTTGTGGACTCTTTTTCTGGGTTTTCAGCCATGGGAAAGAAACTAGAGCAAGAAAGTTTATAAAGGAATGAGATTTATAGTGGCGAAAAATGACAGAAGGAAGAAAAGCTTACTTGAATAAAGTTTCAAACTTTATAGATGATGATGTATGAAAAATGAGAAATTTGTATCTATCAACAATGATGTCGGCTCTGATACCATGAAAATAGTTGTGATAAAGAATGATAATACATCATCCCAAAGATAAGATGACATTTGTGATGAAGACGGTGCAGAGACAATTTACTTTTGTTATATTCATGTGTGTATTATATTACAACCTACAGAGAACAGAGAACTAGATATATATACTGGGTAAAATAAGATAACCTATTTAGGTGTGAGAGAATGGACCGTAAAGCCCAAATAAAAAGAGACCATATAATCTGTACAAAGCAAGATGGGTCAGAAAGCTCGTAAACTACTGTAAAATACTACCACATACTCTTTTAATATCAAATCTACTATGATCATTTAAACATCACCTAAATTGGAAGGTATCTAGTTCTTTTCCCCTCTCCTTCCTTCTATTCTTTATAGTTTTACCATTTTGACTTTTGAAGCTAATTGCATATTTTACTTTGACCATCTTGTATTATTCATATGTAAGGAAAAACAAGTCATGTGAAATCTTATTAGATTCATCTCGATATATATTTTTAACATATCCACTTAATTTTTACTTATGTATAATTCATACATTAATGCTTAAATTTTTGCTTTGATAAAAGTGCAAAATAGAAATGGTAGAAATGAATAACAAACGGAAGAAATAATTGAGAATAAAGTTATAAATATAAATACTTCCTCTGTTTCTCAATATTCTGTACTCACAGGGAAATCATTTTTGACCCAAAATCACATATTTACAACTTACAACAAGCATTATCCACAAAAAGAATATACTTTTCAACTAACAGCCGCAACTCCCCTGGAGAAATGAGAATGGTATAGTTTCTCTAGTCTCGGAACTAAGTTGTTTCTCTCTAAAAAAAACACAAAAAGAAACCACTGGAACCTGAATTTCCTTGGGGGTGGGACAAAATTGGCAGAAAGACAACTCTGAATTATTGAATTAGCTTACGAAAGTAAACACACATTCTCTTGAAATTCCTTCAGGGATCTTTTCAGTGAAAGCAGCCGCCCTTCAGAAAACCTTTTTATGCATAGGTTTTCTGTCTCTCCCTTTGACATTGCACTATATGATATCATCAATTCAATCCCCCAACGATAGGCGACATCAATGCTAACACCCTTTACTTTCTAACATCCATCTTTTCCAGTGTAATCTATTATTTTTGGCGACGCAGATACTCTCGCAAGTCATTATGTAGCTCAGCTTTTACTACTAGCTTCATCTTTTTTGAATCTTCCCATAGCAGAGAACCATATTCACGGGCAAAGTCGCAAGCAGACTCAAACAGATCCTAGTCACACAAAGGAAGAGAGATTAGAGCACAAGGTTAAAGAGAATGATGCGAAAAGAGTAGACCAAATCTGTCTTAAAATGAGACTTGGTCTTCACCTTAGACGGAAATTCATCATAAAGCTGAGCAGGTGACATTTCAACTCTATTCAGATCTGATTCCCAAAGCCTAACCTGTCAGATCATACAAGTATCTACTTGAAATCCTTGGAGCCACAGTCAAATTCTTAGCATTGATTAACACAGGCAGCAAGGTTTATACGAGGTAATTAATTTCATGGTGATATTGTGTGTAATTTGGTATGGATTTAGGTCGTATTAACGAAGAACACATATTTGCAAATGGAGATGCACTATCTACTACTAGGAAATTCCATGCCAAAATACACATAAAATATGTAACCATACCCTTACGGCTCGTTTGGTAAGAGGCCATAAATGGTGGTAAAGGTAATGCATTATAGTGTAAATTTGTACTAGAAATCCAATGTCATTACCAGGTAATGCTACTTTATCCCAAGATATCCATTTTCTTCCTAAAATCTCATTACTATCCATTACTATTTTGGAAGGTGGTATTGGGTGGTAATGGAAATTTATAAAGGAAAACCCATATTTTGTGATCAAGTTTCATTCCCATGGTCATTGACATGAGAACTTCTTTACAAATTTACACTAAATTACATTACCATTACCACTATTTATGACAACTAACCAAACGGGCCGTTAGTTTACTATCCCATTCCAACCGGGTTGTAAGAGCACCTCTCACACTACGAATCAGTACCAGGAGCAATAGCAAATAATTTTTTTTGGGTAGATATGAACCCGAATTTGATCCCACATTCTAGGTCTTAGGTATCAACTCAGAGACTAACCAAATAAACTAATTGCCATCCATGCAATGGCATATAATGATGAATAAAAAAAACAATTGTGCAAAGCATCTAGATACATGTCAATGTCTAGAACAACAGAGGCTTCTGCAAACCTGGTCTGTAACATTTTCTGGAACAACTGGTAGTTTTTCAGCTACACGAGGATGTGCATTTTGCTGAAGAAATGAAATTATCTGCAAATAAATACACAATTCCAAGAAGTTGGTTAGGTCTCATACATTTCACTTTGAAAGAAATAGTACTCACTCTCTTCCACTTCTAAATACTTCCAGGGTATAATGCATTGTTTTTAATTCTTTCATTGGCTCATTGCTTTCCTCTCGCAAGTTATTTTCACATACGAATTTATTGAAAAGGACATTCCTTTATTCCAGTTGGTTGGTATAACTTTTTCATTGAAAAAGTAGTACTTGACACAGTGAAAGCAGTAAGTACAATAACCAGGTTCTTATTTTACTAGAAGACAAAAGCACCAAAAAGAAGGGAGATGAGCAGAGGAAAAGATGTCCTCAAAGCACAAAAGTAAAATCATATGCTTATCGAATCTCATCAGATCATAAATAGAAGAAGCCATTTATCCCTCTCACTTAGCAGCATGTCCAACCTATTCCCAAAGAGATGCAAGAGACAACATGGTCGAAGAAACGAACCCAAAAAAAAATTCTATAAAATCCAGATGATCTTTTTTACGCAAATACATCAAAAGAAAAAGAAGTTGCTAGAGGCAAGAAGCTACACTGCCAAAAACATATATCTTGCACGTGTTCCGGGTGAAGAACCAAAAAAACGAAGGAAAATAAACTGTTGATGAATTCTAGTACAAAGAAGCAGATCTGGGTAGTTCAATGAATTCTAAAACATCTACTAGACCAACATCACTTGTATAGTTTCAAGCAAACTTGTGGAAATTATTATCGTTAAATTCAGTTCCACAAAATCAGGACTCTTAACATTGTGAAGTCCCAATTGACGAATTCTTCTCTAAGTGATGAACCTAAAGGTCCAAAGGCCTATATTACAGTCAGCAGATTACCATGGATTGTGCAGTTATGTAATGATCTGTACGTACTTAGAAACCTTATTTCAGAAAAGGCTACGCAATTAACTCTTCTCAGCCCCTCTTCAGAAGTAACTCATGGTCGCTAAGGGTTTTATAAAGCAACATTAATCTTGTGATTTCTGCAGGGCAAAGTCCCAAGCTGTCAACTCAGGCTAGAAGAATAACATACATTAGTTAACTTGCCTTGCTAAAATGTCTCTCAGACCAAGCAATACCTTTTGTTATACAACCAGACCAAATACTTCAAAAAAAAGTAATATGATTAGATACAGTCATACAGATTATCAAGTCTCGTCTAACTTAAGCAAAGCAATGGGGTTAAGCTGCTTGGGTTAGGAGAAAATAGCTCCTGAAGAAAAGAGACATCATGGGAAAGAAGTCTTGCCTGTTCTGCAGTAATGCCATTTTCAAAGGCATTATACAAGCTTTCTTTATTAATTGCCGCAACAATGAGATTAGGAAGTTGGTATTCTATCCTGCAAAAGGAAGTATGTTCACTTGGATAAGAACATATGTACTTGAGCCCAACCAAACAAGCAAGCAATTTTCAGTTCAATTACAAGAAATGTCTTAAGCTCGATAGAGGTGACCGTGTAAATTCCTATAAACACTACAAAGATTCAAAAGGTTAGCACATGAGCATGAATCAACAGTAGCGAGAACAAAAGCTATGCTTTAGACCAAACTATGAGATCTCGAAGTTTAATAGACGTATGCTTCTTTCACCAACAGCAGCCTGATATGACAAGCAACAGAAAAGGGGAGATGTTTGAGATTTATCAGGCCAGTACCACAACTACCTTGCAAAAAGACGCAGAATCTCACAATGTAATTTGGACGTAGAATAAGCATACAACCGAAAGTTTGTCTCCACAACCACAAAACCCTGAAAAAGAAAACTCGTTAGAACTTACTAGAATGCCAAAAGGGAATTTTTTTGCCATGCAAGAACATAGAACAGTATCTAGGGACATAAGAAATGTAGGAAAATATTGTTTGGGACAGATGGAATGAAGTAAGATTACAAAGAACAAGGAAGATAATAAACCATCAGATTGATCATAAGAGACTGGGAAAGGACGTTTCAGATTTCAGGAAGATACCTGCTTCCTAGTTGATGTATCTGATAAGCTGACTGAAAGAGTGGTAGCCAACTTTGTCGGAATGAACCAACTCTCCTTCCTTCCCTGGAATATCAGATGTGTATTAAAGTACTGGAGTCTTTGAGAACCCAAATTATGCATTGGAAGTGCAGATAAGCTAAAAAAAACCTGCTGAAGTTTGACTAATCCCAAATCCGCAAGGTCCTTGATTATACTTTTCTGAACTTCATTCAATGTACTGATATTGTAGGCCTACAAATCATCAGCTAAAAGTAAGAAAAGCACAACACTTACGAGCTTTATCTTTGATATAATCCTTACCACACTGACAGACTCTTGGAAAGAATCACAGCTCGAATTCAGAAATACTTCACAAATCTAACAGACAGAAACTAGCAACCGACCTAGGATGAGAAGCACACTGGTGCAAATTCTAGAATTCGTGCTCTATACAGACATAAATGCTCTTAATATATTGCAGAGACAATTCAAAATTTTAACAGTTAGCATACCTGTCCTGTCTCATGAAAACTAAGCTCCAGAAGAAAGGAAATTATAGTTGCTGCATCTACTCCACGTTCCTACAGAATAAGCAGAAAATGGCATAAATAGTAAGCTTGTCACCCTGTAAGTAGTGAAATTTTTGATAGAAAACAAGGAAATAAACTCCTCATCCAGTGGTTACCATGAGGGTCAAAATGGCTTCTTCCAAACCAGCCTTACACCCCCACACCATTTCTACTATGTTGCATAATCTTCCATCCAACTTTCAGAAAGGGGCAATAACTTATAACGTGAAACATTTTAATTATTAACTGAAATAAACTAGGATGGCTCTTTGAAAAATAGGCCGAGTTAAAAAACACTGCGATAAAAAGCACATCCTTCTCGCTGCGTCATTTGTTATATAACAGGGACTCACGTGGGAACATATTTTTTCCCGTTAAATCCATTTTTTTTTTCAAATTTGGCCTAGAATATTTTACTATAATCATGTACTTGATGGAACATTATCTTATATAGTTATTTAATATAGGTTTGGCTATATTGAGATAATTCTTTAACTTAAAATTGCAAATAAGCTTAAATCCCCATTCCAAGAATTCACACTGCATTGACCTTTGAAATGTTCAATTCATCCATTACAAGCCGTTTCCACGAAAAACCAACCATATCCACGATTTTTTTTCCTTGTTAAACTTTAAATAATACACACTTTTTTCTGATTAGTAACAAAAGAACATGTCTTTTGCTATAGTTCTTACATGTGACCATCAACCATCCATATCATTTCCTCTCTATAAAGCACAAAATACACAGGTCAGAGCATAGAAAAAAAACGCGGTCGCGTTCGCGGGAACGGTAGCGTTGTCGCGGGAACGGCTTGTAACGGGGAAATAGAACGTTTCGCGGCCGACGCGGCGTGAATTTTATTAAAAAATTCACATTAACATGTTCTAACCTTATTTGCTTTATTTTAGTTTATGAAGCATTATTACAACATAATATAATTAAACCTATCAGAATATCATGTTATATTAGCTATATAATTAAATTATAAAATATTTTTGGCTAATATTTGAAAAGAACGGATGTAACGGGGATAAAAGCATTCTAACGTGGCGAGTTCGCGTTACGGAACGGACAACGCGGCGAGAAGTATGTGATTTTTATTATGGCGTTCTGTAACGGCATTTCGCGGAACGGCAAATCCAAAATCCGTTACAGAACGGCCGTTCTGTAACGGAACGGGAGAGTTTTAATTCCATGGGTCAGAGTCACCAAGTGACACAGTCACACACATCTATCTCTAGCGGTATAACACTAACATTAGTCTTCCTGAATAATACCGGCTATGAAACTGAGCACTGTGATTGAAATTGAGGTACACATTCCTATTCTATTAGCAAGTCCCTAAACAAGATAATTATGCATCTGATAAGTTGTTTGCTTATGAATGTCCAAGTAAAGAATGAAAGAAAAGTCTGGAGAAACAATGAGCATGACAGGAAACGTGAGCCTTACCTCAGTATTGGCAATATATTCTCTGATGATATACCATAGCTGTGCATTTGTGTCCATCAGCTGTCACAATCACACATTATGAGATTGATGCAGCATCTTACAATATACTCCAGGTAAAACATATGTCATGCACATACCAGAAACTGGAAGCCATACTCAGTTAACCTTGAACCTTCTTTTTCTCTGTGATATCAACAAATGCAGAAGACAGTGAAATTGCATATAATATGAGAAAGACAAAGGTATCACCATCATTACAGTGTAGGGATACATAGATTCAAGAAACATGGTATTTACTTATTAAAACTAAAAACAGCTTCAAAGTCAACAAATGATTTCTTTTCTTAATGATGTCAAAATATATTCATGATCATCATAATGAGGTAAAAGAACCTTTGACTCAAGAGGCCACGTTGGAAAACCTTCATCATAGAAGAACTGACATTCGTTAACTTTTCTGCCTGGTTGGAGCTGATAAGATGCAGCAGGAAACACTGGTATCCAAGATAAGAAGTTAATGCAAACCAAAAGATCTTATAATAATAACAAGAAAAGATGATCACCAAATTACCAAGCCACACAGGCACACATCAACCTAACACAGCCTACAGCCTACAGGTGAATCAAGATAACACAAAAACAACAAGTAAATGAGATGCTATAGTAGAGCTAGAGGTATAAAAACTACATACCTCCCACTGTTCAAGAGCATAGATCTCTAATTCCTCTAAGCTTGGGAGCCTCACAGCACTTGAAAGCATTGGTTCCCTCGGTAATACTCCACTGCAACGGTCAAATCAGAAGATTTTACAGATAATTCAATCGGAAAGTTACTTGATATTTCAGCTTCCAAAAAATTAAGTGAAATTTGACATGGCCACATACAGAATTTGGCTAACATCACATTGAACCCATATCAGAGACGTAAAGAATAGCAAAAGCATATATTCAGTCAGTGCTCCAATCCAAAACAAGGGATTCCATTTTTTATGCTTTTCAATATAGCAAGACGGGAAACTTTGAACAGTTAAGAGTTCAGATCAGCATTTATTTTATATTTTTTCAGCTGTAAAGCTGAAGAAAATTGCACTTGACAAACCACACAATATTATTCACATGGATGAAAAGCTAATCCATAAAGACTTGAAGCTTGGGAAAACCATTGCATTTTTACCAATGACTAGCCACTAAGATAATATATTCATTATTAAAAAATCAAAAGAAACTTGAACCAAAATAGAAGAGCTTTCCCACCCACGAGTAAAAATTTTGTACAGACTCATTGGACTATACATCTTCTTTGGTACATCAACATAACAGATCGCAGCACTAAAAATGAATGACATTATATAAATCAATAGAAAGAAGCTGTTGTTATGGTGCTGTCATAGTCCATAGCATTATGACTGATCACCTTCACCTCCAACCCTAGCCCACCCATCCTCAGCCACGAAAAACCAAAAATGCTGTAGAAACTGATCGTAACTCATAAAACAAACAAAAAGAGCACCAGCAACATTTAAAAAAAGAAATGGCATTACCCATATATTAGCTGCTTCTGAAGGTTAACCTGGATCTGCTTATTCATTTCATAGCTGGTCTCCTTTTTCCTGCCAGCAAATAAGTAGAAAGCTACCATCAACAGCCTAATTTTTAACATAACTGCAACTGTGTGAAAGCCCATTGGTGTAAATATTTGCAAGCGATGAGATAAAAGAACGGCAGAATAATAAAACGAAAATTGAGGTAATAAACCAAACAGGCAACAACTAAAGAAACTTCTTTTTGAAAAAATTACAATGTAGAGAAAGAACAGCTTAAGGTCCAAAGACTCACTTTTTCTCAATGAAAATTGAAAAGGTTAAAGTTTCCAGTCTAAAAAAAACAATATAAACTCATCATAAGACTTCAAAGACTAAGCACCTGTCAACAGTTTCAGTGAGCACCCTCAACTGAATCAATCGATCGATAGCAACTCTATGTTTGGAGAGTCCAGCTGGAAGAACCCACTCTTCCATGGACTTGGCAGGTACCGGAGCATCAATGTACAACATCTGCAACACATACTTCTTTGCTAAAGGTGGCAAGGACCTGCTCCACAAACAACATCAGCAATTAATTACATGACTAGCTCACTTCCAAAGTAATACTTCATTGGATTACAAACTATACCCTGCAAACGCCAATGTGGTTAGATGCGGACTAGATTTGAAAACAGACATATACTTCAATAAAGCATTGTACTATTTGATTTGGCAACTAGAACTTTCTACATTATTTGGGGGGAGGGAACAATAAAATTCTTCCAGCTCCAGTACAATAAAGCATAAGTTTACTTTAAAAGAGAGTAACCAAGAGATATATTGAAAATTACGCTTTACCAATATCACTACTCCCTCTGTCCCCCAATAGATTTCCATTTCTCCAATGCATGTTATGTATCGTTAATATCTTTAATTACATATTAGTAAAAATCAAAAAAGTTTGATTTTCGTAATGCACACAATGAGACAAATCAAACAAGACCCCTGCATGAGTATGTTTTTTCTTATATATTGGAAATTTCTTTTGAGCAACTCTAAGCAAACATCTATGAATAACTAATTTCATCAATTAAGCAACTCCAAGTCCCCTAAAATTCTTCCATATCTCTCTCAACAAACAATGCAATTATTTCAACATCTCTATGTCTAAAACTCGATACGTCTACCGATACCGATACCGATACCACATCTCTTCGGGTGCAATTGACATATATAAGAAGTTTTTCTGCTAAATTCGGCACCTCCATAACTACTTCTTGCCACTTATATTAGAAAAGAAAATCTAATTTGACTAAAATCAATGAAATAGAAAGAAATTCAGAAATATAACTTCAAATATGATAAAATAAAGAGGGGAGAAATTCTGAAAACCTGAGAATTGCTTCACAAATGAAGGGGTTAGCATAGAGCATATCAAGCTTGACAGCAGGCAACGATGCAACCATGTCTATGAAATTCTTCGCTATGATTCTCACTTCTGGCATTGTTTTTTTTGATAATTTAGTAACGAACAAGAGATTTCAATTTGATTTTGTTTTGAGTTCGTTCGTTGAGAAAGATAGATTTCTGGAAAAAAGAGGGGAAATTGTTAGTGAATTTAGGTTAAGACAAGTGACGGAACGCAAATATTGAATTGAATCCCTTTTATGCAAAATTAGTCATCTAGAGCTCCCATAAATTCGGTTATATAGGAATACTAGTTTTTAACCCGTGCAAAAATGCACGGGAGGTTTTATGTAGATATGATTTGTACCCGTGCATAATGCACGAGAATTGTTTTGTTTATTAAGTAGTTGTTTTTATATATTCCAATTTTATTGAATCCATATTTATTAGAATTCATGTATTTAAAGTTGAAAGAATATAAAATGTAAAATTACATTTCATGATATTTTTTACAACATTTTAAGTTTGAAAATCATATAATCGTGATATGTAAACTTATAAACACGTAAATGAAACAAAAAAAAAACACATCAAAATGCACGGGAAGTTTATGATCATATCGTGCATTAAGAATATATTCTAAAACCGGCTTATGACATGTGTGTTCAGTGACTGTTGTAGCTAATGTCATGGTGGAACATGTGACCAACTTTTTTTTTAAAAAGTTGACTTTAAAAGCTTTCGCGTTACCCGTTGCTTCATTCAAAGGCTCATAAAAAATCATAATTCACACCACTAATGGTACTCAATCATGCAACCACTTCCGTTCCCCCTTTCGGCAGTTCCGCTCCCCCTTTTGGCAGTTCCGCTCAGGCCCTCTAATCTCTT
This sequence comes from Beta lomatogona, assembly GCA_947646795.1. Taxonomy (NCBI): domain Eukaryota; kingdom Viridiplantae; phylum Streptophyta; class Magnoliopsida; order Caryophyllales; family Amaranthaceae; genus Beta; species Beta lomatogona. The sequence goes on from CANSNZ010000513.1 coordinate 18,804, forward strand.
GGGTTTTAATGAATTAAGTTCAGTATTAAACTATTAGAACAATACAGTTCCTCCCCGTATTGGAGGACACGCCCATGCCATGATCATAAAACACTATGTATTATCTCCTTTGCAAAATAAGATTATATGAATAAATCTTTTAAGTACTTATAGTTACACCAATATTACCATTGGCTATGATTGTGTCGCAAAACACGCATATATATGGTTCTATATAAATGATGATTTAGAAGTTAAAATTACATAAGATAAATCCATATAAATTTGAGAAAGAAAATGTCAAACTGTTATTAATCTATGAAGTTCACTCATGTACAGATTTTCTAAAGCCTGAGTAATAGTGAATAGGAAATAAATGGTTGAACGATTATTTACTTAATCAGAGAAATGGTGAGTCACTTCATTCTTTGAAGTTGTTCTCTTTTTCTTTCGTAGGGTCTTGAAGACACACATTTGATCATCGATCTTTTAGTTATACCTTATCAAATGAATATAGACATACCTTACACGATATTAAGATAAAATTATATCAAAGTTTTAAGATTTTGACCTTAAAATTGAAGAAGTGTATGGCGTTATGATTTAGAATTTTATAATCTAGTAATGAGAATAGTTTAAAACTGGCTTATGACCCTTGTGTTGCACGATTATTATACTTATGAATTACTATATATAATTAGTATTATTATGTCATTATTTTCCTAGATTGGACCCTAAATTAAACATACACGTAGCTACTTAGGGTAATTTATTTACCTTTAACAAACTTTTTAGCAGTCAAATTTATCTAATACACACTTTAAACTCACGTAAATATTATGCCATTGTTCCTTATAGTCAATTTAAATGTTTATATCAATTTCGATACATATAAAAAAAGTATAGTATCACTCAATACCATGGTTCTCATGTGTCGGTGGAAAAAATATATGCTGATAATAAATTTGAACGGGAAACTTTTATTAGTATATGTTTTTGACCCATGCAAATTGCACGAAAAAATTTTAGTTTAATAAATTTAATTTTATGATAGTTTTCCCGAAATCATGGTGTGAAATTCATAAATATTTAACGCAATAGTAGAGACATATAAAGTAGCGATTTATAATTAATTAAGCTATGTACTAAACATGATATAATCAAAGTAAAGAGAAAATATGATTTTTATCATCTCTATTATATATGGGAACTCTTGAGGAATTTGGTGTCCACCTGAGTTTCCTAAAATACCCTTTATGTTATTATTTTTCCAAGATAACTAATGAGGGCAAAAAAATCATATAACTTTTAAAAAAAAAAAAGCTATAATGTAACTGCCAGATTTTTCCCCTATAAAAACTACAACATTTTTTTTAGTGAAAGTAATTTCCTGATTTTTGAAAACAAAAGAAACATGTACAATATCACCGCGATGTTCGCGCACGCATCGCGTGCAAAAAATACTAGTTTATAAAATAAGAACGTGTGAATTAACTTATTGAATTGCTTATGTTATTTATTGATCTATATTTCTTTTTTCCCATACATAAATGGCTTCAGTAATAAGATCATATCAAGTTTTCTATAAATATATTATGAGCAAAAGATATCTCACGTGATTCTATACCTTTAGCTTCTTTGTAATTTAATATTGATCTTATAGCATTATAAACAGATGTTATTGAGTTTAGTTGGTAAATAATGTTGCGGAGGTAGTACCCCAGGATCAAATTTAATCAACATAATTGCGTTTAATCGTTCTCTAGCACACAAAATATGATATTATAGCATTAATTCAAATTAGATTATCTTATACAAAAAATTGAGATATGATCCAGTATTATTAAGATCCTAATTAAAGAATATATATAGCGGTTAATATATCATTATATATGTATATGCTGCTTATATATTACTAACTAAAAAAAATGAAGATATTGGATGTCATCTTGTTTTAGTTGTTTTCATCTACATCACTACGCTTAGTTTGCTCATTCACATAAAATTGAAAAGTTGAATATCTTTCTAAATCATGTTAAGTGATCCTATAACATAATTCAAATTTTATCTTTAATAATTAATCTATAATACAATGTTTTTAGTCTTTTGTATACTTCAACTTTTCATACGTGTACTTTTTTCGAGTTTTGCAAGCGGTACTCAATGAAAATGGTTCAAGTAGATGGCAGTAGAACATAATAGTATTTATGTTTCCTATACCTATAGTATTATTTATTAAATTATCCCCCTATTTCAGATTCCTAAGTATTAGCATCATAGTATTATTAATCATACATGTAACAATACCTTAATTTATAAAAATGGAGGGTTCATGTAATGCAGTCTGTAGTTTTAGATCTAAGAAAAACAACAAAATAGAAAGGGGGATTGTTAAACATCGCCCCCAAATTACTTAAAATCGCCCCAACTCTCCTCTTAAAATACAATTATACCCTTAGGATTTTTGTTTTGATTTTTACTCCAACTTAACTCCTCCCCTAATTCATATTATCTCTCATCTTCAACATCACCACCCACGATCACCACCGCCAACCACCGCCGACGAGCACAAAATTCCGACGTTTTTTTTTTAAACGATTTTTTTTTTTTTAAATGAATTTCATGGGGCCAACGTGTGGCCTGCACGTTGGCCCCATGAAATTCATTTAAAAAAAAAAAATTACTCGCCGGAATTTTGTGCTCGTAGGTGGTGATAGTCGGTGGGTCGGAGAGGTAGCGATTGGTGGTTAGTGATTTTAGGTAGTGGTGGAGAGAGAGTTGTAAAAACAGCAAAGGGTATAATGGTATTTTTAGAAGGGAGTTGGGGCGATTTTAAGTAATTTGGGGGCGATGTTTAGAAGTTCAGAATATAAAGGGAGGGGAAATGGCCTAAGAGGAAGGAATAAGATAAAAGGGTTGTAGTTATGAACCATGTACAACTATTATAGATCATTGATACCAATATATGAAGTAGGCGGTATACTATGACAGGTTCAAATAATTTAGGAATATATCAACCAAATAATTTAAGAAACTTTGTTCATTTCCTTTTGCGATTTTGCCTTCTTATGAAGGTCCCTCCTTTTAGCTACATCTACATTGATTATTTCATACCTAATTGTATGAAAATGACGTAAATCACATTAATTGTTAAGGATACAAATTATTTGGTTTAGGCTATGAGATCCTTTCTAATAAATCAATGTAATTAGATTATTCCCTGTTCTAATCATGAAAAATGAACCCATTGAAAAAATTTCAATTTTAATAATTAAGTAGATTATCTCAAAATATTATAGTATCACGATTATATTTTTACAAAATGGATCTCTGAAAAAATACAAAATATTTTACTTATCATCTGAATTTGCTTCATTTAAATTCTAAATTACAATTCAATAAAAATTGAAAAAAAAAACTAAATTAAAAGAATTTCCATTATGGTCTGCAACTGAATTTCCTCACCGGCGTAGTTGGTGCCCCGATTTTCCTATGTTAATATCGACCAAGAGAAAATACGGAAAACCCACGATTGGCATTGATGATCTGTTTCTCTAGCCTTTGCCTTGCTGCTAACCTGCTATTGTGTCTGTGATGCTACTATGGTGTAGTTGGTACTAAAAAAAAAGCGCTTTTATATATAATTCAAAGCAAACAAAATCAATGAAACATGAATTAAGGATTTGAAGACACCATTCCCTTAGAAGTTGCATGGAAAATATCAAATCAATTCAAAAGCAAACAAATGAAATCAAATATATAAACAGAAAAGGAGTTAAGCACGTTAGGATGACCTCAACTTTGCCTAAAATTATAGTTAAGGATTTGAACTTTCAAAAGTTAAAATTAATGATCCCATAAGTAAATACCATTACTTTTTACTTCAAAGAAGTTAGTATTGAGTTATATGCAATAATAAAAAAAATTAAAATCATCAAACTAACAATCATCGAAAACATTCCAGAAAAAAGAAAAAAGCCGATTTATCAAAATCAGTTCTAGACAAAGCTGTAACATGGAATGAAAAAACATTTTATTTTAAGTGATATCAAATACTTAGTTTTGGGTTAAGAATTAGTTGGATATGAACACATTTCTGTCAGTTGTAAATTATTCAAGCCAGTTGGAGTAGCCTATTACCGCAATTTGGATTTCAGCTAGATTTTCTCTCTTTCCAAGTCCGAGCCAAACACCTCCCAAAGACCCAAACAATTAGCCAACTAAAAAGACTTATTGGTTTGGTTATTATTATGCGTCAGCCAGTGCGTTATAGGCCTTTTAACTTCCATACATTGTATGCTAACTTAGTTGTAATTAACATTTGAATTGTTGTGTGCTAATACAATTGATCATTTGGCAACCTTCTATTTTGATCCCACTATTATGGGTGAATTACCCGCTTCACCAGTTGTACTTAATTTTGCTAAGTATATTTTAGATTTTGCTGATATCTGTCTAGATGTATGTTTTTTGTTTACAGATTCTAAGTACACTCCTTTTCATAATTTCCTTGTCTAAACTTGAACTCGCTATGCGTCTTTCCTTTCTTTTTTGTTACATTCTCTCGGCTGCCTCCTTCATAAAGTTGTCTTCTAATTATAATCGTCATTTCTAAAACCACATCAATCTTCATCATCCTCCCCAAAAAAAGGTAGGACCATGACAACTTACAACTTGAATTCAAATCAAACTTACGGAAATCAACAATTAAAGTCTTGTAAGAAAGGTAGCAAAAAAAGTATAAATTGTAGAAGGATAATGTTCGGCTCCTATTCTTCAGTTTGACTTATTCTATATTCCTAATATCTCTATATTGTGTCTCCAATATTACGTATAGGTTGTTATACTTTCTGTCAACATTAGTTTGTTATAACTTAGTCAAAGGTTATCTTATAGGTTTCCAGCTAATCCTCACTACTGTAGTATTGTATTGTGTATATAAATACCCGTGTGATTAATGAAAATATTATCAATTCTTCCAACACTTCCCATGGTATATAGAGCATCGATCCTTTTCCAATATTTTTTCCTCTCGTCTACTTTCTCATCTCTTCTCACTATGGCCAACAATCAACTCACCAACATGATCTAACCCCAAATCATATTTTCTCAGTAGATCTCATACTAAAGAGCTAACACACCAAAGCATAATACTGATTATTGAATAGAAAAAAGTTCCTAAAAATGAAAAGTAATAAAACAATCAACTCACCACCATGATCTAACCCCAAATCATATTTTCTCAGTAGATCTCATACTAAAGAGCTAACACACCAAAGCATAATACTGATTATTGAATAGAAAAAAGTTCCTAAAAATGAAAAGTAAAAAAAAAAATATAAAATTGGGATAATTTAAGAACTCATCCATTATATCCAAGTTGTAAGTTTATAAATTCAAAATTTTCAGTTTTCTCGAACTAATTTTGTTGGCTACTCTAAGATGGACTCAAGATTTATTACATTGAGAAAAAATATTAGATCTAAAAGAAATTCTTACTTGATTTTCAAAATAATAATAGCTGAAAAAACAAACAAAATCTCAGAAAATTCAAAGGTAGACAATTCTTACCTTTTTACCTTCATATAGATGACCAACTAATAAAATCTGAAATTTTGATCCTCTTGCTTAGTTTTTTTTTGCTCTGCCTTCCAGACATTCTCTATATTTCAAAGACTTTCGTATATTGTTCGAACTTCAACGCCGTTGTTCGAACTCGATCTTCTTATGCTCAATAATTCCTCTTAACTTGGAATAAAAAGACCCAGATTTATACCACCGAAGGAATCAAACCCATCAAAGTTTTTTTTTACATCAATGAGAGCTCAAAAACCCATATTTCGAATTGAATTACAAAAAAGAAAACAAAAAACCCCACCATGCAACTTCTTAGAATCAATCACATTTGCAGCAGAGAAAGATGATGCAACGACAACTAACTAAATGGTAGCAGCAATTAAGATTTCATACTGGTAGAAAACTGGAGGAGAGAGAAAAATGGCTGATTGATGAAATTTTATTGGGAGAAAAAGAATGTGGGCGGAGAAATTTTAGGAAGAAACTTATTTGATTTTGTCAATAAATATCATTTGATTATGCAATTTTAGAAAATAATTGATCTGATGTTGATCATGGTATGGAAAGAAATGATACCATGCATGATTTAAGGCTATCATGATCAATTACATCCTCATTTGCCAAATTACATTTGCAAAGCAACACATCATCGCATCGTCAAGTGACCAAGACGTGGCATATGTTAGGGTAGATGACATTTGACCATTATCCATAATTTAAGCAAGGTTTTTAAAAGTAACCAAAAATTAATTGAGATTGCAATTGATTCGTTTTCCATAAAAGCAAAGAGCTGAATGAATGGCAAATTATTTGCAAAGCATAATTGGGCGACACATCAACATGGCTAGGGAAGCAATGACACATGGCAGCGGAATGATGGGAGGCGATGAGAGTTGATGACAAATGGCGTGAGGCCCTAAAATAATGACACGTAGGCTCATTTTTCTAGGTTTATATATATATATATATATATATATATATATATATATATATATATATATATATAGGATCCGAGAGCATGGCTTGGCTTATTTGGTAGATCAGGGTTCGGATCCTATTAAGTGAGGGGTATTCAAAGGATAAATCTTCTTATAACTCCTATTCTTCCAAGTTCCAACTTTCAAATAAAAAAAATTGGTTTATGGAGATTGACATTTGTTGGGTTTGAGTGAAGATTTGGTCTATGACCTATTAAATTCGATCGGTTTAAGTCAAATCTCGATTAAGTAAAAAAAAAAAAAAAAAAAGCAAAGATGGAAAGAAAACTTATTAGATTGACAAATTTAAAAAAAAAAACAAAATAGTGAAAAATTTGTGATTAAGATGAGATGAAATAAAAAAAAGTTGATAAAGATCATTCATAAATTTAAGAAGAAAAAAATAAAGTAAATATGCGCGATAAAATAAAAAATTAATTAAAGACTATAAAAATTGAAATTTGCATTAGTTTCGAAGTAGATGTTATTAATGTTTGAGTTAGTATTGCTTCATGTCAATTTTGAATCAAGGCAATCTCAAGTCTACCCTAGGTCTAACTTGTTCGAGTCGTTTTGTGTTCATATCGAGTTTCAGATAAAAGCCTTCATTTCATGTACGAAATTCTGCTATATTATATGGTAACCTTATGGTTATAAGAATTCTCCGTTTTTTACTTTTTTAAGATTGTATTGGGTGAACATGCAGTTTTGTGCTTTAGCATGTGGGGTGGGAACAAAAGTAGACGAAGACCAATTAACCTTCAAAGAATATGGAACAGCATTTTGGAGACAAACCAATATGAAAATCGATGAAATCTTTTGGGTCAGATGGAGTACTATATGGCACCTCCATGCATGTTTCTTAATTGTTTCATTTATTTTAATGTCTACAAGAGGACCAAGATATATATTTCTATTTTACTACCATTTGTTTGGTTGGATTTATAAGATAATTTGTTTAAAGGTGACTCTCCTGATAAATAAAAAAACTCTCACTATAGTGCTAATAACATACATTAAACCTTCTAACTATAGCATTAGAATAATTGCCTTCATCTATTACACTACTGTTTTCTTCATCTCTCTTCACATAGTAGCTCGGACTACTCGGTGAGATGAAAATATGAAGATCTACGAAAACTAGTACTTATTTTGTATTCTATGGAATTATGTTATAACTCCGTATTTTAATATATTATTTCAGTCATTGTTCTTTATTTTGAGCTTTTTGTCCTATAAGTTCATCAACTACTTAATTAAACTTGTGCAATTGTAATTTGTACATTCAATCATCGAAGATTTTAAACGGGGAACACTATATAAAATTGTGTGGTGTGATCGTATAAGTAATTTTGATACGCAGTAGTCAGTCCAATATAGTCATTTTACCCGAGTGCATGGCTTGCACAGTTGTTGACAAAGCATCACAAGTAATCTTAGTATGTCCATTTGACTAAGGATGGTAACTAGCAATATTCCTTTGTAATGTGCCCTACAACTTGAACAGAGAATCTTTAGGTTTAAAAGACTTGGCCACTAGTTCTTAGTCTTCTTACTAGGGAAATCTGTAGTCATATGGCGATTGTCATCAAGGAGCCCAAAACCAACGTATGCGGCAGTCAAAATTGAGAGTTCAACTTGAATTGGAAATTAATGCGGCATACCTTGAGGATTTTTAATAACCAGCAAATAGAGGTTCTCTTGGTCAAAAGGAAAGGGTGAATGCATTTAACTTGTACGCAAAAAATGTCTTGAACTCTGAAGCTCAAGCTTGTTTCCATGGCGCCACTTGGGCCTTGCAATAGTCTCTTACTCGTGTTACTTTCTTCACATATTGCACTAGTCTTGTCTCTTTGTTGCAGGATACTTCTACTTCACATATTAATATCAGGTGAACTCTGCACCGCATAAGGAATTAGCTAGAAATTTTGAATGGTGTTTGTTACTTAAAGTGAACAGCCAACAAGTTCAACGAGCACATGATATGGCACAATTGTGTTGTTGGAACTTGTTCAGGATTCACTATTAATGTTATGTAATCTTTTCCACCAATGTCAAAAAAATTTGTCTTGAACTCACAAGCCATTTTACCAAGCAGTAGCAACACCAACTTGTTGTACTTAAAGTATACCAATTAAAATATAGAACAGCACACTTAAAAGAAATTAAACCTAACAATAACAAAAACATAACAACTTTACGTTGTAATGAGGCTCGTGCCTATGGAGTATTAAGGGGGTGGATGTAGGAAACCTCACCCCTGTGATAACAGAGATGCTGTTTCCAATTAATCCTTGATCCAAAATGCAATGGCTATTTGCTACTTCACAATATATAAGAAGCGCAATCAGTTTTATAAGCTGTTTTGATTTGGTGGAATCATTATAATCAGATTGGATATGGACATTGAGAATAACAAACACATACAAACCAAAGGACATATTAAAGGTTGTACACTTGTACCTCATAAAGCGGAGAATTTTCTATATGAACATTGCACCACGTGGCAATGCAACTTTCTCTCAACTTAGAAAATACATGAGGGGTTTCGGGGGAAATGGGAATCATGAAAAAAGACAAATATATTCAAAATATTTTGATTGGTTGACAAGGGTTTGGTTGTACCACATATATTTACAACACTTGTCGAGAATATTTTAAGCCCATAAAGCTACACACCATATATGAAACGAGCTTTAAAATGAAAGTCATAAAGATTCCTATGAATCACTACATATTAAAGTGGCGAAACATATGCCAAGTAATAATTGTATGGTAGTTAGCAGAACCAAACCAAGACCAATTTGAGACCAATGACTCTTAAGATCTTGGAGAAAAGCAGCCTTGCATGATTGGCAATTGTAACATAGGATGTTTGGATCATTATCCCATCTTTTGCACTCATTTTTGGAGTAGGTTCCATTCTCTGGCTTTACCCAAACTGTCGGATTTGTGTAATTAAAATTACAATCTTCTGGGGGCTTGCAACAGCCAGACTACAAGTTCAAAGGAATAATACATTAGTACATATTAAAGATTTGAATATCACTATGTACTTACCAATATCAAGATTCCGTGACACAACACTAAGTGAAATACAACTGATACCCATGAGTTAGCTGAAATTAATAAGCTAACCGCTTTAAATAATAATGCATTAAAATCAGTAAAACTAAAGATTTAAAGATATGCTGCTTACATGAACAATTTGGTAAAATTAGTTGTTCTAAGTAACTGGAGTATTTCAATTATAATGTAATTATTTCAATTATAATGTAATTATTTCAATATGTTTCTACAATTTATTTTTTTTGTAAATAAGTTGACATCGACAAAGTGGGTAAACACTTTATTATTTGGCAATTGGCATAACTAATACCCAGAGAAGAACACATCTCGGCTTTAACTAATATATTCAGATTAAGGGAAAAAGCAGCACATATAAATTGAATGAAATAATACATGTAGTTGTGCTGAAAAATGAGAAAAGCAAAGGATTGCATTTTTTTGAGATAACTTAAATTTAGATGTTATTTTGTTTAGCATCTCAATTCAAGTCAAATTACGCTCATTCATTAGATATTACTACCTCTGTTTCTTTTTAATCTACACACTTTCCTTTCTGGTCTGTTTCTTTTTAATCTACACACGGTTGCTTTTTCTATTTTTGGTAACATGTCACATCTACTTTCTCCTCTTTTTCCACCCATGTCATCCACTGTTTAATATTTTAACCCACTTTTTAGTTTCTATCTCTCACTTTTCAGTTTCTCTCTCCACCTTTTTAGTTTATCTCTCATACTTTTGCACTTTCTCCTTAGTTCTCCCCCAAAGTGAACTGTGTAGTTTAATTTGAAATGGATGTAAATAAGCTAAGGTGGCTGAAATATATTGCTAGACATAACTAATTAATATGGTCATGTTCACTCCAACTAATTCTAACGAAACTGGACTTAATATACTGAAACAAAAAAAGGAGGATTTACCTCAAAAGCGTCCAAAGGTCTTTTATAGAACTCATCAAGGGTATCCGATTTATATCGATGAAAGAAATTGTCACAGACAAGGCCTTTGACAACAGCCTTTTTGTAGTAGTTGTCCCAATTGTGAGTATCATTAACCTTGTTCACCATCCATTTAGAGTATGATTCTAAATGATACTCGTCATACGATCTTCCTGGTATCGAGTTTCCTCCTCCTTTGCTGCTCACTGCCAACGCGAAGATCCCCAAGGCGGCCATGGAAACTACCAAAGGGACTGTACAACATGCAGCTTTCATTAAGGCATGTTCCGGTTGTTTAGCCAATGAGCAGCCGATGTAGAAGAGAATAAGGAGCGCGACTGCGATGAAAATGAGTGTCATTCCTAGGAAGCGAAAGCCTGTGCAGCCAGAACTTATGTGCGTAAGTAGGTTTGCTCCAAAGCCTATCGCAAACCCAATTGTGGCATATTCAAGAAGAAAAAAGAAGAGGGTGCATAGTTGATCTGGTGTCATGTTTTCTACATCTTCTTTACGAACTGTAACCATTTTCTCCAAACTTGCTACCAAGCTGTGTGCTACTTTAGTATTTTTGGTTGGTCATTTACAATATTTGTTGAAGATATTTATAACTTGCAATGGAGGATCTAGAACTATGAAAGTACATTGAAATGTTGTTATTCCTTTTACATTGTACTTTCTTTTATGGGTTGCTTAAGCATCTCGTGGCCAAATTTTCTTTGAGGTGGACTAATGTTGAAACTTTAAAAGTTAAAAGAAGCTTAAAGTGAAGTTGGTGAGGATTTTGATCATTTGATAGGGAGAATGTAGCTTTTTGTTGAGGGTTTTGGTTGCAATAGTCCTTCCTCTTGTTTTTCTAGAACTAAAAGAGATTTTCCAAATCATGAAATTAAAGTGCATATATTGGAATGTTGTTTTTCCTTTTACATTTTACTTTTTTTTTTAGGTGAGTTAGTTGAAGTCTCACCTCGTGGCCAATTTTCTTTGAGGTGGGCCAATAGTTACTCGTTCTTATTAATTAATTTACTCTTTTGCTTTCTAGAAGTCAAAATTTATTAACTTTGACCATATTTTAACACTAAATATTATCATGTGAGATATTTTGAAATTTCCTCCAATATATAGATAAAAAATATCAAATTTTTATAATTTTTTTTAATACATAATTGAACATATTAACTGTCAAAGAGCCGGGTTAGAATAACAATAATAAAAAAGAACGGAAGGGATATGCTGTATTGTTTTCGGTGATTGAATCTCAGGGTACAAAAAACAAGGTTACACACCTGACATAATACTATCATGCTAGTTTTATACATAAGCCTAAGTGAGGGGTGTCAGAAACAGACCTGACCGCTGGGTCAACCTGATACTGACCTGACTTGAACTTGGTTCGACCTGTGGGTCAGTCCCCATACCTGACCGAAACCTGACCTGGGATTACCCAGACCTGACCGACACCCGGCTAGATTATATTATGACCTGACCACACAGACCTGCATTCAAACCCGAACCCGACCGAACTAAACCAGATATTAACCCAAAACTCAATTAGGCCCAGTAAATACCTAGTTCAACTCGAATTCTAATTGATCTGAAAATAAAATCTACCTAATTTTACGCAATTTTTCAAACCAACTTATTTTGACGACTAAACTCAACAAAATTACTAAAATTCAATTATTTTTCTATATCTAAAAAATCATTTCAATATGGTAATTTATAAAATTACTTACATTTAATAATAATTTAATAAAAAAATAAATTACATTCTCAATTAAATTATTTTTGATGTAATTTTGGTTCATGTCATAGTGTTTTAACTATTGATGAGATTATAATAGTCACTTTTTAACTGCTAGTTTCTTAGTGCATATTATAGCATGTCTTCTTATTAATTTTTCAATTGCTTTGTATAATGCAAATGCTTCCATAAAATACTATACTTTAATTTTTCCACAACATATAATTAAGATCGTAACTTGTTTGAGTGAAGAACAAAGTTTGGTAATTGGGTCGAGTTAATATAATATCATAAATTCATTCAAAATACATGTGTCAATGTCAAACGAAATTACAAAAATCAAATTGCTGAATTTATTATATGTAGGAAGCCAGCAACGGCAACAACCACCATCTAGAATTTCCAGCACAAACCAGCAGCAAACCACAAGAAGAAATTCAGCATACGGGTACCAAAATTCAGAAACCACAAGCAGCAGCAGCAGTAGGCCACAAGCAAGCAAAGAAAGCCGGAAGCGGCGGGAAGCAGAGCAAGCCACAAGCAAGAAGCATCCAACAAGCAGCAAGCAGTAGCGGGGAGTAGGCCACAAGCAAGCAGCAGAAGATCCAACAAGCAACAGCGAAGAAGCCTCAAGCAAGCAGATCCAACAAGCAACAAGCAAAGACACGGGACCACGACAACCACAACAACAAAGTACAAAAATACTTTTTTTATATTTTTTGGGCTCTCAGATCTTATAACAAAGTTTTAAGAAACTGTTACCAGAAGAATCATCATCGAGCACTTAGACTCCATCAACGTCACAAAATGTAAAAATGTAAACGAGCCACAAAGCAATTGTGGGCAGGCGGCAATTCTAAGCCACTTATAATAAAAAATTGGCTCTCAAGTGTGTATCATATTCTTAAATACATGCCTAGAAAAAGCGCCGCCTCACAAAGCTAAGGGTAACAAATACGTAATTATTTTGGAGTTGAGAGTCTAACATACGGGTACCAAAATATAAAACCAGTACAACACCAGTCCATCCACACGAACATCAGCACCATCCCACTAGTACAGCAACACCAACAAACCACAAGCACATCACCATCCTACAAGCAGCAGCACAAGACCACAACAACCACAATCATCACATTTGAAACTCAAACAAAGAAAATCAGGCATCTTACATAAAATAAAAAAGATAAAAAAAAAAAGAAAATTAAACAAACCTCAAAAAAACAAAGATTTTGTGTTTTCCGGCAAGGTTTTATGTTTTCCGATCAGCATTTTACGCTTTTCGGCGAGATCTTTACGTTTTCCGGCGAGATCTTTACGTTTGCCGCGAGATCTTTACGTTTTTCGCCGAGATATAGATGGAACCGGTGAGAACTCAAGAAAAGAAAATCCATTCCGGCAAGATCTATGTGTTTTCAGGCGAGATAGTGAAGGGATGTGTGAAGAGTGAAGATTCAAAGGGGCCGTTGAATATGATAACCGAATGAGAGAAATGAGAGAGAGAAATGAGGAGGTTGAGAAGTGAGAATCACAAATTTTAGGGTTAGAGTAGAGATCGAAAATGACAAAGTGAGAGGGGGTCAAAAAAAAGGGAGTTTTTATACCATGTAGAACTTTAGGGGTTTTTTTATGTGTTTGACTGTTTTCATCCGTTGGATTGAAACATCCAAGGGCTGAGATTGTCTTTTTTATTTTTCCTATCAACTAGAGAGAAGAGAGTTAGAGACTAGTGTAATGAAGGGTTGGATTTTGTTCTTTCTCTAATCAATGGTCTAAAGTCATGATCCATGACATTCTTTTTTGACCAATGTGCATTGAGAGTGACCAAGCACATGGATTGCTAAGTTAATGTCTTAATCAATGGTTGGATTTTGATCTTTCTCAAATCAATAGCATTAATTTTGATACTATTTTGATTTGAGTATTCAAAACTTGTAATTCTAGTATTGATTAGTTTAGTAATTTAGTTAAGTTTAGAAATTTAGTTAAGTATTGATACTATATTTTGATTTGAGTCTGAGTGTAATATGATAAGACTAACTAACAGAATGACTGACAGTTAGCTGATTACGGCTGATGGCTCGATATTGGAATTCAGTCATTCAGGGCTTAATATCTTATAATTACATTTACAACTTGTAATATGTCTTAATTTACTGAGTTATTGTTGGTTTGGCTTTACAAATTCGCTTAACGTCTTAATCATTTGATGACCGATGATTCTTCATTAATGATTAATCACTTTACATCTTTAATGTATATGTATTAATGCAAATATGCAATAAACAAGATTAGTCAATAATCTAAGTCTTAGTTTAGTAATTTTATATATATAAATTGTTGTTATGTTTAGTATTATTGTACAACATACATATGAACCATTGTTATAATCACTTAGGCCTCGTACGAATCGTAGTTATAAACATATGATTGTCATTTGTTATAGTATTATAACATACCAATAGTCGTTATACTAATTTATATTTAATAGAGTGTACTCGTAGTTAATATATAAAACTCATTATTATTATCGTTAGTTATACTATTAGAGCATATTAAGAGTCAATACTCATTAATAATCATTCACGTTATCATGTTATTTTATTATTATTATTTCGAATCATAATGCTTACCATAATCGAGTCACTTAAATTTTATATAAATCTAGCAATTGATCGTATACTCGTAGTTAATATATAATACTCATTATTATTATCGTTAGTTAGAATGGTTCCAATATTATTATATTGTACTAACACATATAGTCACATATACATACAAAGTTAAGAGAATACTATAAATACTATACTAGTATTAAACTAATAATCCAATAATCTTATACTAGTATTAAACTATATGGTTGTTAACAAGTTACTATTTAGTAACTAGTAAGTACTTGTTAACTATTTTACTTAACTTATGGTTGTTACTTGGTAATAGTTAACTTATTTTAATAAGTTATGGTTAGCTTTTATAGGGGATAATGACTTGGGGGTATAATTTATTATTATTATTATTGTGCAACATATGAACCCTCGTTATAATCACTTAGGCCTCATATGAACCATCGTTGTAAACATATGAATATATGATTGTCATTTGTTATAATATTATAACATATTAAGAGTCGCTATACTAATTTATAATCAATAGAGTATTAGATTGGTTTTACAATTATTTTGATAGGAACCTTATATTAAAATGATTCAACATATTAGTATTTATATTGTTATTGTTAGTATTCCTGTTCTTATTTGTATTACTATTGCTATTGTTAACCTTGTTACTATTACTATTATTATTTGTTTTACCTATTATCATTGTCGCTTTATGTTTACTAGTATTATTATTCTCATTACCATCATAACTATTTAAAAACTTATATATCAATCATAATGCTTATAATAATAAATCATTTATATAAAGTTTGGAATTGATCGTCTACTCGTTATTATTGTCGTTGGTTATAATATATAATATTAAAACATATGAAGAGTCGTTCTACTCCTTTACTCATTAGAGTGGTTTTACGCAGTTGATTATTCGAAATAAGAGTTGAGTAAGAGAATACACTAAACATCACGGTAATCAATATAGTGTTTTTATTGGTTTTTCGTTGTCATCCGTATATTTATCACACACACACATATGTATATATATGTCGATCTTAATACTTTTATTAATATGATTCGTTTACAAAATCCATAACAAAATTAAGATGGCCCGATCAGGAGTTACCCAAAGTTGAGTTGACGTTCAATAGCGAATGGACCCGATGTTTCACAATGATCGAACTAAGGTCATTACTAATTCAACCCGAGTACATTTGACTTAACTCAACCGTACATGAAACCTAAACACGACCTGCGCAAACCCGGCAAAAAAAATGTGAACGGGCGATCATATCCGGGAATGGATCGACTTGTAAATGGAACGTTCAGACTTGTCCGGCACCCGGGAATCCAATGATTCAAATGTGTTCGACCCAGTTGAACAAAACCTGACCAATCATGACCTGGGGCACTGACAATCAGAATCCTGACCTGTCCGGGTCTGACCTGGTTCACTGTGGGTATACCCAGAACCTGTTTGAGAACCTGTTTTGACACCCCCTAAGCCTAACTTTATATTGGCATAAATGGCTTTGGAGGCCAAGGTGACCTTAGCTTGCACTAGAGGTGATCATGGGCCGGGCCGGGCCGAGCCAAAAAAATTTTGCCCATTGACCGGGCCAAAAAATTGTGCCCAAAAGCCCGTTATTTCGGGCCGGGCCGAGCGGGCTTTTTCGGGCCAAAACGGGTCGGCCAAAAAATTAGACTAAAACGTCTTTTTTGGCTTGTCCAAAGCCCGCCCAAAAAAAATAAAAATCCGGGCCCGGTCTGCCCGCGGGCCAAAAAAAACTGCCCAAGCCCGCCCAAAAACTGGGCCGGGCTGAAGTTGATCAGCTCTAGCTTGTACCCAAAGTTTCTCCTACACCTTGGAGCCCAAGGATCCAAGTTACCGACACCCTTTTAGCTTTTTTTTCCCTTTCTTTTTCACAACAAAATAATAATAATTATTATTAACTTATTTGAGATTTGGGAGACTAACCCAACATAAGAGCAGTTTCATATCTATACTGTATATTAAAAGGTGTTCCTATCAAAAGGAACGGTGTCACGTGGCACAATTCACTATATATGCGCCACGTAGTTTGGCCACGTCATCTTACGTGCCATGTTGATCCATACATCATCTTACAAAATAAATATTGTTTGCCACTAGATTTGAACAAGCGACCTCTTGCAAAGAGAAGTTTGTCCTTACCATCTCAATTAAATTTTTTTAGTGCTTCATAAATCCACATAATGTTATATATTCATTGCAAACATAAAATATAATTAAATGTTAGATTTTTTTAAAATTATTTTTACAAGAGTAGAAAAAATACAAATCAATTGTGAGGAAGAAAAAAGGTAACACCCGGGACAACGCTCAGGCCAACACACTAGTTTACAATTAAAGGAATCACTAATCCTTCCAATCTCAGGGTGCTGTCATCAAGGGTGTACTTGGAACTCTGAGTCCACATTTGTTGTTGCCTTGTTGGGGACTTTTAAGTTGCATATATTGTTGCTGTGGGAAAAAAGTAGAAAAAGAGGAAAAACAAGAAGGTGTAAATGCAACTCGAGAAGGTTAGAGTGCACAAAAACAAAAATGTGAGAGGGAGTAATAGGTGTGAGACAAAAGTAAAAAACTTATATGGACCTGGTCCATACTAAATTAGTGTGAACCTAATGCTAATTCATGTAATTTATGGGAAAAAAAAGGTCACTATATAAAAAATATAGATATAAAAGATGAGTAGATATAGATTGTAAAGTTTGACTATGTGAAAAAAAGGTTACTATTTCACAAAGTGAATTTTATTATGATAAACTAATGTAAGAAAGAGTGACTATATTAAGAAAAACGGTCACTATGATAGATAGTTTTTGTTTTGGTGCAACTATGGTAGATAGTAACTGTATAGTGTAACTTAAGATTTTAAGAGGTTACTATATGGGAAAAAAGGTATGTAAAATAAGTGGATTTGGTTCACAATAATATTATTGTGGACCAGGTCCACGCAAGACTAACTGGAGACAACATACAATATTAGTGTGGGGGTGTTTAGCATTAATTAGTGGGAGTACCTTTGTGAAGGGTACGAAGTAGCACTTTGTCTTAAACACATAATTTCTAATATTATACTCCCTCCGTTTCTTTTTAATCTACACACTTTCCTTTTTGGTACGAAACTTTTTAATCTACACACTGTTGCTTTTTCAATTTTTGGTAACATGTCACATCTACTTTCTCCTCTTTTTCCACCCATGTCATCCACTTTTTAATATTTTAACTCATTTTTTATTTTCTCTCTCTCACTTTTCAATTTCTCTCTTCACCTTTTCAGTTTTTCTCTCATACTTTTGCACTTTCTCCTTGCCAAAGTGAAGTGAGTAAATTAAAATGAAACGGAAGGAGTAGTAGTAGTAGTTACCTTTGTACTCCCAAAAATATTATAGTGAAGTTTTCATCCCTGGAGATCGGGATCGTGGTTTTTCCCTAGTTTAAGAGGGTTTTCCACGTTAAAATATTATTGTGTGATTTTTGCCATTTTGCACTATATTTTTCTCCCTGATAATCGCTACGAAACGGCTCTTAATAAGCATGATGTTATGTTCGTAGCAAGTTGGCTGACAACTATCACTTAGACACCCTTGGTGAGTTTGGCCTAGGGGTGTCAGAAATAGACCTGACCGCTGGGTCAACCTGATACTGACCTGACTTGAACCTGGTTCGACTTGTGAGGGTCAGTCTCCAGACCTGACCGAAACCTGATCTGGGATTACCCAGACCTGACCGGCACCCGCCTAGATTATATTCTGACCTGACCACACAGACCTGCATTCAAACTCGAACCCGACCGAACTAAACCAGATATTAACCCAAAATCCATTTAGGCCCAGTAAATACCTGGTTCAACTCGAATTCTAATTGATCTAAAAATAAAATCTACCTAATTTGACGCAATTTTTCAGACCAACTTATTTTGACGACTAAATTCAACAAAATTACTAAAATTCAATTATTTTTCTATATGTACAAAATCATTTCAATATCTTACATTTAATAATAATTTAATAAAAAAATAAATTACATTCTCAATTATTTTTACTAAAACTAAATTGAACAAAAATTGAGTTGAACTTGAAAGATTTTAATTAAAAACCAAACTTAACTCAACCAAAACTATTTTGTAACCAAATTAATTTATTATTATCTAGATCAAATTGTACTTGAATTCACAAGTCAATTATTTTTACTTTGATTTTTTTTTTTATTAAACTTATTATTATAAGCTATAATACCTTGAAAGATGTGAGTATTTTACTAAAATTAGAGTAAATTGGATGGTTGATCTTGATGATCTTTTAAAATCGCTGGTTTGGGATCTTTTGCTTCCTATCTTGATTGCCAACTCACGCACAGCTAGCAACAAAACAATTACACAAATTCAAAAATTACAAAAAAAAATAATTACACACATTAAAATGAAAAATAACAAAAAAACAATTAGTGAAATTACAAAACAATCTCGAAATGTTAAAAAAAAAAAAAATGAAAAATCTGAAACCCTATATCTAAAACGAGCAACCCAACGACACCACCACCAGCACTGTCTCCTCCGCCAACCCAACGACACCACCAACCCAGATCTATAACACCCTCTCTCTTTCTCTCTCCATTACTCCTACCTCAACTTCGTCGCCATTGTTGCACCTTCTGCTTCTTCCTCTGCAACTGATCTAGCTCACCAACAACAATGGCGTTGGCGTTCGATGAATATGGACGTCCCTTCAATTAGACTTCGGGAGCAAGAATCTATGACTCGTTTGTGAGGTTTAGAGGCTCAAAAGGCCAACATTTTCGCCGGTAAAGCCGTCGCTCGTCTCCTTCGTTCTTCTCTTGGCCCTAAAGGCGTGGAGAAGATGCTCCAATCTCTCGACGATGACATCATTATCAGTTACTTCTCTTTCTCTCTCCTCTTAGATGTAATTTCGAATTGTTATTTTCGAATAGGTGAGAGTGACATTAGTGGCTGCGGTGGTGGCGCGATGCAGGGGAGGGGGGAGAGAAAGAGAACATCGATAAAGGGAGGAAAGGAAGCAAGGTTGCGTGTAGGATGGTGGTGGCCAAATTCGGCAAGTAGGATGGAGGGAGGGAGGGAGGGAGGGAGCAACAAGAGAAGAGAGGAATGAGGATGGGAGGAATGAGGGGGGTTAGGGTTAGAACGATGGTGGCGGTGGTGAGGAGAAAGGGTGAGAGTGGTGGCGTGAGAGAGGATCTGAGAGTGAGGAGGAGAGAGTGAGGGAGCAGTGAGGAGGGTCAGCCGTCAGGGGAGGCTGGAGGTAGAAGAAAGATATAGGGGGGAACAAACACACTTCTTTTATACCTAATAATATTAGGGTTTCTAAATTTAATCCCATCCGTTGGATCGAAATCATCAACGGATGAGATTAGATCCCATCTTTTCTTTCCTCTTTTATGTTTCAATACACAATTATTGGTTAGATTTTAATTCTTTTCAGATCAATGGTTCTAATTCATGATCCATGATATCATTCTTTAACCAATAGAAAAATAGAATAACCTAGCACATGGATTGATGACCTAGCACATGGATTGATAATCTTATATTTTTATAATCTTAATAGTTGTTGTCTTGGTTTAGTGACTTACAATCTTTAGTAATTAGTTAATTATTATTATTTCATTATAATTTAAAATTTTAATTATCTTTATTGAAGTTATTATTAGTATTATTTAAGTATAACTATCATTTATTAATTAGCATAGTATAACTATTATTATTATTATTATTATTATTATTATTATTATTATTATTATTATTATTATTATTATTATTATTATTATTATTATTATTATTATATTGTGAATTGAGTTTCTAAATTTTAATTAGACTCCGTGTAACATTACTTATACAACAATCAGTCTATTACTCAATTAAGTAATAGTATAATTATATTTATTTAAGTGAACTTATATGTAGTGTTACATTGACTTAGATTATCGACTTACAATGATACATTCATTGATCTCGTCTGATAACAACTTGTTTCAATCCAAATACATATTTTTAGTTTCAAAATGCATTTCACATGAAGACTATTAGCTAAAATAATGTATTATTCTTGAATTAGCTTATAATCTATATTGATGCGTTCATTAATCTTATCTAGTAACAACTTCTTTCAACTATCAATTAAGATCTTGTTAAAATGCAAAAAGATATAGTAATATAACAAACCTCCTATATGTTATAATAAACTATGTTATTCAATGTCTCCTATTAAGGAAAGCTCTACAACTCTATAGTGATTTACTTCTTAAGCTAGTATTCTTATAGTGTTAGTATGCAAATATCACTCAATTATGTAATTGTTTGTTTATAATATCTATTTAGTGAACTTATAGTGTAACGATATAACTTATATATATGAACTTCGTTGAGTTGATAGTGATTGTTTGTTATATTATCATCATAAAGATGATGAACTTAAATGGAGTATTGTTATCTTGAACTATCGACTTACATTCATACATTCATTATATTGATCTTATATAATAATAACAACTTGTTTGAATCCAACTATATAGTAACTAGCAAGTACTTGTTATAATCACTTAAACCTCATATGAACCATCATTGTAAACATATGAATGTATGATTGTCATTTGTTATAGTATTATATATAACATATCAAGAGCCATTATACTAATTTATAATCAATAGAGTATTAGGTTCGTTTTACAATTATTTTGATACCAATTTTATACTAAAATGATTAAACATACATATTGATAGAAATGTTTGTTTATAGTTTATCATATATAGTCACAACATAATACATATATATCACGTTATGTTTGTTATTGTTATTGTTATTATTAGCATTGTTGCTACTATTACTATTAGTATTTATATTGTTATTGTTCTAGTTATTGTTATTGTTAATATTCCTGTTCTTGTTTGTATTATTATTATTATTATTATTATTATTATTATTATTATTATTATTATTATTATTATCATCATCACTTTATGTTTATTATTATTATTATTATTATTATTATTATTATTATTATTATTATTATTATTATTATTCTCATTATCATCATAGCTATTTACAAACTTATATATCAATCATAATGCTTATAATAATAAATCATCTATATAAAGCTTGGAACATATGAACCCTCGTTATAATCACTTAGGCCTCATATGAACCGTCGTTGTAAACATATGAATGTATGATTGTCATTTGTTATAATATTATAACATATTAAGAGTCGTTATACTAATTTATAATCAATAGAGTATTAGATTGGTTTTACAATTATTTTGATATCAATATTATATTAAAATGATTCAACATATTAGTATTTATATTGTTATTGTTATTGTTAGTATTCCTGTTCTTATTTGTATTACTATTGCTATTGTTAGCCTTGTTACTATTACTATTATTATTTGTATTTTTACCTATTATCATTGTCGCTTTATGTTTATTAGTATTATTATTCTCTTTACCATCATAACTATTTACCAACTTATATATCAATCATAATGCTTATAATAATAAATCATTTATATAAAGTTTGGAATTGATTGTCTACTCGTTATTATTGTCGTTGGGTATAATATATAATATTAAAACATATGAAGAGTCGTTCTACTCCTTTACTCATTAGAGTGGTTTTACGCAGTTGATTATTCGAAATAAGAGTTGACTAAGAGAATGCACTAAATATCACGGTAATCAATATAGTGTTTTTATTGGTTTTTCGTTGTCATCCATATATTTATCGCACACACACACATATGTGTATATATGTCGATCTTAATACTTTTATTAATATGATTCGTTTACAAAATCCATAACAAAATCAAGATTGCCCGATCAGGAGTTACCCGAAGTTGAGTTGACGTTCAATAGCGAATGGACCCGATGTTTCACAATGATCGAACTAAGGTCATTACTAATTCAACCCGAGTACATTTGACTTAACTCAACCGTACATGAAACCTAAATACGACATGCACAAACCCGGCAAAAAAAATGTCAACGGACGATCATATCCGGGAATGAATCGACTTGTAAATGGAACGCCCAGACCTGTTCGGCACCCGGGAATCCAATGATTCAAATGTGTTCGATCCAGTTGAACAAAACCTGACCAATCATGACCTGGGGCACTGACAAATCCTGATCTGTCCGGGTCTGACCTGGTTCACCGTGGGTATACCCAGAACCTGTTTGAGAACCTGTTTTGACACCCCTAGTTTGGCCTCAGAAACTTGATCTCTATTACTTGCAAATACACAATAGGATAGGCCAGCGATCCTCAGCTCCTCACCACATTAATGTAACTTGTCACCTATGACGCTATCTGATTTCATTAACTAACTAGTATTTGGGCCCGGGCGTTGTCCCGGGTGGTATTATTTTCCGAACTTGATATGCATTTTTTTCATTCCCGTTAAATAATATTAAGGAAAACTCAATATTAAAAAGGTACAAATATAATAATGTGAACGCTTAAAGCATGATTAAAAGTTGGTTGAGATGATAATTGTGTCATGTATAATAGCAAGAGGTAATGTGTTCAAATCTTGTTACAAGCTAATTTTACTTTTGTTAATTGACATGACTTATGTACACATTGTACAATTCTAGTGGAGTAACAGAGGTGTCACGTGGCGTATATACATTGTCACGCACGCCTTTTAATATATTTGTATAGATTGACCTTAATCTCAAAATATTAGAGTTGATCAATTTGTCCCATAATATAAGTCATGATTCTGTTTTTACACGGGAATTAAGGTAAAGTGGAATCTTGTTTTATTTGAATAAAAAGAATCATTTTTATTGGGAAACACCTACATTTTTTGTTTCTTTTTAACAAAAATAAAAACTAAACATTAATGTTGCATGGTTTAATGTGTAGAAGATTACAATAGGGTATAAGATTCCATTTTATCATTAATAATGGTGCATTGGAAGCTGAAATTATAAGGACTTTTTGGGAATTAAATTATTTTCATGAGGGCATTTTGGGCATAATTATTGATTGAAAATAGAAACATGACTTATATTTTGGGACACTTTAAAAGAAAAAGGGACTTATATTATGAGACGGATGGAGAATTTTATTTAGCAGCTTTATCATTTAAGGTCCCTGAAATGTGTTGGGTCAACATTTGCTGAAGATTTTATTAATTGGTGCGTCGTTGTCGTTTAGTCTATCATACGAACAATTCCTACCAACATATAAATATTTCCAGTTCGTAATTAGACAAGAGATAGGAATATAAGAGTATGATATCGTTGATAGGACAACAATTTTGACCAATCATAAAATGTAGAAACCATAGATGAGTTATATAGTCTATCCAAGCAGGAGGTGGGACTTACTCTTAGAGTATGTATATACTTCTATAGAATAGTCTTCGGTAGATTAACAGAAAGACAGTAAAAACATGTTAATTGATTGGATTAACAGAGGACTATACATGTTCCTGATTTGCACCGGAATGATCTTGATCGTGGAGATGGAATTGTGGCTAATGAGGTAGCATTCGAGCGAGATGTGCTATTTCAACGTGCATAGGTTCTATATCACGTTTACCATTGAGCTAACCATCTCGTTCTGTCTCTACTTTTATGCCTACATGTATGCAGCAGGCTGGAGCACGATGAACGAACATGTCTACCGGACATTGAGACTTTATGTCCCGTCTTTATGTGTTGTGTTCAGTGGCGGATCCAGGAATTTCCTAATGGTGGTTCACCATTAGTTACCGTTCACTAAACCAAAATATTTTTTTAATAAAAAATATTCCAAAATAAATTTCAATCGAAAAGAAAATAAATATATAACCAATAATAATACAAAATACAACCAAATAGTACTAGAAAAACCAAATTTCCAAATAATACTAGAAAATACAATCTAACAAGATCTCACATAACTATATTTATCCACAAGTACAAATCACAAGAGATAGTCAAAGTCATGTATATAAAAATGTCAAAAGTCAAAACGAATCATCTTAAAAAACTGAGAAAGTATTGTGTAACACAATCAATCTCAATTTAGAAACACCATCATATATATTCAGATGACTTCTTTCAATATCAATTATCATTTCACTACTCAATAGTCTATCACCCACTAAGGCAAATCTTTATTACCCAATTTACTCCTTTAGAATTTCAATCATGAGTATCAAATTTAGGTATTCTCCTCAAACAGTAAAAGGAATTTGGACCCACTAAACTATAAAAAAATTAAAAACCCAACCCTATACAATACAAATACCAATAAAAAGAAGGTGGCCCATTTCAATCCCAAACCCAAAATCACCCCCACCCTACCCACTCTCTCTTTCTCTCTCCTCTTCTTAAGATCGACACGTTTTCTTCTTTCTTTCTTCTGTAAATTCTGCAACATCATCTTCACGTTAATGGTGGCTAGAGGTGGCCCGGCCCGGGCCGGCCCGATTTGGGCCCGGTCCAGCACGAGCCCGTTCAAGGCCCGGCCCGTTGTCCGCTCCGTGGGCCGTGGGCCTGCCACGGTCAAGAAATTTTATTTCAGGCCCGCACCGGCACGAGCCAGCGTGGGTTGGCCCGCGGGCCGAACGCTCCTTTCCTTTGTTTTTTAGCCTAAAACTGTCAAAAATACAAAAAAACAACATAAAACATGGGTCAGGCCCGCAGGAGGCACGAGCCCGGCCCGCGGGCTCGTGGGCCTGGTCCTTGGACAAAACCTGAAAATTTCAAGCTCGGCCCGCCATTTCCCCAAGCCCGCGGGCCGAGCCCGTGAACAGGCCCGGCCCATGCCCAGGTCTAATGGTGGCCATTGTTCTTATGCACATTTCTTCTTCTTTTTTTTAATGGTGGTGCACGTGCACCATGGTGTTATACACTGCATCCGCCACTGGTTGTGTTCTCGATCGATATCTTATGTTTCGGCTTTATTACTTTGGGACTAAGTATATTTAGGTTCTCCTGAGTTGAGGGGAGTTCTGAATGGGTATATATCTAGCCGTGTCTTTACAACAATAGCAATGTGTGCAGTCATTTGCAGCACAAATTTGCAGATGATCACACTGCAGTAGCGTTCTTTGCTTCAAACTTGACTAATATAGAGGTACGTAATTATCTAATGGTCACCTGAGCTACTTTGAGTGAGCTGAACTTGATTGAGAGGCTTTAAGCCCGAATGTATCAAGCAAAGAAATTCCATATAGGAGCCTGACTTAGACTCTTTATCACCTTATTCTTATATATTGTCATGATTCATATATAGATTTTGACATACATGATACATGCAAACTAAAATAGGTATACTCATACCTGAATTTTACGTTCGAGGACCTAGGTAGAATTAACGGTTAGGAATTGGAGTTGCCTCAAGTTGTGAGATTTTCCATGTTTCCTAGCGAATTCTAGGGTTCTAATTCCTACCCCAAGCAATTTGGTTGGAATTTAGGGGGGTTTTGGGGAAGGCTGACTTGTAATGAAGAAAATTTCTTCATACATATTTGAAATTGAAAAAAAAAAATTAACGGCTTTTTTTAATAAGCGCATTAAACATCCAAACTTTTGATGGGGACGATGTATCTATATTCGTTTTCTTAGTACAATTTGACTTGTGTGGATCCGGTTCATATTAATATTAGTGTGCACCAGGCCAAAAGCATGTATCATTTCTGAACAATTCACTATATCATTCAGAAACCCACTATATCGTGCAGAAACCCACTACATCATGCAGAAACTTACTGTATCATTCAGATCATAGTGTATCATGCAGAAACTATGTCAATTCTAAATAATTCACTATATCATTCAAAAACTCACTATAAAATTCAGAAAAACACTGTCATGCAGAAACCACATCATTTGTGAATAATCCACTATATCATTCAGACATACATTATATCATGTAGAAATTCACTATATCATTCCGACACTCACTACATCATGCAGAAACTAAATCTTTTTATATGTTAAAACACTTGCATTGTCACGTGGAATTGGTAGAGAGAAAAGAGCTAAGCTCTACAAGTTTGTTATTCAAGATAACAGAATGAATCGTTTCTGTTATTACAAGCTAGTATTTATATGTAAGATAGTTACAACTCACTTAATTGAATTAGAAACTAAAACAAAACAGTAAACAGTAGCTAAGTATCAGCTGTTACAAGCTTTATTACAAACTATAGTAAAATAAACTTCATATCCCCCCTTCAAGCTGGACATGTGCAGAAGACACAAGGCCAAGCTTGGAACTGAGTTGCTGATGCAAAGGTCCTGCCAGAGGCTTTGTAAGAATGTCTGCCAGTTGTAGAGAACTAGAAACATGAGAAGTCTTGAGGAAACCAGAGACTACTTGCTCTCTAACATAATGGCAATCCCTGTTAAGATGCTTTGTCCTCTCGTGAAACACAAGATTCTGTGCAATGTGTTCAGCAGCAGAATTGTCACAATATAATATAATAGGAAGATCAACATGTTGATTTAGATCTTGCAATAAACTTTCTAACCAAACAATCTCAGAAGCAGCACTAGACATGCTTCTGTATTCAGCTTCAGCACTAGACTTGCTTATTGTCTTTTGTTTCTTGGTTTTCCAAGAAGCAAGATGAGACCCCATGAACATACAATATGCACTTAATGATTTACAACTGAAAACACAGGAGCTCCAATCAGCATCAGAATAGGCTGTTAGTTGTAAATCACAGTTGGCAGAGTAGAAAAGCCCTAAGTCAAGAGTGCAGTTGAGATACTTGACCACATACATTGCAGCTTGCAAATGTGGTTTCCTGGGACAGCTGAGAAACTGACTCAAATGCTGAGTAGCATAAGAGAGGTCTGGTCTAGTGATATTTAGATACAACAGTCTCCCTATGAGTTGCCTATAAATCTCAGGCTGCTCAAGAATGTCTCTTGCATCAATGGATAAACCAAGACCCTTTGGCAAAGGTGCTGTCAGTGGCTTGGCAGTAGATAAATTAAAATCTTTAATAATGTCATAAATGTATTTCTTCTGGCTGAGAAAAGTACCAGATGCAGTTCTGTGTATCTCAATACCCAAGAAGTACTTCATTATTCCCAAATCTTTAATGGTATATGCAACATCAAGAGCAGATTTCATGAAGTCTATTTGAGCTTGACTAGTACCAGTAAGCACCATATCATCAACATAGACTAAGATAACAAGGAATTCACCATCTTGATGCCTTGTAAACAAAGAATAGTCTTGAATTGATTGAACTAAACCATGACTGAGAGAAAATCTACTCAATTCCTTATTCCACTGCCTAGATGCTTGTTTAAGACCATATAAGGACCTTTTAAGCCTGCAAACTTCACCATGTTGAGCCTTTGTGTAACCTAAAGGAGGTTTCATATAATTTCTTCATCCAACAAGCCATGAAGGAAAGCATTATTTATGTCTAGTTGACATAAAGGCCATCCTTTGGCAGTAGCAAGAGAAATTAAAATTCTCACAGTAGCAATCTTAGCTACAGGAGAGAAGGTGTGAGTGTAATCAGTGCCTTCCACTTGTTGATACCCCACAGCCACCAGTCTGGCTTTATATCTTTCTATATTACCATTAGGAAGATACATGATCTTGTAAACCCACTTAGAGGAGATAGCTTTCTTTCCAATAGGTAAAGTTGTTAGAAGCCATGTATCATTTTGCTCAAGAGCACTAAGTTCTTTATCCATAGCATCTTGCCATTCAGGAAACATACATGCTTGATTGTAAGAAAGTGGTTTAGAAGTAGGAGGAGAAGAAACAGCAGAAAAAGAAAGAGAAGTGGAAGTAGCAGGAATAGTAGGACATTCATAGTCCAATAATTTTACAGGAGGTTTAATGAGACGTTTAGAAAGTCTTGTTGTAGGTAGTTGAATATGAGGAGAAGAAGAAGCAGGAGCAGGAATGTGATCTCTAATATGTTGAGTAGAAAAAGTTTCAGTAGAAACTGATTCTAGAGAATGCATCAAAGGAACATGAGATTGAGAAAGATTAAGGTTTTGTGTAGATTCAGTTGTAGTGTTTAAAGGAGTAGAAGAAAATGTGTTTGAATTTTCAGAAACAGAATTGACAGGATCCAAACAGTCAACAGAAAAATCGATAATATCAAGTTCAGGAGGACATTGGTCTGGGATAGGATGAGAATGATTTTTGTGAAATGGGAAAATATGCTCTTGAAACACAATGTCTCTGGTTACAAAACATTTTTTGGATATTATATCATAAACTTTGTATCCCTTTTGTCCAAAGGGGTAACCAATGAAGATGCATTTAGTGGCTCTAGGACTAAATTTGTCTCTTTTTCTATCTGAATTATGAGCATAACACAGACTGCCAAATACCCTAAGAGAAGAATAATCAGGAATTGTGTTTGTGAGAAGTTCAAAAGGTGTTTTCCAATCTAGTATAGGTGTAGGAAGTTTATTTATGAGAAAAGTAGTTGTTAACAAACACTCACCCCAAAAATGAGAAGGAAGGTTTGCTTGGAATTTTAAAGCTCTAGCCACTTCTAATAAATGTTTATGTTTTCTTTCCACCCTCCCATTTTGTTGGGGAACTCCTGGGACACTTCTTTGATGTAAAATACCTTTGTTATTAAACAAATTAAGGCATTGGTCTTCTATTATTTTTGTGCCATTGTCATATCTAATTCCTTTAACTTGTGTTCCATATTGTGTCTCAATGTGAATAAGGAAATTAGCTATGGTTTTGTAGACTTGTTGTTTGTTTTGCAACATAAAAGTCCAAGTTGACCTACTAAAGTCATCAAGGATTGTTAAGAAGTATGATGCACCATGAATTGTCTTAATCTTATAAGGACCCCATAGATCAATGTGTATAAGAGAGAATTTTTCAATAGCTCTAGATGAACTCCTAGAGAAAGATGATTTATGATGTTTAGCAAATATGCAAACTTCACAAAAAAAATCATCAACATGAGAACACAAAGCTGGATTGACATATTTCATTCTGGACATAGAAGAGTGTCCTAGTCTGGCATGTAAAGTTTCAAGAGAAGGTTGAGAAGCAACATTTGCTCTATGAGCAGAAGGTTTAAAAATGTTTGAATCTGTTTTTAAGATTTTTGAAGAACAAGCTATATATGACTGATTGACAGGATGCATTTTAAGATAATATAGACCTCCAACTTTAGTGCCTTGACAAGTTTTGTACCATTTGCATCAAGAAATACACATCCATTCAATGAAAATTGTACTTCAATCTTGCTGTGAACAGCTAATTGCCCAACAGATAATAAGTTGTGCTTGAAATTAGGAACTAACAACACATTGTGCAGAACAATTTCAGAACTTATAGTCACATCACCAATTTTAGAAACATAGGTACAACTTCCATCAGGCAAGCCAACTTCAATCACTTTATCAAGCTTTCTTTTGCAAGAAAATAAACTTGCATCATAAGCCATATGATCAGTAGAGCACTTGGTGTTTGACTTTTGGAAGATTCTCCAAAAGCCTGCTTTCCTTGCATAGAATTGAGGAATTCTTGGAACATAGAATGCATCATAGCAGAGTCTACATGATTAGCCATAGAGGAACCTCCAATGCCAGCATTAGAAGGACCAGCAACATCAAAATCAAGAGGTGTATCTTCAAAGATGTTGTCAGCAGCAACATTAGCAGCTAATTTTCCACCAGAATTTCCACCATAAGTTGTTGATTTCTTATGATACCAATCAGGAAAACCAATGAGTTTAAAACATTGGTCCTTAGTATGTCCCTTGCCTTTACAGTAGTCACATCTCAAATTCATCTTCTCCATTTTCTCTTTCTTCCAATCTCTTCTAACACCAGAATTTCTTTGCACAGCTAAAGCACTAATTTTCATGTGTTGAAAATTGAAGTGCATAAATCTCTTTTTGTTTCTCAATTTGTTGAAGCTAAAGAGAAAGCTCGATTAAGAGAAGGTAAAGGATCCATTGACAAAATGTTAGTAATAACATTGTCATAAGCTTCATTGAGACCTAAAAGAAACTCTATAAGCTTCTCTTCAGCCTGAAAGTCTGCAATCTTCTTCAAGAAATTACAGGTACATTTTGACAGAATTCCACAACTACAATCAGGAAAATTCCTAAGATTCTGTAATTCATCCCAAAGTCTCTTCATCTTACCAAAATACGCAACAATTGACATATTTTCTTGCTTCAATTTCTCCAGATCTTTCTTTAATTGATAGATCTGTGGTCCATTAGATTGACCATAACGCTCACAAACTTCATGCCAAAGTTGAGTTGAACTTTCAACAAAGGTAAAGTTCTCACCAATTTCAGGTTCCATAGAATTAACTAACCAGCAAGTAACAAGATAATCACATCTTAACCAGCGTTTATAATCCTTACTAGTTGAATTAGGCTTTTCAATTGAACCATCAAGAAAACCTAATTTGTTCTTCGCAACTAATGCACGCTTAATATTTCTCTTCCAGCTAACAAAATTGGTAGTATTCAAGCTAATTGCTACCAATTTATTCGTAGTTTGATCAGAATTTGAAATGTAGAAAGGATCACTATTACTCACATTACTATCGCCAGAATTTGAGTTTTCTCCAGTCATTTCTGATACCATGTGAATTGGTAAAGAGAAAAGAGCTAAGCCCTACAAGTTTGTTATTCAAGATAACAGAATGAATCGTTTCTGTTATTACAAGCTAGTATTTATATGTAAGATAGTTACAACTAACTAATTGAATTAGAAACTAAAACAAAACAGTAAACAGTAGCTAAGTATCAGCTGTTACAAGCTTTATTACAAACTATAGTAAAATAAACTTCATATCACGGTTTATACATATACTACACAACCTACGTCTTCTTGCATGTTAAAACATGAAAATTAAATCCTCCACTATATTGCATACAATTTCACTATATGTTTTCCATTACTAAAATCCACTATATTGTATATAAATTCACTATATATCTAAAGTACTCATCATATGAAGTTAATATCAATTACCAACCCGATGCACACTAAGTTAGTGGACATCGGGTTCATTTAAGTTTTTTTCATTATCAATTAGTCCAACTTAGCTAATTACGGAGATTGAGCATCATGCATATAGTATAATTTATAGAAGTTGTATACGAAGATACTTAACCAATTCAATTGTTGTTTTATATTTACTTTCCAGTCTGGACGTTGCAAACCCCCGAAGGAGTGTACCTTCAAATTCTCAAGCCCAACTGTTTGGAACTTTGGATGAAACCAATAAGTGGCACCTACTCAAACCCTGACTGTTATAATTGGGATAATGACCCAACAATGCTCTGTTATAACTGTCAAGTTTGCAAGCTTGGTTTTGCCCAAGATCTGAAGGAGACATGGACTAGAGCTGGTTTTATTGCAGTTATAGCGTCGCTAATAATACTCCTAGGTTTGAAATTGATTAATGAGGACGTACTCCTGTTAGAATTAATCCGAACTAGAGACTCAAGTACTTGAGGTTCTTGGGGAATAAATTAATAAGTTTGCCAAACACCACGCTTGGAGATATTCGAACCCAAGAACATCAAGTACGACTTGGTTATTGTATATTCTACTTGGCCTATCATGTAAAATAGGAAACTGAAGTGGGTCTCACAAAATAATAGCTTGTACGACTTTTCTTATTTTAGATACACTGAAGGTCCAATATAAATTTAACTATATGATCGCTTTATATTTTATTGGTCAATTTTAAGGTCAGTTTTGTACACATTATTACACATGCATTGATGTAAATCAAACACCTAATTATCTATAGAGTACTTTCTTAGTTTCAGCTATATGGTTTTTACTTATTCGTTATAAATAAGGTTTTTCATGTAATCAGAACTATGTATCTTCTATAGGCTTGACTTTGGCATTAAATATGCGTCAATATATGTACTCGGAAGGTAAGGATTAGTCATTGTTAGTTTATTTGCCGACGTACATAACTACGTAGTACATAGTACATTAGTACATTATACATAGTACATCAGTACATATGCTTGCATTGGTTCCCAACAAAAGTTGTGCAAATATAAGGGTGCTCATTTCGGATAATCCAATTCGTCCGATTAGAAATTTCGGATCTGGGAAAAAGGGTCCAAATCGGATCGGATATCCGAAAACTAACAAATTGAATTTTTCAAAGTCAAAGCTCCTAAAATAAGTTTTAGATTGGGTAGGATCATCGGATATACAGTCTTGAAAACGGATATTTTGGATCGAAAAATCCGATGTTTCAGATATTCCGAAAATGACAAATTATAATCCGTATCCGATCCCAAACATCCAAAAACTAAAAAATAATATATCATTTTTCCGATATATCGGATCGAATCGACCAGATCACGGAACAGATCAACCGGATCGGATATTTAAAAAACACCTTTTAAAAGCAACAACTTTTTGTAAAAAGCACCTTTAAAAAACATGGTACTTAACCACCTCTTATTAACATTTTTTATTTGCAACCACCCTTGCCGGAATCTTGCCATTGACCTAGAATCTTTCTCTCTCCCCTGCCTCCCTCTCCTCATCGTGCTCGTTGCCCAGCCGCCAACGTTTTGGTGGTGAGCGATATTATAATTATGCCCTAATCTTCATATTTTGGTTTCAGAATTGAAATTTCTAGGCAGTTGTTAAAAATATCACAAATGATCATGTAAATGCAATTTTAATGCTAGCACTACTACTCCGGCACCACATCCACTTTACAAAAAATCTATCGCACAAAATCCACAATTTCTTTTCATTTGTAAGCATTTCACAATCCAATTTTTCACCTTTCAGAAGTTACACTTCAGCTAAGAATCTAGGTATGATGCTACCTGTCATGAAAGTTACTGTTAATAAAATATTTCCGTTTGAAAGAAATTTTAACCAGCTGATGGATCTAGGAACCTGCTGCAGCTGGCCGAAGCCAAGGAAAGGGCCTCCTCCTTCCCCATTTAGAAAAAAAGTAAGACATGGGAAGAAGAGGAATTAATTACGGAAAATGCCCAACCGAAAAACTGTAAATCGAAATCGAATGGCTGCCTAATTAGATGAAGTTTTCTACACCTAATTTACCCAAATGAGATAACTGTAAGCATGACTTGGAAGTTGAAATGAGGTCAAGCAGAAGTGGTAGGCACATCATCCTCAATAGGTGCTTGTGGTGCAACAATTTTCGCCGGTTTTGGTGCAGCAGGAGGTTTAGATGGCCTGTTTGGGTGGCACTCTTCAACCTTCTTAGCAGGCATCTCAAACTGCACCATAATTAAAGGAGGAAGAAATCCATTGAAAAGAAAAAAATTAGAATCCTTTCTTATACATGTAATCGAGCTTTCCACATATAAATGTGTTATGAAAAAGGCATTGCTTCAATAGATCGTACACAAATTAGCTACGACATGCAAACTGACCTTGTAGCCACATCCAGCAACACAAGCATGAAAACATTCCTGTGAACAATGACGGAGAATGTATACGAAGCTTTAGTTTTTCTTTTCTTTTCTTTTCTTTTTTTGATTGAGAAACTTTAGTTATAAAAAAATGGGTAAAAGCATGTTTTGAGAGTCAGGATTACAAAGGAGAAGTACCAAAGAGAAAAAATGACACATAAAACATGGTGACAAAAGGAGAGAAAAAAGTATCATCCACTTCACATCATTCCCCCGAGTTGATTATGAAGTCATATTTCCAATTTGGACCACCACTTACATCCATAAACTCTATTTGGCAAAATTTCAGTAAGCCAAACAAGAGATAGGAGGGTTTTAGGCACCACACAATTACGAAAATATCCAACTTTTCATAGGATTAAAATTAGCTTAAAAGCTATATTATTCGACCACAAACATCCAATTTAAATGGCCATAGACTACAGATATTATTTAAGAATCCAATGTCAGACAAATTGAATATTTGAGTCATAAGTAGAGAACTGTTAGTTTGTAACATAGGTAACTTCTGAAGTAGGGGTTGTTTATTTTGAAATCAAGTAATGGAATTGAAACAAGCACTTAAATGCAAACCTCAGAGTAACCAGCATCTCCAGGTGAACGATCAATATAAGCACTCCACTGCTGGTCTTTTAATACTGGGTCCTTGTAGCATATCTGATCACATTCACTCACACCTGTATGTCATGTATTTAGATTACACCATGTAAAGCTTTCATTTAATAAATAGCTGCAGTACTTTCACAAAAGGCTTACAAGTACATCCAACAAACCCCTTTGAGGATACGAATTTTGAAAATAAGAACAGTAATTGTAACTGAGCACTAAGAGATGGTAAACAATAGTTTTTACATTAAGGCCAACATCAGATACCATGTACAGAAGGATTTTGTGTAATGTGATACCATCAACAATATGTAGGCACGTCTGTCTTGTTGCCAAAACAGGGAAGACAAACAAAATGGTCCACAAGAAAAATAAATGGTAGCAACACTAATAAAGGTTGCTGACTTGCTTAGAATAACTGTTTACTGCTTTCAAGATGACCACATGGATAAAGGCCTATACAGTGTTACCTAATTTACAAAATCCTCCAAGAACTGCAATCCAAAGAAGGCAACTTGATACATGAAACTATGCATGTGGTACACTTTTTGGGCTAATTTATCATAATCGGTAGCAAATTGCATTCTTGTAACTTTATTGTAACCATGAATTAGGTAGCACAGGGCCTATGGATACATTAAAAAGCCGCACACTCAAACAAGAATTTCAACAGGTGGCTACGGGATTCCCCTTAGTAGTCATTACGCACAATTGTCAATCTTATCGGCCAGGTATTATAGGAGCTTCTGTCATATCAATCAGAAATCCACTTATCCATATGTCTGACCCTTTGATCAAGTGGTGCATAAGATACTTTATTCCATCCTATTCACCTCATTAAGTGGTACACCCAATATTCCAATGTACTTTGTTTCTATATTCCTTTCAAGTAGAAAACAAATATCCAGGAACAATTGACTTTCAGCAAGACACTTTGGCCATGTCTGTATTTTGTCAAGATTATGAGCCCAAAATTGCAGAATGCTGAAAAGGAGGTCAAGATAGAGCAGAGAGAAGAGAACACCATAACTGAAGGACGCCCTTAGCACAAAACTGCAGAATCTTAGGAAGACTTCACATCATCACATGTAGAGGCTACCCAGGCACTTAAGAGATAAGTTGTTTCTGGGTTTAAAAGACTTAACCACTAGTTCTTACTAAGAATATCTTTACAGTCATATGAAGATTACCATCAAGGAGGCCAAAATTATCTGGAAACGCAAATCAGTCATGATTGAGAGTTCAACTTGAATAGGAAAATTGTCTACCTTGCTAAAGAGTAAAGACTGAGTCAACACCTTCCCCAAAAATAATACAGCGACATAACTTGAGGATTTTTAATAAACAGCATATAGAGGTTCTCTTGCTCCAAAGGAAACGGTGAATGCATTTAACTTGTAAGCAAAAAAAAGTCTTGAACTGACAAGCCAATTCACCAAGCAACACAAACTTGATGTGGCTAAACTATTCCAATTAAACATGTAAATCACCACACGTAAAAGAAACCTAATAGTAACAAAACATAACAACTTTACGCACTAATGAGGCTCGTGCCTATGGAGGAGTAGGGGGTGGATGTAGGAAACCTTACCCCTGTGACAACAGAGATTCTGTTCCCAATTAATCCTTGTCCAAAATGCAATGACTATATGCTACTTCCACAATATATAAGAAGCGCAATCAGTTTTGTAAGCAGTTTTGATTTGGTAGAATCATTATAATCGGATTGGATATGCACATTGACAATAACAAACACATACTTCCTCCGTTCTTTTTCTATTACAACAATTGAGTTTTCAAGCTTGCCAATGCACACTTTCAACTACTTCCTCCTTTTTTTAAATGTGACACTTTTTTTTCACGCATATCAAAGAAGCGATTTAAGGGTGTAAACGAACAAATTAATCAAAATAATTTTAAGATTAGTATCCTATAATCCCATTCTTGATTGTGTTAAAACCATTTTGATTAATTTGTTCGTTTACACCCTTAAATCGCTTCCTTGATATGCGTGGAAAAAAAAGTGTCACATGTAGAAAAAAACGGAGGAAGTATTAATATCTTTAATTACTTTTTAGTAAAAATTATACAAATTTGATATTTTGAAAGTATATATCGAAACGAATCTAACAAGACCCCACATGACATGACTATATTTTTTTCTTATGTAAAAATCACAATAGATAGTTAAAGTGTGATGAGTGAATAGTGTAAATTTCCCATTGTTGCAATAGAAAAAGAACGGAGGAAGTATAAACCAAAGGACATATTAAAGAATGTACCTCATAGAGCGAAGAGTTTCCTATACGAAGATTGCACCACGTGGCAATGCAATTTCCTCTCAACTCAGGAAATACATGAGGGGTTTTGGGGGAATCATGAAAAAAGACAATTATTTTCAGAATATTTTGATTGGTTGACAAGGGTTTGTTTGTACCACATAGAATTTACAGCAGTTGTCGAGAATATTTTAAGCCCATAAAGTTACACAACATACTTCCTCTGTTTTTTTTTTTTTTTTTTTTAGTTGCAACAATTTCCATTCATAGGTGTTTTTATTTAGATGCAACATTTCCTTTCTAGGTAAATGTTTTGGGGCAATTTTACCATTCTATCCTCAATTTACTTACCCCACATGCAAAATGTATGGACAATTGGGTCAAATCTTACTCTCTCTCCTCTTTCCTTAATATTTGTGCCAAAAGGCATTTGTTGCAACTAATAAAAAACAGAGGTAGTATATGAACCAAGCTTTAAAATGAGAGTCACCCTACAAATATAAGCAAGGAAATTAATACTCAAGCTTCTTTGTAGTTGTTCCAATTTGGCAAGTCACTATTGCAAACACAAAACTTTGACCATTAATATCTCTAATTATCTATTAATAAAAGTATAAAAGTTGTTTAAAATATAGATAAATTTGTCGTTTACTCTTTTTCTTTAGACAACCTATTTATCAATTGCTTAAAAAAGAGGGTCAAAGTGGATATGCGAATACTGCTCAAAGTCAAAGTTGAACAACCAACAATAATGGGGTAAAAAGGATGCAGCACAATACAACCCACAGTTGGATAAAAGACAAATATAAGTATTATTTGGAACTTCCCACATATGAATTAGTTTAATCTAATGAAACATGGGATGGAAAAATAGTTGGTTAAAGCTCCTAAAAAAAAGTTACAGAATGACCATTGTTTCTGTACTCAAATAAAAAAGACTATAAAGCATTTCTGACTCATTAACACGG
Source organism: Beta lomatogona (assembly GCA_947646795.1). NCBI lineage: Eukaryota > Viridiplantae > Streptophyta > Magnoliopsida > Caryophyllales > Amaranthaceae > Beta > Beta lomatogona. The sequence continues at coordinate 57,028 of CANSNZ010000513.1, forward strand.
AAATATTAATGTTTCCCCAACATCCTTACACATGCAAATAGCATACAGCACAAACATAATGTTCAGAGCTGCAGGATGCTGCTCAATCAACAATAAAAAAAATATTTGACACAAATAGAATCTGTATATGATACTAAATTCACAAGTCTCCTTGACAGTTCCCCGTGGCCATAGCATGGAGCGCGGATAGCAGACTCTATCAAAACACACTCAATCTGGATATCCAAGTCTAATGTAACTAACCCAAATTGAGGTAAAGAGTATATCCAAGCGTCTTACTTGCCAGTTACCACAGGTCAACATCAAGGACATGAGGACTTTGTCTAAGATCTGGACGCATTAAGAGAGACACCATCAATTAAAACATAAACTAAAATCTATCATGCAAATTCATGTACCTATTACATTGATTTATTTGCGAATACTTGTTCAGCTATAGATCTTATCAGATCAATTTGTGTGTAAATATTACATAAGGAACCTGTCTTGACTATTAAGCCATGTTTAGCCATCCTCTTTGTCTTTCATTTCCTTCACCACTTTGCGTTTCACAATAGGTTTGTGTCCAACTTAGAAATGGAGAGCTCTGTACAGATGTTCATACCTTTATTTATGTTTTCTGTTGTGTGGACTATGGTATGACTAAAAACGTCAAGTCAAAAAAAATGGTGATCCATACTGAAGATAATGAAGTATAATATATGCACCCCCTCCCTCATCTTTTGCATCTCATTTGGAGAAAAATACTGTTAAATGAGAGAGAATACTATAAGAACAAGCAGGAAACGGATCCTTGCATTTAATCAACATGTTGACGTTACCAAGAAATAATAATTGTACCCGGCTTTCTTCTTTCTTTTTTATTGCCTCGGGAGCATCTTTTATAGTCCGAAACCTGAACAGTTAGAGCTAGAAATTCTTTGAAGTTGGTGCACTATAGTTTATAATTACTGTGTCAAATTAAAAAAAACAGAGGAAGATGAAAACAGGGATGTTTTGAATGTTAAATGTGAAAAGTGTATTATTTAGCAGATCCACAAGGCTTGAACTTGTTATTTAAACATTCATGTACTAACAGCTAAGCTATGTGTCATCAATGTAATAAATGATGGGTCTGTTAATTCCAATAATAAGTCAAGAGAGCAAGAGATACCACACTTTTCCATGTGGATCCACCATTCTATACAGCCCTTTAGACCCTAAATAAGAACAAGCAATCTCCTAACACTAATGCAAATCAGAATGCGTAAGAACTGCTCGTTGGTTGCTCAGTGTTTTCTGTCTCCCGTAGTCAGATAGAGCTAGACTAAGGTGCATAACTTATTAACTTGCATCATTATTCATATTAGTAGTACAGCTAACTTCCAACTGGCAGAAGCATGGACTTGTACTCGTATCTGGAGTCTGGACACCACTTTCACAGCAAGAATCATCAAACATGAACAGAGCACATGTATTAGGAAATGCAAAAACACATACAGAACAAAAATCAAAGAGAAAATGATAAAGAAGGCATATACGGATACAGGATAATACTTTGACAATTAACAAACCTATACACAACAAACCATATAAAGATATACATCATGAACTTGACTATGATTGAAATTTGTCTAGAAGACTTAGATTATCACCCAAGATAAAGAAAATGTAATACTCACATTCATCCCACGTGTCACCATCAGCATCACATCCCTTTTTGCAGAATACTCTCCCTGCAGAATACACAAAAAAGCAAGAAATATTAAGGTTGCAGAACTAGTTTAACAGCATTCATTGACTCACTGCCAATGAACCCCTGTCACAGTTTATTATGAGTGTCAATCCATAGAAAATTGCAGCAGTTCAGAAACCAAAAGATACATCAGATATACGATTGCCAGATTTACCACTTGCATAAAAACATACCATGAAACTACAATCACTCATAATCAAGGAGTTGAAGACTTGAAGTTGCTTTACATTTCTGTAGCTACATCAAGTAAACTATAAACTTCTAAGAAAACAACCGGATTAATGGCAAGACAATCTAAGTAATACCACCAACTCCTTTTAGATCTATGAGTTTGTTTGCTATGTTGAAGACATGTAAAAGCAAAATCGAGTAATATGCTAATAGGTTTTCATAGAGTAGGCTTGGCTTTAGGACAAATAATCACTTGAGATTTTAGAAGTCTGCTTGTGATAGCACATGTTGAATGCATGCAGGAAGCCGAGAGAGATAAAGAATAGATAAGATGCTGCACATGGGGGCAAGAAATTAAAAACTAGACCAAGAAAAGATCCCGTGGAGATGCAAAGTATCTTATACAACTCATCTACAAGAACTTTCTTACAGATTTACTTAATTCACATCTCAACCAAATGGGACTCTTGATGGTTTGTTGGTTACAGCAAGCATCCTTCCGTCACCATGTAGCAAGGATAAAATGGAACTAGATCCATTGTAGACGAGAATATACTTAATAAGGCATCGCCCTTATGCCTTGTGAGTACATGAATCAAAGGTTTCATCCATCAACCTCAAGTCGTGAAAAGATATTCTGATTTATAGAATCTAAAATCGTGTAGAAGAACTGAAGAATTATTATAGTATGAATCTCCCCATTGTAAACTAAGTGCCTCATTGATTATCCCAAGTATATGATGGAAGTCAACGTTGCAACTCACTAATAATGTTCACTAAATTACAACAAGAGTCTACTAAATTTCACCGCCAAGTCCTGTGTAACAATCAGCATTACCAGAAGTAAAGCCGTATCCATCAAACTTCTTGAATGACATGAAAAACCATCATGACCAATAGCAATATCTTCGTAAGAGATAAGATAAAAATCTAAATGTTCCAGCACAGTTTTCGATCGAGGTATACAACAAAAAAGACACAAATCATACAATGGTGATGAGAATGATAGCAGACACTAATAAAAGAAAGTAAACAATATAAGGAGGTATAAAGGGACATGAACAAAGATAAATATAGATTTCGAAACCAACTATACAGTATAAATACTTAAAATGTACCAACTAAACATACTTGGCAACCACATATTCAAGGAAAATGTAACACAATATAACAAATAAACACACCTATCCTTAATTTTTTTTCTCTTCCCTTTTTTTTTCTCTTTAATGGTTTTTCTAATTAAAAATTCCCAGCACCAACTGAATCTTACCATTTCCCCTCAAATTCTGTAACAAATAATCCAGAAATAATTCCAATGTTCCCATCTAAACAATAGATAATGCATATGCAAAGTTTGTCTAATAATATTAAGTTATTAACATAATAATCACCACATAATACCACCATTATAACATAAAATGATCAATCTATGCATATGCAAAGTTTGTCTAATATAAGTTATTGAACATAATAATCACCACAAAATACCACCTTTATAACATAAAATGATCAATCAACCTCAGTTCTGTCATAATAAAAATAGCCCAGAAATTTCATTAAAGTAACTATGAAATGAGCTAAATAACCCACCATTTAAATATCTTTTTTCCTCCCAAAAAGAGGAAAAAATTAGCAATAAAGGAGAAATGAAAGAACATCAATGGAAAAAATTAACCAAAAACAAAAATTCAAGAAAAAAGAAAGAAGGAGAAAATAATTTACAGGGAATTTGGGTAAGAGCAGCAAATTTGTGGGTGCATTGGCTGCCGCAAGGTGATGTCCATTGCTGAGGAATTATGTCTCCTATCTCTTTCATTTTATTTTTCTTTTTTTCTCTCCTTAATTTCTATTTTTTTCAAACTATAGAAATAATATTATTAATAATAATTTACCTTAAATTATTGGTTTGCCCCTCTTCAACCTCAGGAAATTGACTTTGCCCTAAAAGGCCTAAAGAGAGAGAAGGAGAAAGAGACAATTGAGGAGAATGGAAAGTGAGGGAATATGGAGGATGTTTTGAGAAGGTGAGAAGCGATGGAGGAATTACAAAGGGCATTTTTGTACTTTTATTTTGTGAAATCCAAATTGGACGATTCTTGTACTAATTCTAAGTAAAATTTTAATACGAACAACTTTTGTGAAATAGCATTTTGGCCAAAAATGCCCAAAAAATATCGAAAAACACGTTTTATTAAAACTGGTCCAAATTCTTACGGGATGGTAGAAGTTTATGTTCCAATGTTTAATCTACTTCACATGCACTTGGGTTCTTCCATCAAGAAGAACTTATTAACATTTTGACAGTAAAATATAGCCCTTGATTCATTTACAAGATCAAATATTCAAACATAATATTCCAACATTTACTAAGAAAACCCTTATCTCTTAACTTGCAACTCATAATTTCACAATCAATCAACAAGAACATACAATCATTCCCAAAGAAACACATGCAAGGAAAAAAAAACCAATTCACGTCATACTTATAGATTTGAAGATACAACATAAATTACTTTCCAAAACCCACATGCATGCACTTATATAAAACAATTCTTTTACCCAAATCTTATTTCAACCCAAAAGAGAGTTAGTGACTTGTGTACCTTAATCCCCTTTGTCCAACTCTTCTTTCTTCCTCCAAAATGTAGAATTTTCGACCTTCCTATAATCCCAAAGTGTTCATATGAGTTAATTATCTTACCTCAAGATATTAAAAACAAAGCTTCCTCTTCCCAAATAAATAAAAAAAAAAAATCAGCTTACCTTCACCTTTTTAGACTAGAGTTTGGGGGTGTTTTTCCACTCCTTCTTGAAAATTTTCTTTGGTAGTACCTAATATACACATCAAGGAAAACAAAAATGAGTTTGCATGTAAGATTGGGTAGAAAATGAGTGAGAAATTGAAGAGAGAAGGTAGGGTTTCAACCTTAGTTCTTCCTCTCTTTTTTCCTCTTTCCTTCCTTTTTCCTTAATTCTCTCACTTTCTCTCTCCTATTTTCTGATTTTTTTGGGGGCTTGAGTTTGACGGGATAAATGGGTTGGAAGTTGGAGTTTTTATAGTTTTTAGTGGGTGATGACTTGGATAACTATTTTTCTTTTTCTCTTTTTTTTTTTTAGCTACCTTTACTTTCCTATTCTCCCAACAAATATTAAGTCAAACCTCTTGAATTTATCCACTTACATATTTTAATTCAACATTGTCCCTCCTTGTCTTTATTTTGCCCAAAAAAAAAAATATATTAACTTATCTCTTCTTTGACCACTTACCTCATATACTACTTTACGATCACCCTTTATAACTTCTTAAGTACGATTTTTACTGTATTCCTAAAAATGATCCCATATCACCAATTACATAATATTTTTTTTCTCCTCCAACTGGTCGACTAAAATAACAGAGATACAAGTACATAAGTCATATAACATAAACATATCAAAATTTTCCTATCTCTAGGACCTATATGATAATATAGAGAATAATTAAAAGTAGAATATTCGTGTGATTGGGGTGACTATTACACACTTCCCTCCTTTAAGAAGTTTCGTCCCGAAACTTAGAATTGTACCTTAAAATAGATGCGGGTATCGTTCTTTCATGCATGACTCCTTTTCCCATGTAGCTTCTTCTTCACCATGATTCGTCCAGAGGACCTTCACTAAGGGTATTGTTTTGTTCCTCAAATTCTTGTCTCTGCGATCCAGTATTCGCAATGGCTTTTCTTCGTAATTCAAGGTCTCATCAAGTTGCAGTGATTCATAAGATAGCACATGAGATGGATCATACACATATTTCCGGAGTTGAGAGACGTGAAAAACATTATGAATTCGAGATAACTCCACTGGCAAAGCTACCTCATAGGCAACCTCCCCAATCCTTCTTAGTATTTCGTATGGTCCTATGAACTTGGGGCTTAGTTTCCCCCGAACTCCAAACCTCTTCACTCCACGGGTTGGTGATACCTTAAGAAATACTTTATCCCCAACTTCAAACTCAAGCTTTTTCCTCCTTAAGTCAGCGTACTTCTTTTGTCTATCTTGAGCTATCTTCATCCTTTCACGAATGATCCTAACCTGTTCCATTGTCTCAAGTATCATTTCTGGTCCTATCAGGACTCTTGGGTGAAAGAATGGGTAGCTCCCGCAACATATGATGGAACAGTTGACCCTGTAAAATTTGAAAATTGGATCTCATATATGGAGAAATTACTGGATTGTGTGAATTGTCCAACGGAGTTAAGAGTTAGATTAGCTTCCTTTTATCTTGAAGGCCAAGCTGACATGTGGTGGAAAACAGTAAAAAATGTAGCCCAAGAGCCTGGTTTTACTTGGGAAAAGTTCTTAGAAAAACTTAGAGAGAGATTTTACCCACCCTTTTTGCAGCGAAGGATGGAGAATGAGTTTCTATTTTTACGTCAAGGGGCATTGTCAGTGATTGAGTATGCTGCAAAGTTCACCGAGTTATCTAGGTTTGCACCGGACTTTGTGAGTACGGCCAAGCTCAAAATGACTAGGTTCTTCGAAGGGTTAAACTTTAAGTACCAGAAGAGGGTAGGTCATTACACGAGTTTTCAAGAACTATATGATCGAGCATTAGAGCAGGAAAGAATTGATCTGCGTGAGCAGGAGGTCACGAAGAGGAGGAACGGAGGTAAAGGTATTGAAGGAGGAAGTAAGAAGCCAAGGCAAGAGTCTTATGGGAAGATGTTTGCAACTCGATCTTCGGGAACATCGTATGACCGGAGGCCCCAAAACCGAGATGTGAAGTGTGAAAAGTGTGGAAAGAACCATAGAGGGAAGAAGCGTGCGGGTAAGAATATATGTTTCCTATGTCGGAAGGAAGGTCATATGATAAAAGATTGTCCAGAGAAGGATGGAAGGGGGCCCAGGCAAGGCCAAAGTAGTGCGGGGTACTATGCTAGCAGAACAGGGCCTGTGAATCAAGGACGGGGTACAGGCCAAGGGAATTTCCGACACAATCAAGGAGGTAGTGGACGAGGTGGATTCCGTGGTGGTCAAGGAAGGATCCAAGGAAGAGTCTTCTCCATTCAAGGAGAAGAATTCGAAGAACCCAATCTTGAAGCCGAGGAAGGTACTGTTATAACCGGCTTATTTAATGTATGCTCGCCTAATGCATATGTTTTGTTTGATTCGGGAGCTACCCATTCTTTCATTTCTAGTAACTTTGTAGCTAAAATGAAGTGTAAACTCAATGCAGCATCGATTGAAATGGTAATATGTATTCCGGATGGAACTCTAGTTAATTGTACAAGGAAATTTAAGGATTGTGAGATTGAAATAGGTGGAGTCAAGTTTAAGGTAGATTTGATACCTATTGATTTGGGGTCATATGATGTAATTTTGGGAATGGATTGGCTGGGTAGGCATAGGGCTGTAATAGAATGTTATGCTAGAACAATCAGTTTAAGAGCGCCAGTAGGGGAAAAAGTGATTTACCCAGAAAATGCAAGGGAGATGAGAGGAGAAAACCTTAATCAGGAGATTAGTAAAGGGAAGCAGAAGATAGTGAATCATGAGATCAATATGTTAACAGAACTCACTCAAGAGATTAATGCCATACCTGTGGTGAGAGAATTCCCTGACGTATTTCCCGAAGACTTGTCCGGATTACCCCCACGAAGAGTGGTAGATTTCCATATAGATTTGATTCCTAATGCTACACCGATATCAAAAGCACCCTATCGTATGGCGCCAGCCGAGATGGTGGAGTTAAAGAAGCAATTAGAAGAACTTTTGCAGAAAGGTTATATAAGACCTAGTGTATCCCCATGGGGAGCCCCAGTTCTATTTGTGAAAAAGAAAGATGGAACCTTAAGGCTATGTATTGATTATAGGGAATTGAACAAAATAACAGTGAGAAACAGATACCCATTGCCGCGAATAGATGACCTATTTGATCAGTTAAGAGGAGCAAGTATGTTTTCAAAGATGACCACTTGGGTTCTTCCATCAAGAAGAACTTATTAACATTTTGACAGTAAAATATAGCCCTTGATTCATTTACAAGATCAAATATTCAAACATAATATTCCAACATTTACTAAGAAAACCCTTATCTCTCAACTTGCAACTCATAATTTCACAATCAATCAACAAGAACATACAATCATTCCCAAAGAAACACATGCAAAGAAAAAAAAAAACCAATTCATGTCATACTTATAGATTTGAAGATACAACATAAATTTCTTTCCAAAACCCACATGCATGCACTTATATAAAACAATTCTTTTACCCAAATCTCATTTCAACCCTAAAGAGAGTTAGTGACTTGTGTACCTTAATCCCCTTTGTCCAACTCTTCTTTCTTCCTTCAAAATGTAGAATTTTCGACCTTCCTATAATCCCAAAGTGTTCATATGAGTTAATTATCTTACCTCAAGATATTAAAAACAAAGCTTCCTCTTCCCAAATAAATAAATAAAAAAATCAGCTTACCTTCACCTTTTTAGACTAGAGTTTGGAGGTGTTTTTCCACTCCTTCTTGAAAATTTTCTTTGGTAGTACCTAATATACACATCAAGGAAAACAAAAATGAGTTTGCATGTAAGATTGGGTAGAAAATGAGTGAGAAATTGAAGAGAGAAGGTAGGGTTTCAACCTTAGTTCTTCCTCTCTTTTTTCCTCTTTCCTTCCTTTTTCCTTAATTCTCTCACTTTCTCTCTCCTATTTTCTGATTTTTTTGGGGGCTTGAGTTTGACGGGATAAATGGGTTGGAAGTTGGAGTTTTTATAGTTTTTAGTGGGTGATGACTTGGATAACTATTTTTCTTTTTCTCTTTTTTTTTTAGCTACCTTTACTTTCCTATTCTCCCAACAAATATTAAGTCAAACCTCTTGAATTTATCCACTTACATATTTTAATTCAACATTGTCCCTCCTTGTCTTTATTTTGCCCAAAAAAAAAAAAATATATTAACTTATCTCTTCTTTGACCACTTACCTCATATACTACTTTACGATCACCCTTTATAACTTCTTAAGTACGATTTTTACTGTATTCCTAAAAATGATCCCATATCACCAATTACATAATATTTTTTTTCTCCTCCAACTGGTCGACTAAAATAACAGAGATACAAGTACATAAGTCATATAACATAAACATATCAAAATTTTCCTATCTCTAGGACCTATATGATAATATAGAGAATAATTAAAAGTAGAATATTCGTGTGATTGGGGTGACTATTACACACTTCCCTCCTTTAAGAAGTTTCGTCCCGAAACTTAGAATTGTACCTTAAAATAGATGCGGGTATCGTTCTTTCATGCATGACTCCTTTTCCCATGTAGCTTCTTCTTCACCATGATTCGTCCAGAGGACCTTCACTAAGGGTATTGTTTTGTTCCTCAAATTCTTGTCTCTGCGATCCAGTATTCGCAATGGCTTTTCTTCGTAATTCAAGGTCTCATCAAGTTGCAGTGGTTCATAAGATAGCACATGAGATGGATCATACACATATTTCCGGAGTTGAGAGACGTGAAAAACATTATGAATTCGAGATAACTCCACTGGCAAAGCTACCTCATAGGCAACCTCCCCAATCCTTCTTAGTATTTCGTATGGTCCTATGAACTTGGGGCTTAGTTTCCCCCGAACTCCAAACCTCTTCACTCCACAGGTTGGTGATACCTTAAGAAATACTTTATCCCCAACTTCAAACTCAAGCTTTTTCCTCCTTAAGTCAGCGTACTTCTTTTGTCTATCTTGAGCTATCTTCATCCTTTCACGAATGATCCTAACTTGTTCCATTGTCTCAAGTATCATTTCTGGTCCTATCATGACTCTTGGGTGCACATCATCCCAACAAATAGGCGTTCGGCATCTTCTCCCATACAGAGCTTCATATGGAGACATTCCGATTGAGAACTGGTGACTATTGTTGTAGGAGAACTCTATCGGTGACAGCCTTTCCTCCCATGAACCTCCAAAATCTAAAACACAAGCTCGAAGCATATCTTCTAGTGTTTGTATCGTTCTCTCAGTCTGGCCATCAGTGGCGGGGTGGAAGGTAGTACTCAATTTTAGTCTCGTACCAAACGCTTCCTGCAATTTCTCCCAAAAGTTGGATAAGAAACGGGGATCTCGATCTGAAAAAATTGTCTTCGGGGCTCCATGAAGGCGTATCACCTCCTTAACATAGGCATCTGCCGTTTGCTTCAAACTCCATGTTTCCTTCACAGGTATAAATCTCGCAGTTTTGGTCAATCTATCTACAATGACCCATATTGCATCACTCCCCTTCCTAGTTCTTGGCAAACCCATTACAAAATCCATTGACACCGAGTCCCACTTCCACTCTGGAATCTCCAGTGGCTGCAACAATCCAGATTCCTTTTTCCTATCAAACTTCACCTTCTGACAAGTTAAACATCTAGCAACATATTGAGATATATCCCTTTTCATCCCTTTCCACCAATAAGTTTTCTTTAGATCATGAGTCATTTTATCTCTCCCTGGGTGTACTGAGTATGAACTATTATGTGCTTCACCCATGATTCGATCCTTAAGTTCTCGAATGTCGGGTTCACACCATCTTCCGCTCATTCTTATACTTCCATCATTATGAATATGGAACTCCTTCCCCTCTCCATTTTCTATCTTCTTATAAATCTCTTTCAAAAACAGGTCATGCATTTGTTTCTCTTTGAGTTCCTCCAAAAGTGTTATTCTGCAGTTAATGCGAGCATGACACCCTCTCAATTCTCCTCCCTTCACTACAATCAAATCTAAACTCCTCATTTCTTCATAAAGTTCGTGAGGTACTGACAATAACGCATTAACCGTTCTCCGGGGTCTTCTACTCAATGCATCAGCCACTCTATTCGCCTTCCCGGGGTGATATTGAATGTCGATGTCGTAATCTTTAATCAGCTCCAACCATCTACGCTGTCGTAGGTTCAATTCCTTCTGAGTGAAGATGTATTTTAAGCTCTTGTGATCGGTGTAGATTTTGCATGAGACTCCATACAGATAATGTCGCCACAATTTCAGCGCAAACACCACAGCCGCTAATTCTAAGTCATGAACTGGGTAATTCTTCTCGTGCGGTCGTAACTGGCGAGACGCGTAGGCTATCACTTTCCCGTGTTGCATAAGTACACACCCTAACCCTTCTTGAGACGCATCGCTGTACACTTCAAATCCTTCTGTTCCAGATGGTAAGGTCAATATTGGAGCAGTGGTCAACCTCTTTTTCAATTCCAGGAATGCCTGATCGCACTTGTCCGTCCATTCAAATTTTGTGGTTTTCTTTATTAAATTTGTTATGGGCGAGGCTATCTTTGAGAAATCTTCCACAAACCTCCGATAATATCCTGCAAGTCCCATAAAGCTCCTTACTTCAGACACATTGGTTGGTGCTGGCCACTCCATCACTGTTTTTATCTTCTCCGGATCCACCGATACTCCTTCTCGCGAAACCACATGCCCTAAAAATTTCACCTCCTCAAGCCAAAATTCACACTTGCTTAGCTTGGCATATAACTGATTTTTCCTCAAAATACTCAATGTGTCCCTTAATTGCTTTTCATGCTCCTCCCGATCTTTAGAGTATATCAAGATATCATCAATAAAAATTACCACAAATCGGTCCAAATGTGGCTTGAAATACCTTTGCATCAAATCCATGAATGCAGCTGGTGCATTGGTTAACCCAAAAGGCATTACTACGAACTCAAAATGACCATATCTCGTTCTAAATGCAGTTTTAGGTATATCTTCTTCGGCTATCCTCATCTGATGATATCCCGATCGCAAATCTATCTTTGAAAACATACTTGCTCCTCTTAACTGATCAAATAGGTCATCTATTCGCGGCAATGGGTATCTGTTTCTCACAGTTATTTTGTTCAATTCCCTATAATCAATACATAGCCTTAAGGTTCCATCTTTCTTTTTCACAAATAGAACTGGGGCTGAATCTAGTTTTTTCTTCGCAAAACCCATCCCAAAAGAATAATAATATGCAACACGTCAAGTGCTCACATCCTTGTTGGTTTCTTTATATCGATACAGTACTTTCTATTAGTTCAACATTATTGATATCAATCAATATCATTTAATCCTTATGGGGAAAATGAACACGATTAGAGAGGGGTCACCACGACCGACTATCTCTAAACTGTGGGGGTCGTCACCCTCCTATTTACCATATGCTTGCAAGACTTTCAGGACATGTCCCTAGCAGCTACGAGACACCACGCTCGCCTGCAACTTACAATTTAATAACGGCAGCTACGAGACACCACGCTCGCCTGCAATTGTTGTTCATCACCGTTCACGGCTACTTGCCCTTCTTGTAGGTGATCACACAAACACATTGATAATTTTAATTCCTCTTAATTGTTATTAAATTATTATCCGGGCTAACTCGTAAGAGATGGACCTAACTTCTTGAGGAAAGATTTATATAAGTGTAACTTCCACAAGGTTAATCACAATAGTAATTATTAGGAAACTCATAATTTTGAAATAAAAAAAAAAAATAAGTAGATAAATAAATTATATGAATTTCTCAAAAAAGAATGAACGGGGATCCAGCTACCGTATAATCGTCTCTCAACTCCGGAAATATGTGTAAGATCCATCTCATGTGCTATCTTATGAATCACTGCAACTTGATGAGACCTTGAATTACGAAGAAAAGCCATTGCGAATACTGGATCGCAGAGACAAGAATTTGAGGAACAAAACAATACCCTTAGTGAAGGTCCTCTGGACGAATCATGGTGAAGAAGAAGCTACATGGGAAAAGGAGTCAGGCATGAAAGAACGATACCCGCATCTATTTTAAGGTACAATTCTAAGTTTCGGGACGAAACTTCTTAAAGGAGGGAAGTGTGTAATAGTCACCCCAATCACACGAATATTCTACTTTTAATTATTCTCTATATTATCATATAGGTCCTAGAGATAGGAAAATTTTGATATGTTTATGTTATATGACTTATGTACTTGTATCTCTGTTATTTTAGTCGACCAGTTAGAGGAAAAATAATATTATGTAATTGGTGATACGGGATCATTTTTAGGAATACAGTAAAAATCTTACTTAAGAAGTTATAAAGGGTGATTGTAAAGTAGTATATGAGGTAGGTGGTCAAAGAAGAGATAAGTTAATCTATTTTTCTTTTTTTGGGCAAAATAAAGACAAGGAGGGACAATGTTGAATTAAAATATGTAAGTGGATAAATTCAAGAGGTTTGATTTAATATTTGTTAGGAGAATAGGAAAGTAAGGGTAGCTAAAAAAAAAAAGAAAAAGAAAAATAGTTATCCAAGTCATCACCCACTAAAAACTATAAAAACTCCAACTTCCAACCCATTTATCCCGTCAAACTCAAGCCCCCAAAAAAATCAGAAAATAGGAGAGAGAAAGTGAGAGAATTAAGGAAGAAAGAAAAGGAAGGAAAGAGGAAAAAAGAGAGGAAGAACTAAGGTTGAAACCCTACCTTCTCTCTTCAATTTCTCACTCATTTTCTACCCAATCTTACATGCAAACTCATTTTTGTTTTCCTTGATGTGTATACTAGGTACTACCAAAGAAAATTTTCAAGAAGGAGTGGAAAAACACCCCCAAACTCTAGTCTAAAAAGCTGAAGGGAAGCTGATTTTTTTTTTTATTTATTTGGGAAGAGGAAGCTTTGTTTTTAATATCTTGAGGTAAGATAATTAACTCATATGAACACTTTGGGATTATAGGAAGGTCGAAAATTCTACATTTTGGAGGAAGAAAGAAGAGTTGGACAAAGGGGATTAAGGTACACAAGTCACTAACTCTCTTTTGGGTTGAAATGAGATTTGGGTAAAAGAATTGTTTTATATAAGTGCATGCATGTGGGTTTTGGAAAGTAATTTATGTTGTATCTTCAAATCTATAAGTATGACATGAATTGGTTTTTTTTTCCTTGCATGTGTTTCTTTGGGAATGATTGTATGTTCTTGTTGATTGATTGTGAAATTATGAGTTGCAAGTTGAGAGATAAGGGTTTTCTTAGTAAATGTTGGAATATTATGTTTGAATATTTGATCTTGTAAATGAATCAAGGGCTATATTTTACTGTCAAAATGTTAATAAGTTCTTCTTGATGGAAGAACCCAAGTGCATGTGAAGTAGATTAAACATTGGAACATAAACTTCTACCATCCCGTAAGAATTTGGACCAGTTTTAATAAAACGTGTTTTTCGACATTTTATGGGAATTTTTGGCCAAAATGCTATTTCACAAAAGTTGTTCGTATTAAAATTTTACTCAGAATAGGTACAAGAATCGTCCAATTTGGATTTCGTATGAGGAAGTTATGGTCATTTTAATTTCTGTTGAAAATTTGAAATTTTTGCGGGACAGTTTCCGTTTTAAAAGATGTTGTGGTACATTCCAGATTTTTCCAAGAAATATTTCAAGAGTATTTAAAGGATAAAATTATAATATTGAATAATTCAAAGGTTAAACGATGAGTTGAGTAAAAGAGTAATAAGTTCCTTTCATCAATGAATTATTTAATTACTTCCTACAATTTTATTGAACGTAATTGATTTGGTTGATTATAAATCTTTAAAAAAAAAGAAATTAATTTTCATCAATGAAAAATATGTTGAAGGAGTATCTATTTGATAAACCTCTCTCCAAATTTAACTACAACCATACTTACCAAACCATAGTTCCTAATATCAATGATAATAGTTTCCTCACCCAACTTTAACAACTCTAAGAGTAATAATCGAATGACCTACGTTTGTTAACACAAATATCTTATTCTTTATGTATTTTGAGAAATTCATATAATTTATTTATCTACTTATTTTTTTTTTTTAATTTCAAAATTATGAGTTTCCTAATAATTACTATTGTGACTAACCTTGTGGAAGTTACACTTATATAAATTTTTTTCCTCTAGAAGTTAGGTCCATCTCTTACGAGTTAGCTCATATAATAATTTAATAGCGATTAAGAGGAATTAAAATTATCAATGTGTTTGTGTGATCACCTACAAGAAGGGGAAGTAGCCGTGAACGGTGATGAACAACAATTGCAGGCGAGCGTGGTGTCTCGTAGCTGCCGTTATTAAATTGTAAGTTGCAGGCGAGCGTGGTGTCTCGTAGCTGCTAGGGACATGTCCTGAAAGTCTTGCAAGCATATGGTAAATAGGAGGGTGACGAACCCCACAGTTTAGAGATAGTCGGTCGTGGTGACCCCTCTCTAATCGTGTTCACTTTCCCCATAAGGATTAAATGATATTGATTGATATCAATAATGTTGAACTAATAGAAAGAACTGTAATGATAGAAAGAAACCAACAAGGATGTGAGCACTTGACGTGTTGCATATTATTATTCTTTTGGGATGGGTTTTGCGAAGGAAAAACTAGATTCAGCCACCATAATATTTTTCCTAAAAATCTACTTGTGTACTCAGCTTTCGTGACTTGTGTTTTGTTCTTTGAACCTGTCTCGGTGGGGGCAGTTGATTATCGTTTTGCAGGTGTCTATTAATGATTATGTATGGATGTCAGATGCTCTTGTGGGGACTTGTATTGTTTTGTTGTATGTTAGCATGGTGGACAATATTGGAAAAACCATGGTGTATTTTCGGTTTGTAATATTTTTAATTATGAAGTAAGATGGTTATTTTGTAAGTAAGTTTTAATGGTTCATGTTGTAAAATGCTCATTCTCTTAAGCTTAGGCTTAAGGTGGATCCAAGTAATAGTTCGCCCAAGAATGGAGCTTTCGCTGTTATATAAAAGTATTTATTTAATTAGGTGTTTTGGTGCGGGCTATTACACTTTACTAAGAAGACCCTTATCTCTCAACTTGCAACTCATAATTTCACAATCAATCAACAAGAACATACAATTATTCCCAAAGAAACACATGCAAAGAAAAAAAAAAACCAATTCATGTCATACTTATAGATTTGAAGATACAACATAAATTTCTTTCCAAAACCCACATGCATGCACTTATATAAAACAATTCTTTTACCCAAATCTCATTTCAACCCCAAAGAGAGTTAGTGACTCGTGTACCTTAATCCCCTTTGTCCAACTCTTCTTTCTTCCTCCAAATGTAGAATTTTCGACCTTCTTATTATCCCAAAGTGTTCATATGAGTTAATTATCTTACCTCAAGATATTAAAAACAAAATAACCATCTTACTTCATAATAAAAATAACCATCTTACCAAGTGTAATAGCCCGCACCAAAACACCTTATTAAATAAGTACTTTTATATAACAGCGGAAGCTCCATTCTTGGGCGAACTATTACTTGGATCCCCCTTATGCCTAAGCTTAAGAGAATGAGCATTTTACAACATAAACTATTAAAACTTACTTACAAAATAACCATCTTACTTCATAATAAAAATATTACAACCCGAAAATACACCATGGTTTTTCCAATATTGTCCACCATGCTAACATACAACAAAATAATACAAGTCCCCACAAGAGCATCTGACATCCATACATAATCATTAATAGTCACCTGCAAAACGATAATCAACTGCCCCCACCGAGACAGGTTCAAAGAACAAAACATAAGTCAGCAAAGCTGAGTACACAAGTAGATTTTTAGGAAAAATATTATGGTGGCTGAATCTAGTTTTTTCTTCGCAAAACCCATCCCAAAAGAATAATAATATGCAACACGTCAAGTGCTCACATCCTTGTTGGTTTCTTTCTATCGATACAGTTCTTTCTATTAGTTCAACATTATTGAAAATCAATCAATATCATTTAATCCTTATGGGGAAAGTGAACACGATTAGAGAGGGGTCACCACGACCGACTGTCTCTAAACTCTGGGGGTCGTCACCCTCCTATTAACCATATGCTTGCAAGACTTTCAGGACATGTCCCTAGCAGCTACGAGACACCACGCTCGCCTGCAACTTACAATTTAATAACGACAGCTACGAGACACCACGCTCGCCTGCAATTGTTGTTCATCACCGTTCACGGCTACTTCCCCTTCTTGTAGGTGATCACACAAACACATTGATAATTTTAATTCCTCTTAATTGTTATTAAATTATTATCTGAGCTAACTCGTAAGAGATGGACCTAACTTCTAGAGGAAAAAAATTTATATAAGTGTAACTTCCACAAGGTTAATCACAATAGTAATTATTAGGAAACTCATAATTTTGAAATTAAAAAAAAAAATAAGTAGATAAATAAATTATATGAATTTCTCAAAATACATAAAGAATAAGATATTTGTGTTAACAAACGTAGGTCATTCGATTATTACTCTTAGAGTTGTTAAAGTTGGGTTAGGAAACTATTATCATTGATATTAGGAACTATGGTTTGGTAAGTATGGTTGTAGTTAAATTTGGAGAGAGGTTTATCAAATAGATACTCCTTGAACATATTTTTCATTGATGAAAATTAATTTCTTTTTTTTTAAAGATTTATAATCAACCAAATCAATTACGTTCAATAAAATTGTAGGAAGTAATTAAATAATTCATTGATGAAAGGAACTTATTACTCTTTTACTCAACTCATCGTTTAACCTTTGAATTATTCAATATTATAATTTTATCCTTTAAATACTCTTGAAATATTTCTTGGAAAAATCTGGAATGTACCACAACATCTATTAAAACGGAAACTGTCCCGCAAAAATTTCAAATTTTCAACAGAAATTAAAATGACCATAACTTACTCATACGAAATCCAAATTGGACGATTCTTGTACCTAGGGGTGTGCACCGGTCCAGGACCGGACCGGACCGGAACCGGCTGGACCGGTGGACCGGAATCCGGGGTTTTCCTGGACCGGGACCGGACCGGAAACTGGACCGGAATTTTTCCGGTCCGGTCCGGTCCTGGACCTCTTGGACCGGAATTTGTTTTTTTTTAAAAAAAAAAAATCTTTTTTATTTTATTTAAATATATTTATAAATTATATACATTAAAAATTAATAATTTTAATGTCAATAATCCTAAAAGAATAAATAGTAGGTTTTTAAGTTTCTAACTTTCTACCTTTTAATTTTTTTTTTAACATATAATTTTTTTTTTTACTAAAACAATAGAAATTCCGGTCCAACCGGTCCGGACCGGAATTTTCCGGGTTTGGACCGGACCGGACCGGTGGACCGGAATCTTGATTTTCGGCGGACCGGGGACCGGAATCCCCGGTCCGGTCCAAATTCCGGTCCGGACCGGTTTGTGCACACCCCTACTTGTACCTATTCTGAGTAAAATTTTAATACGAACAACTTTTGTGAAATAGCATTTTGGCCAAAAATGCCCAGAAAATGTCGAAAAACACGTTTTATTAAAACTGGTCCAAATTCTTACGGGATGGTAGAAGTTTATGTTCCAATGTTTAATCTACTTCACATGCACTTGGGTTCTTCCATTAAGAAGAATTTATTAACATTTGACACTAAAATATAGCCCTTGATTCATTTACAAGATCAAATATTCAAACATAATATTCCAACATTTACTAAGAAAACCCTTATCTCTCAACTTGCAACTCATAATTTCACAATCAATCAACAAGAACATACAATCATTCCCAAAG
The DNA here is from genome assembly GCA_947646795.1 of Beta lomatogona. Classification (NCBI taxonomy): domain Eukaryota; kingdom Viridiplantae; phylum Streptophyta; class Magnoliopsida; order Caryophyllales; family Amaranthaceae; genus Beta; species Beta lomatogona. The sequence continues at coordinate 75,502 of CANSNZ010000513.1, forward strand.
AAACACATGCAAGGAAAAAAAAACAATTAATGTCATGCTTATAGATTTGAAGATACAACATAAATTTCTTTACAAAACCCACATGCATGCACTTATATAAAACAATTCTTTTACCCAAATCTCATTTCAACCCCAAAGAGAGTTAGTGACTTGTGTACCTTAATCCCCTTTGTCCAACTCTTCTTTTTTCCTCCAAAATATAGAATTTTCGACCTTCCTATAATCCCAAAGTGTTCATATGAGTTAATTATCTTACCTCAAGATATTAAAAACAAAGCTTACTCTTCCCAAATAAAAAAAAAAAAAATCAGCTTACCTTCACCTTTTTAGACTAGAGTTTGGGGGTGTTTTTCCACTCCTTCTTGAAAATTTTCTTTGGTAGTACCTAGTATACACATCAAGGAAAACAAAAATGAGTTTGCATGTAAGATTGGGTAGAAAATGAGTGAGAAATTGAAGAGAGAAGGTAGGGTTTCAACCTTAGTTCTTCCTCTCTTTTTTCCTCTTTCCTTCTTTTTCTTTTTTCCTTAATTCTCTCACTTTCTCTCTCCTATTTTCTGATTTTTTTGGGGGCTTGAGTTTGACGGGATAAATGGGTTGGAAGTTGGAGTTTTTAGAGTTTTTAGTGGGTGATGACTTGGATAACTATTTTTCTTTTTCTTTTTTTTTTTAGCTACCTTTACTTTCCTATTCTCCCAACAAATATTAAATCAAACCTCTTGAATTTATCCACTTACATATTTTAATTCAATATTGTCCCTCCTTGTCTTTATTTTGCCCAAAAAAAGAAAAATATATTAACTTATCTCTTCTTTGACCACCTACCTCATATACTACTTTACAATCACCCTTTATAACTTCTTAAGTACGATTTTTACTGTACTCCTAAAAATGATCCCATATCACCAATTACATAATATTTTTTTTCCTCTAACTGGTCGACTAAAATAACAGAGATACAAGTACGTAAGTCATATAATATAAACATAGCAAAATTTTCCTATCTCTAAGACCTATATGATAATATAGAGAATAATTAAAAGTAGAATATTCGTGTGATTGGGGTGACTATTACACACTTCCCTCCTTTAAGAAGTTTCGTCCCGAAACTTAGAATTGTACCTTAAAATAGATGCGGGTATCGTTCTTTCATGCATGACTCCTTTTCCCATGTAGCTTCTTCTTCACCATGATTCGTCCAGAGGACCTTCACTAAGGGTATTGTTTTGTTCCTCAAATTCTTGTCTCTGCGATCCAGTATTCGCAATGGCTTTTCTTCGTAATTTAAGGTCTCATCAAGTTGCAGTGGTTCATAAGATAGCACATGAGATGGATCATACACATATTTCCGGAGTTGAGAGACGTGAAAAACATTATGAATTCGAGATAACTCCACTGGCAAAGCTACCTCATAGGCAACCTCCCCAATCCTTCTTAGTATTTCGTATGGTCCTATGAACTTGGGGCTTAGTTTCCCCCGAACTCCAAACCTCTTCACTCCACGGGTTGGTGATACCTTAAGAAATACTTTATCCCCAACTTCAAACTCAAGCTTTTTCCTCCTTAAGTCAGCGTACTTCTTTTGTCTATCTTGAGCTATCTTCATCCTTTCACGAATGATCCTAACCTGTTCCATTGTCTCAAGTATCATTTCTGGTCCTATCATGACTCTTGGGTGCACATCATCCCAACAAATAGGCGTTCGGCATCTTCTCCCATACAGAGCTTCATATGGAGACATTCCGATTGAGAACTGGTGACTATTGTTGTAGGAGAACTCTATCAGTGACAGCATTTCCTCCCATGAACCTCCAAAATCTAAAACACAAGCTCGAAGCATATCTTCTAGTATTTGTATCGTTCTCTCAGTCTGGCCATCAGTGGCGGGGTGGAAGGTAGTACTCAATTTTACTCTCGTACCAAACGCTTCCTGCAATTTCTCCCAAAAGTTGGATAAGAATCGGGGATCTAGATCTGAAATAATTGTCTTCGGGGCTCCATGAAGGCGCATCACCTGCTTATCATAGGCATCTGCCATTTGCTTCAAACTCCATGTTTCCTTCACAGGTATAAATCTCGCAGTTTTGGTCAATCTATCTACAATGACCCATATTGCATCACTCCCCTTCCTAGTTCTTGGCAAACCCATTACAAAATCCATTGACACCGAGTCCCACTTCCACTATGGAATCTCCAGTGGCTGCAACAATCCAGATTCCTTTTTCCTATCAAACTTCACCTTCTGACAAGTTAAACATCTAGCAACATATTGAGATATATCCCTTTTCATCCCTTTCCACCAATAAGTTTTCCTTAGATCATGAGCCATTTTATCTCTCCCTCGGTGTACTGAGTATGAACTATTATGCGCTTCACCCATGATTCGATCCTTAAGTTCTCGAATGTCGGGTACACACCATCTTCCGTTCATTCTTATACTTCCATCATTATGAATATGGAACTCCTTCCCCTCTCCATTTTCTATCTTCTTATAAATCTCTTTCAAAAACAGGTCATGCATTTGTTTCTCTCTGAGTTCCTCCAAAAGTGTTTGGATAAGCGTAGATGGTTGGAGCTGATTAAAGATTACGACATCGACATTCAATATCACCCCGGGAAGGCGAATAGAGTGGCTGATGCATTGAGTAGAAGACCCCGGAGAACGGTTAATGCGTTATTGTCAGTACCTCACGAACTTTATGAAGAAATGAGGAGTTTAGATTTGATTGTAGTGAAGGGAGGAGAATTGAGGGGGTGTCTGTCCGTGCATTAATCGCGGACCAACACTTTTGGAGGAACTCAGAGAGTAACAAAATGGATGACCTATTTTTGAAAGAGATTTATAAGAAGATAGAAAATGGAGAGGGGAAGGAGTTCCATATTCATAATGATGGAAGTATAAGAATGAACGGAAGATGGTGTGTACCCGACATTCGAGAACTTAAGGATCGAAGCATGGGTGAAGCGCATAATAGTTCATACTCAGTACACCCATGGAGAGATAAAATGACTCATGATCTAAAGAAAACTTATTGGTGGAAAGGGATGAAAAGGGATATATCTCAATATGTTGCTAGATGTTTAACTTGTCAGAAGGTGAAGTTTGATAGGAAAAAGGAATCTGGATTGTTGCAGCCACTGGAGATTCCAGAGTGGAAGTGGGACTCGGTGTCAATGGATTTTGTAATGGGTTTGCCAAGAACTAGGAAGGGGAGTGATGCAATATGGGTCATTGTAGATAGATTGACCAAAACTGCGAGATTTATACCTGTGAAGGAAACATGGAGTTTGAAGCAAATGGCAGATGCCTATGTTAAGGAGGTGATACGCCTTCATGGAGCCCCGAAGACAATTATTTCAGATCGAGATCCCCGTTTCTTATCCAACTTTTGGGAGAAATTGCAGGAAGCGTTTGGTACGAGACGAAAATTGAGTACTACCTTCCACCCCGCCACTGATGGCCAGACTGAGAGAACGATACAAACACTAGAAGATATGCTTCGAGCTTGTGTTTTAGATTTTGGAGGTTCATGGGAGGAAATGCTGTCACTGATAGAGTTCTCCTACAACAATAGTCACCAGTTCTCAATCGGAATGTCTCCATATGAAGCTCTGCATAGGAGAAGATGCCGAACGCCTATTTGTTGGGATGATGTGCACCCAAGAGTCATGATAGGACCATAAATGATACTTGAGACAATGGAACAGGTTAGGATCATTCGTGAAAGGATGAAGATAGCTCAAGATAGACAAAGGAAGTACGCTGACTTAAGGAGGAAAAAGCTTGAGTTTGAAGTTGGGGATAAAGTATTTCTTAAGGTATCACCAACCCGTGGAGTGAAGAGGTTTGGAGTTCGGGGGAAACTAAGCCCCAAGTTCATAGGACCATACGAAATACTAAGAAGGATTGGGGAGGTTGCCTATGAGGTAGCTTTGCCAGTGGAGTTATCTCGAATTCATAATGTTTTTCACGTCTCTCAACTCCGGAAATATGTGTATGATCCATCTCATGTGCTATCTTATGAACCACTGCAACTTGATGAGACCTTGAATTACGAAGAAAAGCCATTGCGAATCTTTGGATCGCGAGAGACAAGAATTTGAGGAACAAAACAATACCCTTAGTGAAGGTCCTCGGACGAATCATGGTGAAGAAGAAGCTACATGGGAAAAGGAGTCAGGCATGAAAGAACGATACCCGCATCTATTTTAAGGTACAATTCTAAGTTTCGGGACGAAACTTCTTCAAGGAGGGAAGTGTGTAATAGTCACCCCAATCACACGAATATTCTACTTTTAATTATTCTCTATATTATCATATAGGTCCTAGAGATAGGAAAATTTTGCTATGTTTATGTTATATGACTTATGTACTTGTATCTCTGTTATTTTAGTCGACCAGTTAGAGGAAAAAAAATATTATGTAATTGGTGATATGGGATCATTTTTAGGAGTACAGTAAAAATCGTACTTAAGAAGTTATAAAGGGTGATTGTAAAGTAGTATATGAGGTAGGTGGTCAAAGAAGAGATAAGTTAATATATTTCTCTTTTTTTGGGCAAAATAAAGACAAGGAGGGACAATGTTGAATTAAAATATGTAAGTGGATAAATTCAAGAGGTTTGATTTAATATTTGTTGGGAGAATAGGAAAGTAAAGGTAGCTAGAAAAAAAAAGAAAAAGAAAAATAGTTATCCAAGTCATCACCCACTAAAAACTCTAAAAACTCCAACTTCCAACCCATTTATCCCGTCAAACTCAAGCCCCCAAAAAAATCAGAAAATAGGAGAGAGAAAGTGAGAGAATTAAGGAAAAAAGAAAAAGAAGGAATGAGGAAGAACTAAGGTTGAAACCCTACCTTCTCTCTTCAATTTCTCACTCGTTTTCTACCCAATCTTACATGCAAACTCATTTTTGTTTTCCTTGATGTGTATACTAGGTACTACCAAAGAAAATTTTCAAGAAGGAGTGGAAAAACACCCCCAAACTCTAGTCTAAAAAGGTGAAGGTAAGCTGATTTTTTTTTTTTTTTTTTATTTATTTGGGAAGAGGAAGCTTTGTTTTTAATATCTTGAGGTAAGATAATTAACTCATATGAACACTTTGGGATTATAGGAAGGTCGAAAATTCTACATTTTGGAGGAAGAAAGAAGAGTTGGACAAAGGGGATTAAGGTACACAAGTCACTAACTCTCTTTGGGGTTGAAATGAGATTTGGGTAAAAGAATTGTTTTATATAAGTGCATGCATGTCGGTTTTGGAAAGAAATTTATGTTGTATCTTCAAATCTATAAGTATGACATGAATTGGTTTTTTTTTTTTCTTTGCATGTGTTTCTTTGGGAATGATTGTATGTTCTTGTTGATTGATTGTGAAATTATGAGTTGCAAGTTGAGAGATAAGGGTTTTCTTAGTAAATGTTGGAATATTATGTTTGAATATTTGATCTTGTAAATGAATCAAGGGCTATATTTTACTGTCAAAATGTTAATAAGTTCTTCTTGATGGAAGAACCCAAGTGCATGTGAAGTAGATTAAACATTGGAACATAAACTTCTACCATCCCGTAAGAATTTGGACCAGTTTTAATAAAACGTGTTTTTCGATATTTTCTGGGCATTTTTGGCGAAAATGTTATTTCACAAAAGTTGTTTGTATTAAAATTTTACTCAGAATAGGTACAAGAATCGTCCAATTTGGAATTCGTATGAGGAAGTTATGGTCATTTTAATTTCTGTTGAAAATTTGAAATTTTTGCGGGACAGTTTCCGTTTTAATAGATTTTGTGGTACATTCCAGATTTTCCAAGAAATATTTCAAAGAGTATTTTAAGGATAAAATTATAATATTGAATAATTCAAAGGTTAAACGATGAGTTGAGTAAAAGAGTAATAAGTTCCTTTCATCAATGAATTATTTAATTACTTCCTACAATTTTATTGAACGTGATTGATTTGGTTGATTATAAATCTTCAAAAAAAGAAAAAAAAAAATAATTTTCATCAATGAAAAATATGTTCAAGGAGTATCTATTGAATAAACCTCTCTCCAAATTTAACTACAACCATACTTGCCAAACCATAGTTCCTAACATCAATGATAATAGTGTCCTCACCCAACTTTAACAACTCTAAGAGTAATAATCGAATGACCTACGTTTGTTAACACAAATATCTTATTCTTTATGTATTTTGAGAAATTCATATAATTTATTTATCTACTTATTTATTTTTTTTTATTTCAAAATTATGAGTTTCCTAATAATTACTATTGTGATTAACCTTGTGAAAGTTACACTTATATAAATCTTCCCTCAAGAAGTTAGGTCCATCTCTTACGAGTTAGCCCAGATAATAATTTAATAACAATTAAGAGGAATTAAAATTATCGATGTGTTTGTGTGATCACCTACAAGAAGGGGAAGTAGCCGTGAACGGTGATGAACAACAATTGCAGGCGAGCGTGGTTTCTCATAGCTGCCGTTATTAAATTGTAAGTTGCAGGCGAGCGTGGTGTCTCGTAGCTGCTAGGGACATGTCCTGAAAGTCTTGCAAGCATATGGTAAATAGGAGGGTGACGACCCCCAGAGTTTAGAGACAGTCGGTCGTGGTGACCCCTCTCTAATCGTGTTCACTTTCCCCATAAGGATTAAATGATATTGATTGATTTTCAATAATGTTGAACTAATAGAAAGAACTGTATCGATAGAAAGAAACCAACAAGGATGTGAGCACTTGACGTGTTGCATATTATTATTCTCTTGGGATGGGTTTTGCGAAGAAAAAACTAGATTCAGCCACCATAATATTTTTCCTAAAAATCTACTTGTGTACTCAACTTTGCTGACTTGTGTTATGTTCTTTGAACCTGTCTCGATGGGGGCAGTTGATTATCGTTTTGCAGGTGACTATTAATGATTATGTATGGATGTCAGATGCTCTTGTGGGGACTTGTATTGTTTTGTTGTATGTTAGCATGGTGGACAATATTGGAAAAACCATGGTGTATTTTCGGGTTGTAATATTTTTATTATGAAGTAAGATGGTTATTTTGTAAGTAAGTTTTAATAGTTCATGTTGTAAAGTGCTCATTCTCTTAAGCTTAGGCTTAAGGGGGATCCAAGTAATAGTTCGCCCAAGAATGGAGCTTCCGCTGTTATATAAAATTAGTTACTTAATAAGGTGTTTTGGTGCGGGCTATTACACTTGGTATCACCCTTAGTGAAGTATTTAATACCCTTCTGTTTTGGATCTTCACTCAGAAGGAATTGAACCTACGACAGCGTAGATGGTTGGAGCTGATTAAAGATTACGACATCGACATTCAATATCACCCCGGGAAGGCGAATAGAGTGGCTGATGCATTGAGTAGAAGACCCCGGAGAACGGTTAATGCGTTATTGTCAGTACCTCACGAACTTTATGAAGAAATGAGGAGTTTAGATTTGATTGTAGTGAAGGGAGGAGAATTGAGAGGGTGTCTGTCTGCATTAACTGCGCAGGCAACACTTTTGGAGGAACTCAGAGAGAAACAAAATGGATGACCTGTTTTTGAAAGAGATTTATAAGAAGATAGAAAATGGAGAGGGGAAGGAGTTCCATATTCATAATGATGGAAGTATAAGAATGAACGGAATATGGTGTGTACCCGACATTCGAGAACTTAAGGATCGAATCATGGGTGAAGCGCATAATAGTTCATACTCAGTACACCCAGGGAGAGATAAAATGACTCATGATCTAAAGAAAACTTATTGGTGGAAAGGGATGAAAAGGGATATATCTCAATATGTTGCTAGATGTTTAACTTGTCAGAAGGTGAAGTTTGATAGGAAAAAGGAATCTGGATTGTTGCAGCCACTGGAGATTCCAGAGTGGAAGTGGGACTCGGTGTCAATGGATTTTGTAATGGGTTTGCCAAGAACTAGGAAGGGGAGTGATGCAATATGGGTCATTGTAGATAGATTGACCAAAACTGCGAGATTTATACCTGTGAAGGAAACATGGAGTTTGAAGCAAATGGCAGATGCCTATGTTAAGGAGGTGATACGCCTTCATGGAGCCCCGAAGACAATTATTTCAGATCGAGATCCCCGATTCTTATCCAACTTTTGGGAGAAATTGCAGGAAGCGTTTGGTACGAGACTAAAATTGAGTACTACTTCCACCCCGCCACTGATGGCCAGACTGAGAGAAGGATACAAACGCTAGAAGATATGCTTCGAGCTTGTGTTTCAGATTTTGGAGGTTCATGGGAGGAAAGGCTGTCATTGATAGAGTTCTCCTACAACAATAGTCACCGGTTCTCAATCGGAATGTCTCCATATGAAGCTCTGTGTGGGAGAAGATGCCGAACGCCTATTTGTTGGGATGATGTGCACCCAAGAGTCATGATAGGACCAGAAATGATACTTGAGACAATGGAACAGGTTAGGATCATTCGTGAAAGGATGAAGATAGCTCAAGATAGACAAAAGAAGTACGCTGACTTAAGGAGGAAAAAGCTTGAGTTTGAAGTTGGGGATAAAGTATTTCTTAAGGTATCACCAACCCGTGGAGTGAAGAGGTTTGGAGTTCGGGGGAAACTAAGCCCCAAGTTCATAGGACCATACGAAATACTAAGAAGGATTGGGGAGGTTGCCTATGAGGTAGCTTTGCCAGTGGAGTTATCTCGAATTCATAATGTTTTTCACGTCTCCCAACTTCGGAAATATGTGTATGATCCATCTCATGTGCTATCTTATGAACTACTGCAACTTGATGAGACCTTGAATTACGAAGAAAAGCCATTGCGAATACTGGATCGCAGAGACAAGAATTTGAGGAACAAAACAATACCCTTAGTGAAGGTCCTCTGGACGAATCATGGTGAAGAAGAAGCTACATGGGAAAAGGAGTCAGGCATGAAAGAACGATACCCGCATCTATTTTAAGGTACAATTCTAAGTTTCGGGACGAAACTTCTTAAAGGAGGGAAGTGTGTAATAGTCACCCCAATCACACGAATATTCTACTTTTAATTATTCTCTATATTATCATATAGGTCCTAGAGATAGGAAAATTTTGATATGTTTATGTTATATGACTTATGTACTTGTATCTCTGTTATTTTAGTCGACCAGTTAGAGGAAAAAAAATATTATGTAATTGGTGATATGGTATCATTTTTAGGAATACAGTAAAAATCGTACTTAAGAAGTTATAAATGGTGATTGTAAAGTAGTATATGAGGTAGGTGGTCAAAGAAGAGATAAATTAATAAATATTTTTTTTTGGGGCAAAATAAAGACAAGGAGGGACAATGTTGAATTAAAATATGTAAGTGGATAAATTCAAGAGGTTTGACTTAATATTTGTCGGGAGAATAGGAAAGTAAAGGTAGCTAAAAAAAAAAAAGAGAAAAAGAAATATAGTTATCCAAGTCATCATCCACTAAAAACTCTAAAAACACCAACTTCCAACCCATTTATCCCGTCAAACTCAAGCCCCAAAAAAAATCAGAAAATAGGAGAGAGAAAGTGAGAGAATTAAGGAAGAAAGAAAAAGAAGGAAAGAGGAAAAAAGAGAGGAAGAACTAAGGTTGAAACCCTACCTTCTCTCTTCAATTTCTCACTCATTTTCTACCCAATCTTACATGCAAACTCATTTTTGTTTTCCTTGATGTGTATATTGGGTACTACCTAAGAAAATTTTCAAGAAGGAGTGGAAAAACACCCCCAAACTCTAGTCTAAAAAGGTGAAGGTAAGCTGATTTTTTTTTTATTTATTTGGGAAGAGGAAGCTTTGTTTTTAATATCTTGAGGTAAGATAATTAACTCATATGAACACTTTGGGATTATAGGAAGGTCGAAAATTCTACATTTTGGAGGAAGAAAGAAGAGTTGGACAAAGGGGATTAAGGTACACAAGTCACTAACTCTCTTTGGGGTTGAAATGAGATTTGGGTAAAAGAATTGTTTTATATAAGTGCATGCATGTGGGTTTTGGAAAGAAATTTATGTTGTATCTTCAAATCTATAAGTATGACATGAATTGGTTTTTTTTTTCTTTGCATGTGTTTCTTTGGGAATGATTGTATGTTCTTGTTGATTGATTGTGAAATTATGAGTTGCAAGTTGAGAGATAAGGGTTTTCTTAGTAAATGTTGGAATATTATGTTTGAATATTTGATCTTGTAAATGAATCAAGGGCTACATTTTACTGTCAAAATGTTAATAAGTTTTTCTTGATGGAAGAACCCAAGTGCATGTGAAGTAGATTAAACATTGGAACATAAACTTCTACCATCCCGTAAGAATTTGGAACAGTTTTAATAAAACGTGTTTTTCGACATTTTCTGGGCATTTTTGGCCAAAATTCTATTTCATAAAAGTTGTTCGTATTAAAATTTTACTCAGAATAGGTACAAGAATCGTCCAATTTGGAATTCGTATGAGGAAGTTATGGTAATTTTAATTTCAGTTGAAAATTTGAAATTTTTGCGGGCTATTACACTTGGTATCAAGTGTAATAGCCCGCACCAAAACACCTTATTAAATAAGTACTTTTATATAACAGCGGAAGCTCCATTCTTGGGCGAACTATTACTTGGATCCCCCTTAAGCCTAAGCTTAAGAGAATGAGCATTTTACAACATGAACTATTAAAACTTACTTACAAAATAACCATCTTACTTCATAATAAAAATATTACAACCCGAAAATACACCATGGTTTTTCCAATATTGTCCACCATGCTAACATACAACAAAACAATACAAGTCCCCACAAGAGCATCTGACATCCATACATAATCATTAATAGTCACCCGCAAAACGATAATCAATCGCCCCCACCGAGACAGGTTCAAAGAACAAAAAACACAAGTCGGCAAAGCGAGTACACAAGTAGATTTTTAGGAAAAATATTATGGTGGCTGAATCTAGTTTTTTCTTCGCAAAACCCATCCCAAAAGAATAATAATATGCAACACGTCAAGTGCTCACATCCTTGTTGGTTTCTTTCTATCGATACAGTTCTTTCTATTAGTTCAACATTATTGAAAATCAATCAATATCATTTAATCCTTATGGGGAAAGTGAACACGATTAGAGAGGGTTCACCACGACCGATTGTCTCTAAACTCTGGGCAAGTGTAATAGCCCGCACCAAAACACCTAATTAAATAAATACTTTTATATAACAGCGGAAGCTCCATTCTTGGGCGAACTATTACTTGGATCCCCCTTAAGCCTAAGCTTAAGAGAACGAGCATTTTACAACATGAACCATTAAAACTTACTTACAAAATAACCATCTTACTTCATAATTAAAAATATTACAAACCGAAAATACACCATGGTTTTTCCAATATTGTCCACCATGCTAACATACAACAAAACAATACAAGTCCCCAGAAGAGCATCTGACATCCATACATAATCATTAATAGACACTTGCAAAACGATAACCAACTGCCCCCACCGAGACAGGTTCAAAGAACAAAACACAAGTCAGCAAAGCTGAGTACACAAGTAGATTTTTAGGAAAAATATTATGGTGGCTGAATCTTGTTTTTCCTTCGCAAAACCCATCCCAAAAGAATAATAATATGCAACACGTCAAGTGCTCACATCCTTGTTGGGTTTTTCTATCATTACAGTTCTTTCTATTAGTTCAACATTATTGATATCAATCAATATCATTTAATCCTTATGGGGAAAGTGAACACGATTAGAGAGGGGTCACCACGACCGACTGTCTCTAAACTGTGGGGGTCGTCACCCTCCTATTTACCATATGCTTGCAAGACTTTCAGGACATGTCCCTAGTAGCTACGAGACACCACGCTCGCCTGCAACTTACAATTTAATAACGGCAGCTACGAGACACCACGCTCGCCTGCAATTGTTGTTCATCACCGTTCACGGCTACTTCCCTTCTTGTAGGTGATCACACAAACACATTGATAATTTTAATTCCTCTTAATTGTTATTAAATTATTATCTGAGCTAACTCGTAAGAGATGGACCTAACTTCTTGAGGAAAAAAATTTATATAAGGGTAACTTCCACAAGGTTAATCACAATAGTAATTATTAGGAAACTCATAATTTTGAAATTTAAAAAAAAAATAAATAAGTAGATAAATAAATTATATGAATTTCTCAAAATACATAAAGAATAAGATATTTGTGTTAACAAACGTAGGTCATTCGATTATTACTCTTAGAGTTGTTAAAGTTGGGTGAGGAAACTATTATCATTGATATTAGGAACTATGATTTGGTAAGTATGGTTGTAGTTAAATTTGGAGAGAGGTTTATCAAATAGATACTCCTTCAACATATTTTTCATTGATGAAAATTAATTTCTTTTTTTTTAAAGATTTATATTCAACCAAATCAATCACGTTCAATAAAATTGTAGGAAGTAATTAAATAATTCGTTGATGAAAGGAACTTATTACTCTTTTGCTCAACTCATCGTTTAACCTTTGAATTATTCAATATTATAATTTTATCCTTTAAATACTCTTGAAATATTTCTTGGAAAAATCTGGAATGTACCACAACATCTATTAAAACGGAAACTGTCCCGCAAAAATTTCAAATTTTCAACAGAAATTAAAATGACCATAACTTACTCATACGAAATCCAAATTGGACGATTCTTGTACCAATTCTGAGTAAAATGTTAATACGAACAACTTTTGTGAAATAGCATTTTGGCCAAAAATGCCCATAAAATGTCGAAAAACACGTTTTATTAAAACTGGTCCAAATTCTTACGGGATGGTAGAAGTTTATGTTCTAATGTTTAATCTACTTCACATGCACTTGGGTTCTTCCATCAAGAAGAACTTATTATCATTTTGACAATAAATTATAGCCCTTGATTCATTTACAAGATCAAATATTCAAACATAATATTCCAACATTTACTAAGAAAACCCTTATCTCTCAACTTGCAACTCATAATTTCACAATCAATCAACAAGAACATACAATCATTCCCAAAGAAACACATGCAAGGAAAAAAAAAACCAATTCATGTCATACTTATAGATTTGAAGATACAACATAAATTTCTTTCCAAAACCCACATGCATGCACTTATATAAAACAATTCTTTTACCCAAATCTCATTTCAACCCCAAAGAGAGTTAGTGACTTGTGAACCTTAATCCCCTTTGTCCAACTCTTCTTTCTTCCTCCAAAATGTAGAATTTTCGACCTTCCTATAATCCCAAAGTGTTCATATGAGTTAATTATCTTACCTCAAGATATTAAAAACAAAGCTTCCTCTTCCCAAATAAATAAAAAAAAAATCAGCTTACCTTCACCTTTTTAGACTAGAGTTTGGGGGTGTTTTTTCACTCTTTCTTGAAAATTTTCTTTGGTAGTACCTAGTATACACATCAAGGAAAACAAAAATGAGTTTGCATGTAAGATTGGGTAGAAAATGAGTGAGAAATTGAAGAGAGAAGGTAGGGTTTCAACCTTAGTTCTTCCTCTCTTTTTTCCTATTTCCTTCTTTTTCTTTCTTCCTTAATTCTCTCACTTTCTCTCTCCTATTTTCTGATTTTTTTTGGGGGCTTGAGTTTGACGGGATAAATGGGTTGGAAGTTGGAGTTTTTAGAGTTTTTAGTGGGTGATGACTTGGATAACTATTTTTCTTTTTCTTTTTTTTTTAGCTACCTTTACTTTCCTATTCTCCCAACAAATATTAAGTCAAACCTATTGAATTTATCCACTTACATATTTTAATTCAACATTGTCCCTCCTTGTCTTTATTTTGCCCAAAAAAAAAAAAAATATATTAACTTATCTCTTCTTTGACCACTTACCTCAAATACTACTTTACAATCACCCTTTATAACTTCTTAAGTACGATTTTTACTGTATTCCTAAAAATGATCCCATATCACCAATTACATAATATTTTTTTTTTCCTCCAACTGGTCGACTAAAATAACAGAGATACAAGTACATAAGTCATATAACATAAACATATCAAAATTTTCCTATCTCTAGGACCTATATGATAATATAGAGAATAATTAAAAGTAGAATATTCGTGTGATTGGGATGACTATTACACACTTCCCTCCTTTAAGAAGTTTCGTCCCGAAATTTAGAATTGTACCTTAAAATAGATATGCGGGTATCGTTCTTTCATGCCTGACTCCTTTTCCCATGTAGCTTCTTCTTCACCGTGATTCGTCCAGAGGACCTTCACTAAGGGTATTGTTTTGTTCCTCAAATTCTTGTCTCTGCGATACCAAGTGTAATAGATTTTGCACCTCATATACTACTTCACTACCTCATATACTACTTTTCTTCGTAGTAATGCCTTTTGGGTTAACCACTGCACCAGCTGCATTCATGGATTTGATGCAAAGGTATTTCAAGCCACATTTGGACCGATTTGTGGTAATTTTTATTGATGATATCTTGATATACTCTAAAGATCGGGAGGAGCATGAAAAGCAATTAAGGGACACATTGAGTATTTTGAGGAAAAATCAGTTATATGCCAAGCTAAGCAAGTGTGAATTTTGGCTTGAGGAGGTGAAATTTTTAGGGCATGTGGTTTCGCGAGAAGGAGTATCGGTGGATCCGGAGAAGATAAAAACAGTGATGGAGTGGCCAGCACCAACCAATGTGTCTGAAGTAAAGAGCTTTATAGGACTTGCAGGATATTATCGGAGGTTTGTGGAAGATTTCTCAAAGATAACCTCGCCCATAACAAATTTAATAAAGAAAACCACAAAATTTGAATGGACGGACAAGTGCGATCGAGGCATTCCGGGGAATTGAAAAAGAGGTTGACCACTGCTCCAATATTGACCTTACCATCTGGAACAGAAGGATTTGAAGTGTTCAGCGATGCGTCTCAAGAAGGGTTAGGGTGTGTACTTATGCAACACGGAAAAGTGATAGCCTACGCGTCTCGCCAGTTACGACCGCACGAGAAGAATTACCCAGTTCATGACTTAGAATTAGCGGCTGTGGTGTTTGCGCTGAAATTGTGGCGACATTATCTGTATGGAGTCTCATGCAAAATCTACACCGATCACAAGAACTAGGAAGGGGAGTGATGCAATATGGGTCATTGTACATAGATTGACCAAAACTGCGAGATTTATACCTGTGAAGGAAACATGGAGTTTGAAGCAAATGGCAGATGCCTATGTTAAGGAGGTGATACGCCTTCATGGAGCCCCGAAGACAATTATTTCAGATCGAGATCCCCGATTCTTATCCAACTTTTGGGAGAAATTGCAGGAAGCGTTTGGTACGAGACTAAAATTGAGTACTACCTTCCACCCCGCCACTGATGGCCAGACTGAGAGAACGATACAAACGCTAGAAGATATGCTTCGAGCTTGTGTTTTAGATTTTGGAGGTTCATGGGAGGAAAGGTTGTCATTGATAGAGTTCTCCTACAACAATAGTCACCAGTTCTCAATCGGAATGTCTCCATATGAAGCTCTGTATGAGAGAAGATGCCGAACGCCTATTTGTTGGGATGATGTGCACCCAAGAGTCATGATAGGACCAGAAATGATACTTGAGACAATGGAACAGGTTAGGATCATTCGTGAAAAGATGAAGATAGCTCAAGATAGACAAAAGAAGTACGCTGACTTAAGGAGGAAAAAGCTTGAGTTTGAAGTTGAGGATAAAGTATTTCTTAAGGTATCACCAACCCGTGGAGTAAAGAGGTTTGGAGTTCGGGGAAACTAAGCCCCAAGTTCATAGGACCATAAGAAATACTAAGAAGGATTGGGGAGGTTGCCTATGAGGTAGCTTTGCCAGTGGAGTTATCTCGAATTCATAATGTTTTTCACGTCTCTCAACTCCGGAAATATGTGTATGATCCATCTCATGTGCTATCTTATGAACCACTGCAACTTGATGAGACCTTGAATTACGAAGAAAAGCCATTGCGAATCTTGGATCGCGAGACAAGAATTTGAGGAACAAAACAATACCCTTAGTGAAGGTCCTCTCGGACGAATCATGGTGAAGAAGAAGCTACATGGGAAAAGGAGTCGGGCATGAAAGAACGATACCCGCATCTATTTTAAGGTACAATTCTAAGTTTCGGGACGAAACTTCTTAAAAAGGAGGGAAGTGTGTAATAGTCACCCCAATCACACGAATATTCTACTTTTAATTATTCTCTATATTATCATATAGGTCCTAGAGATAGGAAAATTTTGATATGTTTATGTTATATGACTTATGTACTTGTATCTCGGTTATTTTAGTCGACCAGTTAGAGGAAAAAAAAATATTATGTAATTGGTGATATGGGATCATTTTTAGGAATACAGTAAAAATCGTACTTAAGAAGTTATAAAGGGTGATTGTAAAGTAGTATATGAGGTAGGTGGTCAAAGAAGAGATAAGTTAATATATTTTTCTTTTTTTGGGCAAAATAAAGACAAGGAGGGACAATGTTGAATTAAAATATGTAAGTGGATAAATTCAATAGGTTTGACTTAATATTTGTTGGGAGAATAGGAAAGTAAAGGTAGCTAAAAAAAAAAGAAAAAGAAAAATAGTTATCCAAGTCATCACCCACTAAAAACTCTAAAAACTCCAACTTCCAACCCATTTATCCCGTCAAACTCAAGCCCCCAAAAAAATCAGAAAATAGGAGAGAGAAAGTGAGAGAATTAAGGAAGAAAGAAAACGAAGGAAAGAGGAAAAAAGAGAGGAAGAACTAAGGTTGAAACCCTACCTTCTCTCTTCAATTTCTCACTCATTTTCTACCCAATCTTACATGCAAACTCATTTTTGTTTTCCTTGATGTGTATACTAGGTACTACCAAAGAAAATTTTCAAGGAGTGGAAAAACACCCCCAAACTCTAGTCTAAAAAGGTGAAGGTAAGCTGATTTTTTTTTTTTTTATTTGGGAAGAGGAAGCTTTGTTTTTAATATCTTGAGGTAAGATAATTAACTCATATGAACACTTTGGGATTATAGGAAGGTCGAAAATTCTACATTTTGGAGGAAGAAAGAAGAGTTGGACAAAGGGGATTAAGGTACACAAGTCACTAACTCTCTTTGGGGTTGAAATGAGATTTGGGTAAAAGAATTATTTTATATAAGTGCATGCATGTGGGTTTTGGAAAGAAATTTATGTTGTATCTTCAAAACCTATAAGTATGACATGAATTGGTTTTTTTTTCCTTGCATGTGTTTCTTTGGGAATGATTGTATGTTCTTGTTGATTGATTGTGAAATTATGAGTTGCAAGTTGAGAGATAAGGGTTTTCTTAGTAAATGTTGGAATATTATGTTTGAATATTTGATCTTGTAAATGAATCAAGGGCTATATTTTACTGTCAAAATGTTAATAAGTTCTTCTTGATGGAAGAACCCAAGTGCATGTGAAGTAGATTAAACATTGGAACATAAACTTTTACCATCCCGTAAGAATTTGGACCAGTTTTAATAAAACGTGTTTTTCGACATTTTCTGGGCATTTTTGGCCAAAATGCTATTTCAGAAAAGTTGTTCGTATTAACATTTTACTCAGAATTGGTATAAGAATCGTCCAATTTGGATTTCGTATGAGGAAGTTATGGTCATTTTAATTTCTGTTGAAAATTTGAAATTTTTGCGGGACAGTTTCCGTTTTAATAGATGTTGTGTACATTCCAGATTTTTCCAAGAAATATTTCAAGAGTATTTAAAGGATAAAATTATAATATTGAATAATTCAAAGGTTAAACGATGAGTTGAGCAAAAGAGTAATAAGTTCCTTTCATCAATGAATTATTTAATTACTTCCTACAATTTTATTGAACGTGATTGATTTGGTTGATTATAAATCTTTAAAAAAAAAGAAATTAATTTTCATCAATGAAAAATATGTTGAAGGAGCATCTATTTGATAAACCTCTCTCCAAATTTAACTACAACCATACTTACCAAATCATAGTTCCTAATACAATGATAATAGTTTCCTCACCCAACTTTAACAACTCTAAGAGTAATAATCGAATGACCTACGTTTGTTAACACAAATATCTTATTCTTTATGTATTTTGAGAAATTCATATAATTTATTTATCTACTTATTTTTTATTTTTTTTTTAATTTCAAAATTATGAGTTTCCTAATAATTACTATTGTGATTAACCTTGTGGAAGTTACACTTATATAAATTTTTTTCCTCAAGAAGTTTGGTCCATCTCTTACGAGTTAGCTCAGATAATAATTTAATAACAATTAAGAGGAATTAAAATTATCAATGTGTTTGTGTGATCACCTACAAGAAGGGAAGTAGCCGTGAACGGTGATGAACAACAATTGCAGGCGAGCGTGGTGTCTCGTAGCTGCCGTTATTAAATTGTAAGTTGCAGGCGAGCGTGGTGTCTCGTAGCTGCTAGGGACATGTCCTGAAAGTCTTGCAAGCATATGGTAAATAGGAGGGTGACGACCCCCACAGTATAGAGACAGTCGGTCGTGGTGAACCCTCTCTAATCGTGTTCACTTTCCCCATAAGGATTAAATGATATTGATTGATATCAATAATGTTGAACTAATAGAAAGAAATGTAATGATAGAAAGAAACCAACAAGGATGTGAGCACTTGACGTGTTGCATATTATTATTCTTTTGGGATGGGTTTTGCGAAGGAAAAACTAGATTTAGCCACCATAATATTTTTCCTAAAAATCTACTTGTGTACTCAGCTTTGTTGACTTGTGTTTTGTTCTTTGAACCTGTCTCGGTGGGGGCAGTTGATTATCGTTTTGCAGGTGTCTATTAATGATTATGTATGGATGTCAGATGCTCTTGTGGGGACTTGTATTGTTTTGTTGTATGTTAGCATGGTGGACAATATTGGAAAAACCATGGTGTATTTTCGGTTTTTAATATTTTTATTTATGAAGTAAGATGGTTATTTTGTAAGTAAGTTTTAATGGTTCATGTTGTCAAATGCTCATTCTCTTAAGCTTAGGCTTAAGGGGGATCCAAGTAATAGTTCGCCCAAGAATGGAGCTTCCGCTGTTATATAAAAGTATTTATTTAATTAGGTGTTTTGGTGCGGGCTATTACACTTGGTAAGAAGTTCCAGTATCCTTCTACTTTATCGTATAACTTGGTGCTGGCCACTCCATAGTGTAATCAGCTCCAACCATCCAGTATCCAAAACAATACCCTTAGTGAAGGTCCTCTGGACGAATCATGGTGAAGAAGAAGCTACATGGGAAAAGGAGTCAGGCATGAAAGAACGATACCCGCATCTATTTTAAGGTACAATTCTAAGTTTCGGGACGAAACTTCTTAAAGGAGGGAAGTGTGTAATAGTCACCCCAATCACACGAATATTCTACTTTTAATTATTCTCTATATTATCATATAGGTCCTAGAGATAGGAAAATTTTGATATGTTTATGTTATATGACTTATGTACTTGTATCTCTGTTATTTCAGTCGACCAGTTGGAGGAAAAAAAAATATTATGTAATTGGTGATATGGGATCATTTTTAGGAATACAGTAAAAATCGTACTTAAGAAGTTATAAAGGGTGATTGTAAAGTAGTATATGAGGTAAGTGGTCAAAGAAGAGATAAGTTAATATATTTTTTTTTTTTTTGGGCAAAATAAAGACGAGGGACAATGTTGAATTAAATTATGTAAGTGGATAAATTCAAGAGGTTTGACTTAATATTTGTTGGGAGAATAGGAAAGTAAAGGTAGCTAAAAAAAAAAGAAAAAGAAAAATAGTTATCCAAGTCATCACCCACTAAAAACTCTAAAAACACCAACTTCCAACCCATTTATCCCGTCAAACTCAAGCCCCCAAAAAAAATCAGAAAATAGGAGAGAGAAAGTGAGAGAATTAAGGAAGAAAGAAAAAGAAGGAAAGAGGAAAAAAGAGAGGAAGAACTAAGGTTGAAACCCTACCTTCTCTCTTCAATTTCTCACTCATTTTCTACCCAATCTTACATGCAAACTCATTTTTGTTTTCCTTGATGTGTATACTAGGTACTACCAAAGAAAATTTTCAAGGAGTGGAAAAACACCCCCAAACTCTAGTCTAAAAAGGTGAAGGTAAGCTGATTTTTTTTTTATTTATTTGGGAAGAGGAAGCTTTGTTTTTAATATCTTGAGGTAAGATAATTAACTCATATGAACACTTTGGGATTATAGGAAGGTCGAAAATTCTACATTTTGGAGGAAGAAAGAAGAGTTGGACAAAGGGGATTAAGGTACACAAGTCACTAACTCTCTTTGGGGTTGAAATGAGATTTGGGTAAAAGAATTGTTTTATATAAGTGCATGCATGTGGGTTTTGGAAAGAAATTTATGTTGTATCTTCAAATCTATAAGTATGACATGAATTGGTTTTTTTTTTCTTTGCATGTGTTTCTTTGGGAATGATTGTATGTTCTTGTTGATTGATTGTGAAATTATGAGTTGCAAGTTAAGAGATAAGGGTTTTCTTAGTAAATGTTGGAATATTATGTTTGAATATTTGATCTTGTAAATGAATCAAGGGCTATATTTTACTGTCAAAATGTTAATAAGTTCTTCTTGATGGAAGAACCCAAGTGCATGTGAAGTAGATTAAACATTGGAACATAAACTTCTACCATCCCGTAAGAATTTGGACCAGTTTTAATAAAACGTGTTTTTCGACATTTTCTGGGCATTTTTGCCCAAAATGCTATTTCACAAAAGTTGTTCGTATTAAAATTTTACTCAGAATAGGTTCAAGAATCGTCCAATTTGAAATTTGTATGAGGATGTTATGGTCATTTTAATTTCTGTTGAAAATTTGAAATTTTGCGGGACAGTTTCCGTTTTAATAGATTTTGTGGTACGTTCCAGATTTTCCAAGAAATATTTCAAAGAGTATTTTAAGGATAAAATTATAATATTGAATAATTCAAAGGTTAAACGATGAGTTGAGTAAAAGAGTAATAAGTTCCTTTCATCAATGAATTATTTAATTACTTCCTACAATTTTATTGAACGTGATTGATTTGGTTGATTATAAATCTTCAAAAAAAAGAAAAAAAAAATTAATTTTCATCAATGAAAAATTTGTTCAAGGAGTATCTATTGAATAAATCTCTCTCCAAATTTAACTACAACCATACTTACCAAACCATAGTTCCTAACATCAATGATAATAGTGTCCTCACCCAACTTTAACAACTCTAAGAGTAATAATCGAATGACCTACGTTTGTTAACACAAATATCTTATTCTTTATGTATTTTGAGAAATTCATATAATTTATTTATCTACTTATTTATTTTTTTTTATTTCAAAATTATGGGTTTCCTAATAATTACTATTGTGATTAACCTTGTGGAAGTTACACTTATATAAATCTTTCCTCAAGAAGTTAGGTCCATCTCTTACGAGTTAGCCCAGATAATAATTTAATAACAATTAAGAGGAATTAAAATTATCAATGTGTTTGTGTGATCACCTACAAGAAGGGGAAGTAGCCGTGAACGGTGATGAACAACAATTGCAGGCGAGCGTGGTTTCTCGTAGTTGCCGTTATTAAATTGTAAGTTGCAGGCGAGCGTGGTGTCTCGTAGCTGCTAGGGACATGTCCTGAAAGTCTTGCAAGCATATGGTAAATAGGAGGGTGACGACCCCCAGAGTTTAGAGACAGTCGGTCGTGGTGACCCCTCTCTAATCGTGTTCACTTTCCCCATAAGGATTAAATGATATTGATTGATTTTCAATAATGTTGAACTAATAGAAAGAACTGTATCGATAGAAAGAACCAACAAGGATGTGAGCACTTGACGTGTTGCATATTATTATTCTTTTGGGATGGGTTTTGCGAAGAAAAAACTAGATTCAGCCACCATAATATTTTTCCTAAAAATCTACTTTTGTACAAACTTTGCTGACTTGTGTTTTGTTCTTTGAACCTGTCTCGGTGGGGGCAGTTGATTATCGTTTTGCAGGTGACTATTAATGATTATGTATGGATGTCAGATGCTCTTGTGGGGACTTGTATTGTTTTGTTGTATGTTAGCATGGTGGACAATATTGGAAAAACCATGGTGTATTTTCGGGTTGTAATATTTTTATTATGAAGTAAGATGGTTATTTTGTAAGTAAGTTTTAATAGTTCATGTTGTAAAATGCTCATTCTCTTAAGCTTAGGCTTAAGGGGGATCCAAGTAATAGTTCGCCCAAGAATGGAGCTTCCGCTGTTATATAAAAGTACTTATTTAATAAGGTGTTTTGGTGCGGGCTATTACATTGTGTGCTTACCATTTTCTTGGATTTGAATGAGGATCTCACTTGCTTGCCTTTGACACATGAATCACAAACATCGTGGTTTAGTGACTTAATAGTTGGTAGACCAACCACCAAGTCCTTCCCACTTAGTTTATACAGTAGGGACAGACTTGCATGACCACATCTTTTGTGCCACATAAAAGGATCAGCTTCGATCACACTTAAGCATGTGAGATTATTCCTAGGAACAAGGTTCAGGTCAACCATATAGGTGTTCCCTTTCCTCGTTCCCTCAAGGATCTTGGTTCCTGTACTTTCATTGCTGACTACACAAGACTCATTAGTAAACTTCACTGTATTTCCCTTATCACAAAACTGAGATATACTAAGTAAACTATGTTTTAAACCCTCGACCAAAAATACATTATCTATGGAATGTGACTGAGATTTACCAATCTTATCAACTGCTACAATGTTTCCTGTAAGATTGTCTCCAAAGGTCACAGTTCCTCCATTAAAGACTGAAAGTGAGAGAAATTTTGATCTATCTCCTGTCATGTGCTTAGAACAACCGCTATCGAGGTACCACAAGTTGTTCCCCCTCACTTCAGCCTGTATCATAGCAAACTAGTTAGTTGCAGGAACCCAGTCTAACTTGGGTTCCATTGTTGGACTTGAGCCTTTCTTAATTTTCAAAACCTGTTTCACTAGGTACGTGTTCCTCTCAATACGTTCTTCTCTGGTGGAACAGTCAGATACAATGTGATCACTGTTCTCGCAGTAAGAACATATTTTACGACTTGGCAGATCAACATATTTTTTCTTTTTGTTCTTCTTTTTATGATTGAAACATAGACCATTTCTTCCTTTGTTTTGATACTTTTGTATACATGAGACTGGGTCAGGAAGCTTGTTCCTTGAAGGCTCCAGTTTCTTCTTTAATACCAGATTTTCTTGAAAGATATTATCAAAATTATTTTTCAAACTTTCAGCAATATTTATGGTATTAGATGAAGAGATTGTTCCTCCAGATTTTCTTGAAAGATATTATCAAAATTATTTTTCAAACTTTCAGCAATATTTATGGTATTAGATGAAGAGATTGTTCCTTCAGGAACAAACAGTTTCAATTCTGCCAGTTCCAAATTCAAAAGATAATTTTCATTTTTGACTTTTACAAAAGCATCTTGATAAATTCTACTCTTGTCAAAAAGTTCAAAGAATCTTTTTTCAATGTCACATTTTAGTGAGTTAAGCCAATTTGAATGATTCTTAGTGATTTTCAAGGCATTTTTTAATTGATCTCTTTTTGCACATACATCCTTGTAATCATCTAAGATTTCTAGCAAAAGTTTTATTAATTGACTTTTATTCAGTTCTGTAAATTCCTCTTCAATGGCATTAAAACTTACCTTGGGGTTTGATGATTCCACTTTTTCTTCAATATTTGCCATGAGACCTAGATGGGCAGTTTCTTCAGTTTGTTCCTGCTCCTCCTCTGAGTCAGACTCTCCCCATGCTGCTACCATGGCTCTCTTCATATCATTTCTCGAAAATGATCTTTGTTGTTCCTTTCCCTTCTCTTTGTATCTTCCTTTAGCTTTCTCGTTTTCCCATTGAGGACATTCCTTGATGAAATGATCAAGGCCTCCACACTTGTGACAACTTAGCTTTGTTGATTTCTTGATAACCTTTCCTTTGTAGTTCTTGTTAAAGAACTTCTTGAATCTTCTAACGATCATTGCAGCTTCTTCATCATCAGTTTCTGAGTCTTCTTGTTCCTCAGTCCTGAGGGTCAGAGCCTTAGGATTTGATGATTCAGTTACATGAGTTTCGAGATGTAACTCATGGGTCATCAAGGAACCAGCAAGTTGTTCAATGTTGAACGTTGTGAAGTCTTTGGTTTCCAACAGTGCTGTTGTCTTGGCCATCAATTTTTCATCTTGTGGTAGACTCCTTAGAACCTTTCGGACCTGTTCCTCTAGGGAGATTATCTTTCCCAGAGATTCAAGTTCGTTTATAATGTTTGAGAAGCGAGTGAGCATATCTTGAATAGGCTCCTTTTGTTTCATGTGAAACAATTCATACTTATGCATGAGCATCTCGATCTTTGATCGTTTCACTTCGCTTGTTCCTTCATGAGTAATTTGAAGGAGTTCCCACATTTGCTTTGCAGTCTTGCATCCCATGACTCGATTGTGTTCATGGGGACCAAGACCGCAATGGAGTAGCTTCTTGGCCATGTTGTTCATCTCCATTTTGTCGAAGTCCTCTTTGTCAAATTCGGCAAGGGGTTTAGGAACCAGCTCCCCTTTCTCGTTCTTCTTTGTGACTTCAAAGTCACCGATTTCAATTACCTTCCACACTTGGTAATTTTCAGCTTTAATAAATATTTCCATACGGTTCTTCCAGTATGGATAATGTTTGCCATTGAACATGGGTGGGCGTTGAGTTGAATACCCTTCATCAAGCTTTTCTCCCGTTGTGTTCATTTTTCCAGGTACAACCTCCTCAGTGTTAGCTGATTCTGGAGGTACTATGCTCTGATACTAATTGTTATTCTAGTATGAACACTAGGCCAACAACAAGAGGGGGATGAATAGTAGTTGAGGAGAAATTTTCAATTTGTAATGCGGAAGTAAAACAAACTTGCAATTAGAAAGAGACAAGCACACGAGATTTTTACAAGGAAAACTTCCTAGGCCCAATAGGAAGAAAAACCTTGACCACGAGGGATTTTGACTCAAACTCTCTTTAATATACTAGGCCAAAAGACTCTCTTTTGTACAACCTAATACTGGACCTTCTCTGTTCCTCTAGGAACTTGTTCCCCGGTCACTTAGTTCCCCCTGAACTGATGACACTCACTATTGACTTCACTCGAAATCTTCTCTGTTCTCTCTTTCTCACTCTCACTTGAATACAAGGATATTCTCTGAATTTTCTCTCACCCACACACTATGAATATTACAATAATGAGTATGTTGAATAAAGAGGAAATTACAAGAAAAACTTTCTAAGTAATGATTGACTTTTTTCGCTTGAAAGTTCTTAAGTTTTTCTTCAAATAATTTCTTCTTATATAGCTGCTGCAGTTCTTTCTTCATATGGACACGTTGTGCTCCATGTTCTCCTCAAATGGCGCGAGTGGAGTAATGGGAATCATGGCCTGATTTTCGCTGCATATCTCCATATTGTTTGCAACGGAAACTAACTACCTTCCACTATCCGTTAGTGGACTAACTTCAGTGAGTTAGTTGGGTTTGTTGGAGAACTTCAAGGAATCAATTCCACATTGTATGCCACGCCAAATATAACTGATTTTTACGCACAAACAACAACAATAAAAATATCTACTAACTTAAAGAATCTTTTATGCAAAGATTCTAAGTTACTAGAATATTAAACATACCATATTATAAAAATTCAAAGTGCATAAAATAAATATCTTGACTTAGATTAAGTAATTAATCTTTCTCCACGAGATATAAATGCAAAATTAAACATTACATTATTTTTGGTATTTTATATTTTCGCAAAATAAAAACTATATAGTAAAATTAACCTAAGTAATTGGCATCATCAAAACATCAAATACAACATTCTAAACTCTCTTCCTTTTCCTTTTTATTTCCGTATTATATTATATTCATATACAGGCTATATGTTTATCGTTTTCATCACCTCACATATTTATTTCTATTAATCAAAGACCTAAATAAATGTTCCAATATTACATTCAGATAATTTAGATCCTAGTAATTTTGATTGCTTAAATAACATGTCACCAAATTTATTCTTATTTGTTTAACGAACCAACATAGATTAATTTTCAGATTGCATGAACATATTGCTTGGTTATAGATCTATTGGCATAAAACTCGAACATGAATCGTATTAAGTAAAGGTTAACAATGGACGAGTTTGATTCCTAATCATATTCGTACCCTTATCCCCAAACTTAATATTTGGTTCATTTACCAATTACGAAGTCATGATGGGGAAATAGACATTGGATAAGTCCCTAAGTTGTGCCTATGGTTTCCCAGTATCCAATTAGGTTTACGAGTTATCCTTTCAAGACTTGTTGGCGACTTCTTGTTCAAAACATATTTCAAAACTAAAACCTTTACAATGAGTTAGTCAAATACGTGTTCATCCCGTGTAGGCAATAAAACACATGCCTAGAATAGTTAGTGTAAAGTTTGTGTATAGTGCAAAACTCAAACTTTGAAAGTTTAATTTTGCGAAAACTAAGTAATGTATACTTCCTCTGCAATATATTTTTTGCAGCACTTGCACTTATAAGATCAAGCTTTATGATATTTTACCATAAACTCTCACCATTATAGGAAGAATAGCCATGTGAAATCTTGCTAGATTGATCTCTATGTGTAGTTTTTAAATATCAATTTTTGATAATTTTATAGTAATACATAAATATATATACGGTTTTTTCACCATATACCCCTGACAAATTTTTTTTTGCACCATATACCCTTTCAACTTTCCAAATTCACCATATACCCTCCACGTTTCAAAAAATACATCCACTTACCCTTAATGACTAACGGCGTTAAACTCCGTTAGTCATTAGGCCCTAAACCCCCCCTCTAACACTAATTAGCTAACCTAAACCTACCCCTAACCCTAACCCTAACCCCTAATGTAGTACTTAACACTAACCCTAACACTAACCACCCTCCCCCCCCCCTCACCCTTTCCCTTCCCCCATCTGCACCACTACCCCAACACCTTCCCACCGCCCCCATTCCCCTCCCCCTCCCCCCACGGCCCCCTCCTCCCCCTTCCCCCGTAGCCCCCATCCACCCTCCCATGCAGCCCCCTCGACCTCTCCCCATGACCCTCCCCTCCCTTCCCCTTTCCCTGCGGTCCTATAGCCCTCCATCCCCTTCGAATTTCGAACCCAGATTTTTCGATTTACGGGTTGGTTTTCGAATTCAAACATCATCCTATTCGATTTTTGGTTTCGAATTCAACAAGGTTTCAATTTTTTTTTTTAGTTTCGGGGGGTGCGATTCGGTAGAGGGGAAAGGGGAGGGGGATGGTGGGGTCAAGGGGAGTCGGGAGGGGGGAGGGTCATGGGGAGTGGGGAGGGGGTTCGCATGAGGGGAAAGGGAGAGAGGTTCGCGACGGGCGAGGGGAGAGGGAGGGGATTCGCAACAGGGGAAGGGAAGAGGAGTTCGTGACGGGGCGGGGAGAGGGGAGGGGGTTCGCGGCATGGGGGAAGGGGAGAGGAGTTCGCGAGCAGGGCGGGGAGAGGGGAGGGGGTTCGCGACAGGGGAAGGTGAAGGGAGGTGGTGGTGACGGGGAAGGGCAGGGGGAGGGGGTCAGTGGAGGAAGGGGAGGGAGAGGGCGGCGGGGGAAGGGGAGGGGGAGGGTGGTGGTGGTGACGGGGTGGTGGTGCGGTGGGGGTAAGGGATGGCTAGGGTTAGGGCCCAAGTTAGTAGTTAGAGCCCAAGTTAGTAGTTAGGCCCAAGTTAGTGAATTGGGTTAGAGTTAGGATTAGGGTTTGATTTAAGTTAGTTAATTAGGGTTAGGGGAGGATTAGGGCCTAATGACTAACGGAAGTCTAACACCGTTAGTCAAAAGGGTAAGTGGATGTATTTTTAAAAACGTGGAGGGTATATGGTGAATTTGGAAAGTTGAAAGGGTATATGGTGCAAAAAAAAATTTATCAGGGGTATATGGTGAAAAAACCGATATATATATTAAGGGAAATTCTACATGGTGGCCTCCTACTTTGGGTTTTTCTACTCGGTGGCATGCCAAAAAAAAATGTATACTAAGTGACCTCCTACTCTGGTTAATTATACTTAGTGGCCTTAATTCGCTTAAAACCTAGTTACCCCATCAAATTTACTAACCTACCCCCCTAGTTAATTATAATTTTAATAAAAAAAACCCCATCCCTCTTCCCTAAAAAAAAACCCCATCCCTTGTGATTTCTAGATAGTCCAAACAGTAAAGCAAAACTTATTACTCACCCTGAGTCATCTCTATCATCTCATACGGTCTCCTTGTATTCCTTAAACCTTTTGATTAATATTTCCTTGGATAATGATGCAGAATGTATACACTCCAAATTTATGTCATCTTCTTTTTTATTTGGTCCCAATTATTAATATTAGCCCAAGGCCACCAATTGTTTGAGACAGTCTTGCTAATCATGCAAAGATACTAAAATCGCACACAAATATGCAATAATCCCAGGTTAATTGGCAAAAGGGCTATCATGAATCATGAATCAGTTTTAGGAAATAAAACTGATAATTGGTTAAAAGAAGGGGAGGGCTCTGAGGCTCATGTACAATTCCATAAAACTTGAACAACTCACGAGATAAAAATTCAAGTACAGTAATGAACAAGACTGGCAAGAGAGACAAATAATAATTTCTAGCTACTGAATCTTTCTGGTGAGAAGGAAAGGAAGGTGGGAGTTTTATTCGAGAATGGGATGGTTTTTATTAAAATTATAATTATCTAGAGGGGTAGGTTAGTAAATTGACATTAAATGATGGTTTAGCTACGTTTTAAGCGAATTAAGGCCACTACGTATAATTAGCCAAAGTAGGAGGTCACTTGTTATAAAATATTTTTTGGCCTGCCACCAAGTAGAAAAACCCAAAGTAAAAGGCCACCATGTACAATTTCCCATATATTAATAGTTAAAGTAATGTATTGGAGACCACATAATTACAAATGTTGTAAGCATTATGGAACAGTGAAAGTATGCACTCCCCCCATTCCATTAAAATGTACCTACCTAAAATCTTGGCACTGCTCAAAAGCAAACAAAATCTTCTGAATACATTATAGGAAATAGGGACAAATACAATCTTATGATATCTTGTTTAATTCATCTTAATGAATATAGTTAGAGTGGATGCGATCTAGCCTAGTTGGTAAAGTCTTGTTAGGGTGGTACCCAAAACCTGGGACCGAATACTGTCTATGTCACTACACTTAGGCTATGTTTAGTTCACCTGAAATTTACTGATCTGAACTTATCTGACCTGATCTGAACTTATTTTTTTTGATCTGATCTGATCTGAACTTATCTTTTACAAAACATATTATTACTTTGTATTTCATTACTAGTATTACTATCATTTTAATACTATGCACAACTTTCAATAATAATAATAATAATAATTAATAATAATATAATTATAAAAATAATTTTATAATAATAATAATAAAATGAATAATATTATAATACTAATTTTATAATAATAATAATATAATATAATATAAATAATATATAATAATAATAATAATAATAATAATAATAATAATAATAATAATAATAATAATAATAATAATAATAATAATAATAATAGCATACTTACTTCTTTTTTTGAAAAAGAACGCATTAGTATATGAACATACAATTAAAAATAAACGACCAATGACTCTTGAGTCCAATGGTATGGCTTTCTACCTCCCACATGGGAGACCAAAGTTCAAATCTTGGTGGAAGCATATATTTCAATATTGTTGTGGGTGAGGGAGGGGGTTGGGGCTTGTTGGGTCTCTAGGTGAGTGACCCTGTGCGAGGGCAGCCCACAGGAAATTCATCTTACCACGGGGTTCCCGAAAGGGACCCAAAAAAAAATTAAAAATAAAAGAACACACATTTTAGGTAAAAAAAATATATTGTTCATGGTAAAAGAGAACATATTGTTCATGTTCAAGGTCCGTTAATAATAATAATTTAGGTAGTAATGAAAAGAACATATAGTGATATTAAAAAAAGAACATATACTGGAAGGAGCATACAAAATCTATTTAAAGAACACATTTTAAAAATAAAAGATAGATGTTATTTTTATATTGATGACATGTTTGGATTTAACTAACAACATGTACTTTGTTATATCAATAAATTGTTCTTTTTTATTATAAATAAACCTATAAATATATATAATCATATGATCTTGAACAAAATGGTTAAATATTTTTCTTATATCGTTGTCTTGTTCTATATAAACTTTGTTTTTAAAGATAAGTTGAAATCATTAGGTTATCCCATGCTACTCATGTTTTATATAAACTAATAACATATAATATATATTATTCTACCAAAATTGTTTAAAAAAATAAACATCATATAATAGTGTCATGTTCATTATATGTACAACATCAAAAAAGAACATCACATATCAAAATTATTTATTAGAACAAATATAAAAAAAGAACACGTACAAATGCCAAAAGAACATTCTTCTTCTTGAACACAAATAGCTTCAAATAGTGATATCAATGACATTTATAATAATAGCAACGACATTAATAATAATTACCAATATTAATAATTAATGAGTACAACAACGACAATAATAATAATATTTTTGAACAAATGTACTAGTAAATAGTAATATCAATAGTAATAATAATAATAATAATAATAATAATA
Source organism: Beta lomatogona (assembly GCA_947646795.1). Lineage (NCBI taxonomy): Eukaryota > Viridiplantae > Streptophyta > Magnoliopsida > Caryophyllales > Amaranthaceae > Beta > Beta lomatogona. Next base: position 106,167 of record CANSNZ010000513.1, read on the forward strand.
ATAATAATAATAATAATAATAATAATAATAATAATAGCATTAGTAATACTAATAATCATAATAATCATGATAATAATAACAATAATAATAAGTTTTTAAATATAAGCATAATCTGAACTTATCTGGCCTGGTCTGATCTAATCTGATCTAAAATACTAAGCAAAAATAAGGTGAATTGAACATAGCCTTAATTTTTCTGATCTGAACTTATCTGATCTGATCTGATCTGAACTTATTTTTTCTGATCTGATCAGAATTGATCTGATCTGATCTAATCTGATCTGAACTTATCTTTTAAAAAACATATTATTACTAATATTATTACTACTTTGTATTTCATTACTAGTATTACTATTACTATCATTTTATTAGTATGCACAGCTTTCAATAATAATAATAATAGTAATAATATAATAATAATAATTTTATAATAATAATATAAATAATATTATAATAATAATAACAATAATAACAATAATAATAATAATAATATAGATAACATAATAATAATAATAATAATTATTATTATTATTATTTAATTATTATTATTATAGCATAATTAGTTTTTTTTTTGAAAAAGCGCACATTAGTATATGAACATATAATTACAAAATAAAAGACTAAGGACTCTTGGGTCCAATGGTATGGCTTCTTACCTCCCACATGGGAGACCAAGGTTCAGATCTTGGTGGAAGCATATATTTCAATATTGTTGTGGGTGGGGGAGGGGGGTTGGGGCTTGTTGGGTCTTTAGGTGAGTGACCCTATGCGAGGGCAGCCCAAAGAAAATTCATCTTACCACGGGATTCCCGAAAGGGTCCCAAAAAAATTAAAAATAAAAGAACACTCATGTTCAAGGTCTGTTAATAATAAGAATTTAGGTAGTAATGAAAAGGACATATAATGATATTAAAAAAAACATATACTGAAAGAGCATACAAGATCTATTCAAAGAACACATTTTAAAGATAAAAGATAGATGTTAGTTTATATTGATGACATGTTTGGATTTAACTAACATGTTCTTTGTTATATCAATATATTGTTCTTTTTTTATTATGAATAAACCTATAAATATATATAATCATATGATCTTGAACAAAATGGTTAAATATTCTTCTTATATCGTTGTCTTTTGTTCTATATAAACTTTGTTTTTAAAGATAAGTTGAAATCCTTTGTAGGAAAAGTTTTGAACGTGATGACAACACCATTAGGTTATCCCAAGCTACTCATATTTTATATAAGCTAGTAATATATAATTTATATTATTCTACCAAAATTGTTTTAAAAAATAAACATCATATACTATTGTCATGTTCGTTACATGTACAACATAAAAAAGAACATCACATATCAAAATTATTAATTAGAATAAATTTAAAAAAGAACACTTACAAGTTACAAATGCCAAAAGAACATTATTCTTCTTGAACACAAATAACTTCAAATAGTGATATCAATGACATTTATAATAATAGCAACGACATTAATATAATTACCAATATTAATAATTAATAAGTATAACAACGACAATAATAATAATCTTTTTGAACAAATGTACTAGTAAATAGTAATATTAATAGTAATAGTAATTGTATAAAGTAGTAATAATAATAATACTCCCTCCGTCCCAGAAAGATATGAACACTTGTTGGGACACGTAGTTTAAGGTGATAAGTTGTGGTGTGGTTATCAAATGTTATTTTATTTGAAAAGTAGATGTGATAGGAGTTGGTGGGGTATTTTTTATTAGAGGAGAGAGAAAGTTGGGTAACTTTTTATTGATAAAAGGTAGAGTGTGGGCCAAAGATGTGTAAAAGAAATAATATATTAATGGTGGGACCATGCCAATAATGGAAGTGTTCAAACTAATTTGGGACAAACATAAAAGGAAAGTGTTCAGACTATTCTGGGACGGAGGTAGTAATAATAATAATAATAATAATAATAATAATAATAATAATAATAATAATAATAATAATAATAATAATAACAACAACAACAACAACAACAACAACAACAACAACAACAACAATAATAATAATTATTACAATAACAATAATAGCATTAGTAATACTAATAATCATAATAATCATGATGATAATAATAATAATAAGTTTTTAAATATAAGCATAATTTGAACTTATCTGATCTGATCTGATCTGAACTTATCTGATCTGAACTTATTTTTTCTAAACTGATCTAATCTGATATGATCTGGTATGATCTAATATGATCTGAGCCGAAATAAGCAAAAATAAGGTGAACTAAACATAGGGCCTGTTCTCCCCAGCTTATTTTCAGTTCGGTTGATTCGCTTGGTTCGATTCAATGCAATTCGATTGATTCGGTTCGGTTCGGTTCAATTCGGTTCAATTCGTTCGCTTCCTAAATGATAATCATTACTATTAATTAGTTATAATTCGGTTCGGTTCGGTTCGCTTCGGTTCGGTTCGGTTCGATTCAATTCAATTCGGTTGATTCGGTTCGGTTCAATTCAGTTCAGTTCAGTTCAATTCAATTCAATTCAGTTCAGTAGTTTTATGCCGAAGAGAACAAACCCATAGTCTTACTCTCCCATTTACACTAAAAAAGAATAATATCAAAATAGTACTCCCTCCGTTTCTTTTTAATTGTTACACTTACACTTTTCACGTATGCCAATGCAAAACTTTGAGGATATATATCTCTATTTTTGTATTTGTAAAAATTATATAAAATACATATTAATAAAATACATAGTAAGACGAATCTAACAAGATCTCACATGACTATGTTTTTATTCATGTATAAATCACAAACGATGGTTAAAGTGCAATTTATAAATAGTGTAAAATGTCAAAATGTAACTATTGAAAAGAAACGGAGGGAGTAATAAACATTGACAACATGTAAAATGTAAGTGGATACATAATAGTCTTGGCCTCTTGGGCCCCTTGGCCCCAAGGGGGCAAAAGAAAGACGGGTGGTGGGTTGGTGCGTGGGGACAAAAGGAGTGGTAGGGAAGTGTGCAGACGTCTGATTTGGCTTTTAGCTAGTTGATGCATTCTCACTGGACTACCAGATACAATTTTTTAACAAAATATTTCTTAATTTGTAATTTTATTTATAATTCATAAATAGTTTTTCTAGTAAAAAAACAAACTTTTTTTTTAGAAAAAAAAAAATAATGTTGATGGTGCATGCAACTATGCCAGTGTGATGTAATTGTAAATGACAGCACGACTGCACGAGCATAGTCTAGAATCCACTTGAGTGTGGGGGCCCAACTTATGAAACTTTTTTTTAATAATAAAAGAAAAAACAAAAGAGAATCTTTGGGTATCTTTATTATAAAAAAAAGAGAAGAAATTAGACAAAAACAAAAATGGTAAAAAGAGATGCAACTTGCTAACGTTTCTTATTGGTCCCTTTCTTCACGGAGTGTTTTGATTCCTTTCCTCTTTCTACTATTACTCCATATTCCAACGATTCTGGTGGGCCATTCACTTTTCTAATTCACTTATTTAATTTTTAAAATTGCTATAGTCAAGTGGTTGCCTGCGTATAGGATTCTTTTTTTATATATGTATATATTATCATATGATATAATATTTGACAGAATATATAAGTATCTAATAGATTTATATTCATTCATTAATTCTCTCATCGTATTCATTCATTCATAGAGAGATCTAGAGAAAGAGAGAAGAGAAGAAAGAGCGAGAGTGAGTGAATAATAATAATGGAGTTGCACAAACGGAAGTTCTTCTCTTTACTACCTGTTATCGCTTCCATTCTCTTCTTCTTCCTTAAGATCTCTATCAAGGTCTGTTCTTTTTTTTCCTCCTCTTTCTTTTTTGTTTCATGTTTTTTTATTGCGTTAGTTAAACTAGCCTCATATGCACGCGCGCGTTTTTAGATCATTCGTTGAGAGCCACTACGGGAGAGAATCTCGTTACTTTTCTAGTTGTGTGGGTGTGTGGATGTGGGGTTCGTAGGGTTGCACCCTTTCATTCTAGGGGCTGCATGGTAATATTTTTTAAATAGTATTCTCTCCGTTTCTTTATAAAAACTTACTAGAATTTAAAATAAATGATTAAATATCCGTTCTATTTTCTTTATTATAAAAATTTGACTGGGGTTGAAATGTAGAATTTAGGCTCTTAAAGTTAAGGGTTTGTTCGGTATTAATGTTTTTAGATTGGGAAACAATTATTTGAAAACCCATAAAAAAGATATGTTAATTTTCCGTCGTCAGTATTCAAAATAAATATAATAACGAATGACTCTTAAATTCTACTTACTTCTAAGAACCAATCAACTAGCTAGATCTTTTGTGACACCGTATTTTACCTCTAGACCACTAATGAAATTTTTTCTCATAGATTGCATTTTATCTATATCTATTGTAATTTCGACCTTTTTTTTTATTATTACTTCCTCCCTCTCATAATATTGTTTGTTTTTTACACGGTTTCCAAGATGAACATTTGAAATTCTAACAAGATCCCACATGAATATGTTTTCCATATATACAAATGAGAGTATTTGGTCAAAGATTTGAAAGTTTGACCTCAAAATAGAGAAACAAATAATCAAACAAACATTATTATGAGACGGAGGGAGTATTATTTTAATTATTAGCGTGAATCTGTCAGACTATGTGATACATTACTGAAATTTGAATATGTCAGACCATCTGATATTTTACAATGTCAAAATATCTCATCTCTTTCCTCTTAAATTTATTATCGTTTTCCACAAGCTGTCATTCATTAGTCATTACAGTTGCTTTGTTGACGGCCTAAATTTGCCCGTGCATTCTGCATTTCTGCTGCATGTTGAAAAAGTGTTTGGTTGGGGAAGTCTGAGTTGGTCTTTACTCTTTAGCCTCTACCACACAAAGAAAAAAAAAAAAAGGAAAAAGATTATAAATCTTTTACAAGGAATATTTAAAAAAAAATCAATAAACAAATTCGTGACACTAGTTAAATGTGGAGCGTCAATCTAACTCTGGTTAGGTTAGTTGGTCAATTATTACGGCACTTCTAATCAAACTTCTATTGGAGCATTAATTCTGGTCAAGACTCCTTAATGACAGTACAACGTTAACAGAATAAACGTGAGGAAATTGTCATTAGTATTTAATCTTGATTAAAATATTAAGCTTACCAATAAAATGAGCACCTAAATCGTATCAACTCAGGATACTTAGTACAAACTAGTGGTAGGTGCGTCGCATGTATTTTATTTCATATCTTATCTTTACCTTATCTTCTATTGCAACTGGTAGGGTTTTCTTTCTTTTTTTTTTTTTTTAACTTTAGGGGTTATCGCAACTGGTGGTAGTTTTGAAACTTATTCTATTACTAATAAGTACTATAAAATCTGTAATACTACTACTACTCAACTCTCTAAGCAAAAATTAACAAGTACTCATGGTAACTAGAAATGGAAATATTAAATGAATCTAAACATTAATTATATCGATTGACGCGTGATTGTGGGATGCATTTCAAGATTTATACCATTTTTAGGAAATATATTTAGTGCTTATTATCCAACGCCCCCGGGTGTCCGTTAGCAAGATCTTTTTTAATACATACAACTTTTACTATTCATAAACACCTGAATATTTTTGGTGTCCTCTTGAAATGTCTAAAATACCCATATGTAATTAATATATAAATTGTTAAAAAAGTATCATTATTTTAGTGATGAAATAAATTTTGAAGCAATTTTTTAACAATTATGTCTTCGGTACATCAATGATGCGTGCATGTAGCCTGTGTAGGAATATTATCTTAAGGTGAAGTGGATAGGGCCTAAGCATCATATCTAAATTAATGATGATATTAAATTCAAAATTCTGCATCTTTCTAATTGTTTTCATTAAAGTAACTTTTAGAGAATCATATACTTTTGATTTTCTATTTCCTTTATCAAAGACTTCTAATGAATCATATTTCATAAACATTTGGTAATAAATGGTATATTTTGCATATTTATAATAATATTTCTGCAAATAAAATCAATATATTAAAAAAATGTAGACTGGACAAAATTAACGAGGGATTGACTATACAGCTACAGAAATTGGATTAAAGACGAAGACGATATTATGTTATCACATTATGAATGAATTACATGATAACTAGTTCGAGATAGAGGGATTAGCTTAGTAGATTATCATCGTTAAAATACAGGATACTTCAAACTTAATGGTGCCCTAATCTATATGAGACTTGAAGTACTGTTCATGCTGAAGCTTATTAAAGTACAACCATTAATTGGTTAAAGCTACACGATTCTTATGAGCTAAAATCACGAGAAAAAGGAGAAAAGTATTTTGTAACTGCACGTTTGCTTTTAATTGCCAATTGGTTTCTTTTATCACAAAAAACAATATGGACTACTTCTATATATTGATGGTTCATGTGATGTGATTGGGAATATTGAACAATTTTATACTGGTTCCATTTTTTTCTTCTTGTAATTAAAGTGAAAACATCCCAGGCTAGTGTAGCAACTGAAAGGGAATAATTTTTTTTTTCATAGTAGTTGGGAATATTCAGATAACTAATTTGTGCAGAACAATGTATCTATTGATTTTACCGTCGTTATTAACACAAAGATCAAAGGATAGTAGTGTTAATATACACTTTGTTTTCTACAAAAATAGTTAGTTGTTTAGCCTTTTATTTTTTATTAGAAGTGTATGAGAAAGTTCTGATTGAACTTATTTGATACTACATTATTTAATGTTCGTCTAAAATGAATTTAGTTGTATATTGAGTTGGAGTGAATTAGTTTTTTTAAAAACAATTTTTAAGGCTAAAACGGAGCAATGTTATACTCTATTTTTCTTATAAGAAATATTCATGCCTATAGAAGACATGAGCACGACCATTATAAGAATAGAGGAAATAAGGGAATCTCTAACTCATAAAGGTAACTCTAGTCATTTAAACTAGTTATTAAAACTTTTACAAGAGTCTAACCCTAATAATTCCGAACCCGCGAGAGATGGGAGCTCTTAACAATTGACCTCCTATTTTATGCTCAATAAAGTACTCCCATGATAATATATTAATATCCAATGTAAAAATCTTGGTGAAACTCTGGCTAAAAACAAAGAGAGGTTTTGGCATTATCTTTATACTATCGTGTAGTAGTACGAATATTTAACAATGCACCCTTGTGTTTAAGTTTGTGCCATCAAATACTATATGGTCATATACGACTATACGAGTTACGACTAATACTAATAAAATAATTTTGTCATTTAACCTCTTAAAGTAAGGGCAAATTTCAAAGGGAATTTTCTGAAATTATAAGACTATGTCGCCACAAATACAATACAAACATAAGCACATGCTAATGTTGTTATCTTGTACAATTGCACTGCACATAGTTAAAGTTCTGTATAACAGAAATTCCCAGCTAATGTCCTCTGGATCTTGTACTGCCGAGTGAAAGTTCCTTAAACAAAATGCCCCAATGTCTTCTATTATACTACCTCCATTTCACCCTTTGCTTTTTCAATGCGTCTGCAACACACTTCTTTAGACATTAATATCTTTAATCGCATATAAATTTATATAAATTATAAAAAGTTGATATTTGGAATCCTTTCATTGAGGCGAACTTAATAAGATTCCACTCATTTATGTTTTTTTTGCATAATGGTGAAAGAAAGATTGTCAAAGTTAGTTGATGAATAGTCCCAAAATATTGTCAAAGTTGGTTAATGAATAGTGTTCAAATGAGAAATGATACATGTATTGTGAAACGGAGGTAGTATTTTGTACGGTTGTGGCAGTAGTTTATATTGCAGCAAGTCTAATTTACTTTATTTCAGAAACCTTAAAAATAAGAATTTTCATGACCTTGCAGACTTCTCAAACTGAATGTAGCCTTCTACCTCACAACCATTATTGGATATCCAGCAAACGGATTGTAACGCCGGACGGAGTCATTTCTGGTGCAGGTAGGTGTACGCCGTGTATTGCATCGCTTTTTTTATGTATACTTCCTCCGTTTTAAAATAGTTGCAACGTTTTTTTAAGGACAAATTTCACAAACTGCAACTGTTGCAACTAGTATAAGACAGAGGAGTATATTTTTTAGCTTAAAAGTGAGCGTGATCATACTTGTTTACTCAACAGAATAAGAAAGAAGCACAAACCTTATCACTAATGTAAAACTTTCTCCACAATTACCAAAATTAATCATATTTCTTTAATGTGAACAAATTAACAGTTGAGATAAAAGATGGCAAAGTCTTTAGCATTGTTAAAGAAGAAGATTGGCATGGATATATCAGGCAGGGTCACATAGTTGAATTTGGGGAGGCCGTTGTCATGCCAGGCCTTATCGACGTGTAAGACCTCAATCAAGCCTATACCTTATCATCATTATAATTAATTTAATCAAACCAATCTTCATGCTTTCATATAACATTATATATTTGTGCGCACATCACAAATTCTTATATCAGACGGCATGACTGTACCAGGACGTCTATTAGTTACAGAACACACGTGAAAAGTTAAGCAAAGTACGTAAAAAGTTATACGTATTGAACTTAACTTTTGATGTATCCTGTGTAACGAGTACTGGGCTTGACCATATGGTCCGGTTGTATGTGCAATTTTTCGTTTTCGCTGCTATTGAAGGTTTGAATTCTTTAATGTACAGGAGAAATATTTTGTACATTATTTCATTTTCAACAACCATGTTTGTTCTCCTGTCAACAGGCATGCACATCTTGATGATCCCGGAAGAGATGAGTGGGAAGGATTCCCTTCTGGTACTAGAGCTGCTGCAGCTGGTACTTTCTTCTTTCGCTTTCGTTTTGCGTGTATTTTAGTGTCTTGCTCCTCTGCATATCAAACTAATGCTAGCTATCTGCTTATAATCTCTATATAACTAAACTAACAAACGTTTCGACAGGTGGGATAACTACCCTGATAGACATGCCTTTGAATAGTGAACCTTCAACAGTTTCTGAGGAAACTCTTAAGCTTAAGGTAAGGATAATGCTTGTATTAAACATTTTTCTAATTCGTCCACTAATCTAACCAGCAATCTGTGTCAAGTTTCACATGTTATATATGAAATTCTATTAGTTTCATCTTGAAAACACTGTAACATTTCTCTGTTTATTCAACAGATTAAGGCTGCAAAGAACAGAATTTATGTTGATGTTGGTAAGTTTTAAAATCCATGTGATTAGTTTGTTTTTGTTGATTCAATAATAAAATTGCTTCTTAATTGGGATTATTACTTTAGGCTTCTGGGGTGGTCTTGTGCCTGATAATGCCCTCAATGCAACTGCTTTAGAACGTCTCCTTAGAGCCGGTGCTCTTGGTTTGAAGGTAATAACATCTTTGCTATGATATATTTATGAATCAGTTTCATGGTAAATTATCAGAGTTCAAATTTCCAATTTCATTAACAAACACTTTCTCCAATGCAGTCTTTCATGTGTCCATCAGGAATCAATGACTTCCCAATGACAAACATTACTCACATTAAGGTGATTATTTCCCCCTATTGGTGAATCATAATAATACATTATGCTTCTGTTGAGTACTTATTCCATATCTATTTTGAATCTTTTGGTGTGTAGGAAGGACTGTCTATCTTAGCTAAATTCCAAAGACCATTGCTCGTACATGCAGAAGTTCAAGAAGATGACTTAGTGAAGGACAATAAGAACGATGCTCGGTTATATTCAACTTATCTCGAGACTAGACCACCTTCAATGTGAGTTACATCTTAACTTATTCAACTAAGATTTAATTTTTCTTCAATTTCCCTATCTCATATCGAACAACCATTGATCTTTCTATGTTAGGGAGGAGGGAGCTATTAGAAATCTCTTGACTATTAGTGAAAACACAAGAGTTGGTGGTCCTTCAGAAGGAGCTCATCTTCATATAGTTCATCTTTCTGATGCTCGATCTTCTTTAGACCTTCTTAAGGTATATTCTAAACTTATTGGATCTTATGTTTATAAATGGTTTAAGCTTTCGTTAATTATCTGAGCAAACCTTGTGAAAATGTGGTAATATGATTAATACTATCAATTATCCTGTGAGACACATAATGTCTTCTCTTCATAATTTTGTTGTTTGCATGATCTTTTTATGCAGAAAGCAAAGGGTAGAGGGGACAGTATAAGCATAGAAACATGCCCACATTACTTGGCATTTTCAGCAGATGAGATTCCTGATGGAGATACACGGTTTAAGTGCGCTCCTCCTATCCGAGATGCTGAAAACAAGGAAAAAACTATGGGAAGCTTTGAGGGTAATTTTCAGTACCTAAATAATCCCTGTGCACCAAATTATGATGGTTTCTATAATTTTCAATCAATAAATTGGACTTTTTCTCATTATGCTGCTATTCTTAGAATGGAGATATCGATATGCTGAGTTCTGATCATTCACCCGCACTCCCTGAACTTAAACTTCTACAAGTGGGTGACTTCTTGAAGGCATGGGGTGGCATATCATCTTTGCAGGTCAGTGCATTCTACATTACCAAGTACACATTATTTTTGCAGCTTGTTTGGTAAAACTTAATAGATAGTAGTATGATTTTATGGGAGATTTCATGAAAAAAAATCATCCATTATTGATTGGTAATGGAAATTTATGAAAGAAAAACACATGTTTGAGGATGAAGTTTCAATACCATGGACATCAAATGAACTTTCTATACAAATTGACATGTAAATTTATCATCATTACCAAACAGGACGTTGATATCAGTACTGCAAATCTTACACCATGCATTTCCTGTCAAACAAAAATAATAATATCAGTATTAGATTTATTAATTCAGCTAAATTAATCTCCTCTATATATGCACAGTATGTCCTTCCCGCAACATGGACCTCAGGTCGTAATTATGGGGTGACTTTAGAGCAAATCGCTTCTTGGTGGAGCGAGAAACCAGCCAAACTTGCTAGCCAACATTTGAAGGTATATAATTTTAGTACTGTGATTGGCCTATTATTGTGAAACCAATTTCATATATATGCATGAAATGAGACACAGAATCGGTCAATATTAATCTGAAGTTCTAAATACTGAGCTTATGAACATGTACAGGGGTCCATTGCAGTTGGGAATTATGCAGATATTGTTGCATGGGAGCCTGAATCAGAGTTCCATCTTGACGAAAATCATCCTTCATACATTAAACATCCTGTAAGTTACTACATTTTATACTCGCTTTCTGTACTGTAGGACAAAACAGTCAAAACTAAGCTATATGCTATTCATCAACTTGTGCTTTCATTTTCTAACCAAAACATATATATCTGACTTTTGGTTTCATTTGAATGCACTATAGAGCATCTCGGCTTACATCGGAAGAAAACTTTCCGGTAAAGTTTTGGCAACATTTGTAAGGGGAAACCTTGTTTATAAAGAAGGAAAACATGCCCCTGGTGCCTGTGGAAACCGTCTTCTAGCAGAATAGCCCGTAGATGGATTTAAGGTACTAATTTACTAGTCTAAAATCTGTTGATTACCACTAATGTTTCTCTCTGCCTATGAAAATCTAATGCTCCAATAATTCTAAATCTTGTTTATGATTCTTAAATAGGTTGGCGCGGCACAAATTATATAGATGATTGCTAATTGTACAGTCGGAGATGGTTGGAAATCAGGATTCAGGAAGCTAAGCCAAAATGTACATACTATTTATGTGGCTAGCATTCATGAAGGAACTCTATTCTTGGAGATTTGATGTTGGAATCTCATGTAGGTTTTGCGAACTTTTCGTGTGTTTGACAAAGGTTTGGGTTGCAGAACTGGGATATTGTACAAAATTGTACTGCAATAACCAACCTTTTTGTGTACTGTGTTTTCTTCCGTGGACAAAGTATTGATGGTTGAAGGAAAAATATGAACTGTTCTCCCTGTTAGTCTGTTACTCAAACCCCTTGCAAAATCATCATCTCACCACAAGATGATAAGAAATAGTTGGAACTCAATCTTTCATGTAAAGAATTAGTAATTCATCAATCTTAAAAATATCAAAGAATTCAAAAATATGAAAATTCGACATAATTTAAGGTAAATATTTAGTATATCGAAGTGTAACGAGTTACATAATTGAAGATATATGTGAAAGTTCGACATAAATATTTAGAATCCCAAAAAGCAAATATTGCATCTGAAAAAAACAAAGTATTATAGTACTATTGTTGTTTAGTAATTTACAAATTTTCCTCTTCTCGGATTTCTTTAAAAGACTAATCTAAACGAATATAATAATTCTTTGAGGGAGTATCACTTTACTTTGACATTTAACTATATATTGGATTTTCTACTAGTCTTGTATTTCCTCAACTTTATCAAACCAGAACTTAAAAATGTAAGCAAAAACCTCTATGGGGTAAACAAGTAAAAATGAAGAGATCAACTATGCTTAGTTAATAATTAAAGTAGTAACTTTTACTTTATGTGTGAGGTCACTATTATTGCAAGATGAAGTAGTACTTAGAGAATTAGGAGGGGAAGCATGACAATCTACTCTATTATCCACCCTCTAATCACAAGCTTGAAGTTGCGAATTCGGTTCTCATCCTTTGAGAAGTTGCCACCCCTTACATTATTCCCTATTAATAATTTATGAATATGATTGAATACCTTATTAGCCATAATGCACCATACTAATTACTATCAATCTCTTACAACGTTTACGAAGAGATTAAATCGGATCAATCGTTGCATTTTGTGCGTTTTCCCAACACAAGTCAATCGTTGCATTTTGGGGGGTTTTTCCAACACAAATACTTGAATGAGAATGGACTACAGCTAAAAATTTTATAATATTGATTGCATTTTATTGTGAGAGACTGAGATTAATGTTGTTTTGAAAGCTGTTCAAACTTCACACACCTTTACGGCTAGAGGTGGCAAACGGATCATACATGTCGGGTACGAGTCGGGTGATTTCGGGTCGGGTCATATATATGGGTCACCTTTGTGTTCGGGTCGGGTTAGGTGCGAGTTTGATAGGCCGGGCCAATATAGGGTCAGTTCCCGGGTTGGGTTTTTTTGAATCGGGCCAATTCGGGTAAAGTCGACTTCCTTTTCTAGCAAATAAATAAACACACATAAATTACTGTTTGTGAGAAATATTTCTTTATTATTTTCGGGTCGGTTCAGGTCATTATTTTCAGTTCACTTCGAGTCAGGTTATTTCGAGTTTCAATTATATCTCGAGTGGTCACTTTCGGGTGAAAAAAGCGGTCTCGAGTCAGATATTTCGACTCGAGTCAATGGATACAAGTCTATTTTCTAGCTATATCTACGGCTCTGTTCTTTTTAGGCATTACGGTTTCAGTTCAGTTGAGTTCTGCTTATTTCAATAAAAAAATAAAAAAAGTCCCAACCGTCAACGGATAACATTGAAAAGGCAACTAATTTTTGGTCCTCCAATGGAGGTGGTGAAGCTGTCTTCCTTAAACACCTTCATCATTCCTAACCACCGTTTCTATCTCCTCCGCCACCCGCAGCACCGCAAACTCACTTGCCGATTATCTCTCTCCTCCAACTCAACTCACCTCCTTAAACTCTCCGAAGAACTGCAATCCGAAACCCTAAAAACCCTAGAATGGAATCGTCTCTGCAATCATCTCTCCCACTTCACTTCCACCACAATGGGCCTCTCCGCGGCCCAAAATGGTTCTATCCCTATAGGCCGGTCCATCCAAGAGACCCAAAGGCTCTTGGCCCAAACCACCGCCGCATTGGGCCTGCTTACCCGACTTGACTTCTCTGGAGTATACGATGTTTCTAACCTTGCTCAATTGGCTGCCTCCGGTGTCGTTTTGTCCATTGGCGAGCTTTGTTCGGTTAAGCGCACGTTGCGGTCGGCCAAAAGGTTGTTTGATCAGTTGCTGGAGCATGATGAGGAGAGGTTAGTTGGTTTTATTGTATTTCCTCCGTTTCTAAATACGTGCAATATTTGCGTATTAACCACTACTCATCTTGTATAAGAAACAAGATAGTGCATTGGATAGCATATAGGGAGGAAATGTTGCATGCATTTAGATTTTAGAAACGGAGGAAGTATGATTTAATTTGGAAAGTTTATTTTGTACTTCCTGAGTTCCTTTGCTCTTTTTTTTTACTTCCTCGCGTTCTTTTTTAATTGCACCATTTGCATTTTCGCACTTTCAGAGACACAATTCTGACTATTAATAATTTTAGTTGTGCATTTCTAAAAATCTATTTAAATATATTAAAAGGCTTTCCTAAACAAGGAACTGTGCCACGTGGCGCTCTCCCTATGGAGTTTTAGTTCATGTAATCCATGTACAATAAAAAAAAAATTAGAATTTGCATAGTATAGGTTTTGATCCCGTGACCTCAAGTTCATATACTAAAGTTTTAACCACTAGACCAAGTTGTATTTAGTGTTATCATATCTAAGTACAATATTAATAAATAAAATTTTTTCTTACCCGGGGCATAGCCCGGGCCTAATAACTAGTTAAGATATTGAAAAACTACACGTTGAGACGAATCAAATAAGATATTATATATTTATGTGACTATGTTTGTAGGAACTGTGGATGGTAGAAAGAATATGTTGCAACTAAAAAAGAACGGATAAAGTAATTACAATGGTTCCCTTTTTTGGAACATAGAAGTTTCACATTAATTGCAATGTTTTTTTTTTTGGTATTCTAATACCTCTTGTCTCTCCTTCACACGAGTCTCACTTTTTTGTTTTTTAATCTTTATCTCTCTTCTACATATGGCTTTCTTAAAAAAATTATGGAACGGAGGAAGTAATATGTAATTTTGTATAGATTGTAAACTTTTTTAGTAGTGCTGCTTCTGTTTGAACAGGAGCTATCCTTTGGTTGAAATTCTTCAGAATTGCAATTTCCTGGTTGAATTAGAGCGGAAGATTGAATTTTGTGTAGACTGTAAACTTTCAGTAGTGCTGGATAGAGCTAGTGATGACTTGAAGTTCATTAGGTCGGAACGGAAAAAGAACATGGATGCTTTAGATTCTCTTTTAAGGAGTGTTTCGCTTCGAGTATTCCAGGCTGGGGGCATTGACAAAGCTGTGGTTAAGAATCGTAGATCAAGGATGTGTGTTGGTATTAAAGCCTCGCGTAGATCTTTGCTCCCAGGTGGAGTTGTTTTAGATACTAGTAGTTCTGGAGCAACATACTTCATGGAACCTAAAGAGGCAGTGGACTTGAACAACATGGAAGTCTGGCTGGCGAGTTGTGAAAAAGATGAGGAGCGAGCTATCTTAAGCATGCTTTCTTCTGAACTGGGAAAGTCAGCAGCAGATGTCCATGAATTGTTAGGCAGAATTCAGGAGGTCGATCTTGCAGTTGCCAGAGCTGGTTATGCAAATCTGTTGGATGCAGTCTGTCCTAAATTATATTCAGATACATGTGATGATGATGCTTTATTGGTGGATGTTGAAGGAATACGGCATCCTTTGCTGCTTGAGCCATGTTTGGATAACTTGAAGGATATAACAGGACCGAGTGCAGGAAAATCTGAGAACTTGAATGGGGAATCCAATATAATGTGTTCCAGAGAGCTGCCTGATGAAGTGCATCAGTTTCCTGTTCCAATAGATATTAAGATTGGACGTGAAAAAAGCGTGGTAATCATCTCAGGACCAAATGCTGGTGGCAAAACTGCTTCCATGAAAACTTTGGGACTTGTTTCTTTGATGTCAAAGGCTGGCCTGTATTTGCCAGCCAAAAGTGTTCCTAAGCTGCCCTGGTTCGATTATGTTCTGGCAGATATAGGAGATCATCAGGTAGGAAATTCTCTTTTTAATATTAGCTGATGTGTCAGATGTTACCCCTTTTATTCTAAAACACTTCTATGATTTTTTTTGTTTTGATAATTGAAGTCCTTGGAAGAAAGCCTTTCTACTTTTAGCGGTCACATTTTGCGGATTGGCAAAATATTGGAGGTGGCTACAAAAGATTCACTCGTCCTATTTGATGAAATCGGGAGTGGGACTGATCCTTCAGAAGGGGTGGCACTTTCTGCTAGCATTTTGCAGTATCTCAAAGATAGAGTGAGTTTAGCTGTTGTCACTACCCACTATGCTGATTTAAGCCGCCTAAGGGACATGGATGCGCGATTTGATAATGCAGCTATGGAGTTCTCGCTGGACACACTACAGCCTACCTTTCAGGTGTTATGGGGATCTTCTGGTGAATCAAATGCCTTAAAAATTGCTAGGAGAATTGGCTTTGATGATAAGGTTATTGATCATGCAGAAAGCTGGCTCGAGAGGCTGATGCCAGAAAAGCAGGCACAGAGAAAAGGTCAGCTCCATCAGTCTTTGTTGGAGGAGAGAAACAGGATGGGTGAACGGGCAAGACAAGCTGCATCCCTTCATTCGGACGTAATGAATTTGTATCATGAGGTAAGAAGCTTGAGTTCTGCCATTGTTGAACCTCTATGGCTCTATGTGAGTCGTATGCCTAAGTCCATTTTTCAGTTGCTTTAATGTATACTGTATAGACTATAGAGGGTCACAGCTGAGGGTCACAACTGAGGCTCACTCTCCCCGTTGAATTTGGTGATTAGATTTGGTTTGGTTCGAAACTTCAGCAGGCGATATGGGCAGGTGAAGTCGTTTTGTGATAGCTACTGCTTTGGATATTGCACAAGTATTATTTTTCTTTTTTCTTTTAGGAATATGATATAAAACAAAATGACAATCGACATATATTCCAATTTTGGACAAATTAGATGATGTATGACAAATTTCTTGAATTTTCAATTCACTGCTGCTAGTAGCACAATATTCCCTGGAGAACCAATATTACATTGAATTAGTGTAATTGCATTGATCTTTAATAAAATAGTATTTGAGATTTTGAATAATGTCTTTGTGTTACAAAACATCGTTCTAAGAAGAGAAAAAGAACCTCAAGCACCTTTTCTCTTCAAGGGGAACAAATAGGAGGATTTTGTTTTCTTTTCAAATCTAATTTCTATTCATAAAAATGAAATTTTAATTTTAAAGATATTCTCTTATTCGAGATTCATGATTATATAAGTGCTTCAATGGAATCTTGGGATTCAGGCAAGTATAGTGTTGTTACCTGGCATAGTAAATTCAAAAGTGCATGATATGACATGTCAACGATTGCAGACGTGTGGACTGTGTTATTGAGCCATTTATTTCCCCTTCAATTTACATGGAAACTGCTGTAAACATGCTTTACAATATTTTCTTTCTAATTTTTCTGTCACTCTCAAGTGACAACCCTGCCTTTTGGAGCTTGATCCAGCTTGTCTTTAGAGAAAAAGGGACAATGACCATCTTAACCATAGTCCTTACTCCATGATGTTTAGTAATATATCAGGTGACATCACTCTTCAGTTCCTTTACTTCAATTGGTTAGTCTAGGAAGTAGGAAAGAAGATAGGTAGGAGACAAATGTTTCTAAAAGAGCGAACGGGTTTATGTGTTGGTATGTTTCAATGTGAAAAAACTGGGACATCTGTTGGGGTGTGCCTGAGGTATCGACTATTGAGGCGCCAGGCTCAAGGGTAAATGGGTGATAACCTCTAAGGCACCTTGAGGAGTTTTAGCATAACAAAGTCTCGCTAGATTATTGTTGTTTTGATATTTTATAAAATTAGGTCATGAGTTCTTGTGTCCTTTTTAATATTTGATGTGTTATTATGAAAAGTTCAGTGATTTCTATGGCTAATTTATACATCCCAGAATTGCACTGTGTTTTTCCAAGGTGCACTCTTTCTTCACTTCTCGCCTTATGCCTTGGCTTTAGGACCCTTATTGACTCAATGTACCTGGTGTCGCTCAGTATGTTGGCTTCTTTACACAAGATTATAGCTTTATAGACCTTCAGTATGGATCTCATCGCTGTTGCTTTTCGAGTCATCCCAAGTTATGGACCTGGAAAGTTGTAACCTAGGGGCCAATTAAGGTGACCAAATGACGATGACTTTGCCGTCTATTAATTTTCCTAGAGATGTAGTGTTTGCAGCATTTTGATAGAATGAGTGATATGTAAATACATAGATATCAAAGGTATGGATTTAGGGCCTCCATATATCTGAACATATGATAAGCTATTTCTTCTAAATATCTTCTACTCACAGCAAAGACATGTCTAGCAGGACGAATGCATTTAATGTAAAGAACCTGAACTCTATGTAGTTGTGTGTCAAGTGTTAACTATGAATTCTTGATTATCATCCTGCAATACTCATTTTACGGTGAGTTGGTGACAAACAATCAGTCTGGAAGTTCAAGGATCTGCATTAATTCATTTTTTCATTAAATGTATTTATTAATTCCATTTTTCTTTATTCTTTTTATTTGGCCTATCTACTTATGTTAAGTAAATAATCTGAAATTATAGATTGCTTTTAGGACATAAGTTTTGTACTAATATTGAAATCTCTGAGTTTATTCCCAATTTGTTTTTTGCCTTTCCATTGCTCTACCTTTATGACGCTGCACCGCTGGCGCTGTCTAGTGTTTCTCTTTGTTGGTGGTGTTTCAGGAGATAAAATTTATGATGCCTGACCCCTAGAAGAAAAGAGTGGCTTTTTTCAAAGAAAACTATAAAAAGATTAACCTGTTAGCCACATAATAACAATATAATGAAAAACGATATCCTAAAAAAATGTTAGTATGAGTTGAAGTGGGCCACAAGAGAGAGAAGTTGATTATCCATTTGGTCTTGTTCTTTTCACCTTTAAAAATTGAGTTTGAAGGGAAAAAAATAACTTCGAAGGACCAATAAGTTCGGATAAGGGTAATTTGGTTAAGTTCAGAGAATTTGTACAAAAACAACTTTAAAGTATAAGTTAAGCAAGGAAAACTAAGGCGAAAGGAATGAAGCCTTACTCTTTCTCTTTTCCAAAGATTCTTAGTCTCGTCTTTAATATAGTTAGCCACGCTGAAGAGCTGTTGAAATGTCTTATAACCCTTATCTATTGAACTGTAAACATTCTTTCCTATTACATATTGAAGCCAGTGAAAGCTGACTGTTATTGCTGCTCTTACACAAATTTCTTTCCCACTATTTCTATACATTATTATCATTTCATGGTCACACTCGAACAAAATTTTTGTATGTTCAAGTTTTTTAAATTTGAAAACTATAAGATTTTATGCTTTTCAATTGATTAGAGATCTCCCAAGAAACCTGCACAGCAGGAGTAATGAACCACTGTGCCTTGAAGAATAAGCTTTTATTATTATCTTAACTTCCTTTTAAGTCAAGGATTTTTTAATCTGTAATTCTGTATACAATTCTTTATAAGAATTTCCAACGAAAGGCTGCTAAAACTGTCGGAGTGTGGTACCTTTTTTGCCATTCTTGTGGGAGAGGTAATCGTGGTGCTTTTTGAGTTTAGTGAAAACTACAAAGTTCAGATTACTTTTACAGAGAAGAAAATTATATTTCTACTTGATGTTATGGTAAATTTTGGACTTTTTTTGGCATATATCAAGCTTGAAGTCGTTTGTGCTATACTGCTATGTTCTGTCAAATGAGAAACTTTGTTCAAGTTACTATTTTTTGGGTAACAATTTCTCTCTAATCTATGAAGATTGAAGATGAAACGAAGGATCTTGATTATCGTGAGAAGGCTCTGATCGCAAAGGAAACCCAACAAGTTGAAGAAGAACTTGATCTCGTGAAATCTAAATTAGAAACTGTGATCCAGGAGTTTGAGAATCAATTAAGAACTGCAGAGATTGATCAGTATGGTTCTCTCATTAAGAAGGCTGAATCAGCAATTGGATCTTTGGTTGAAAGTCATCGTCCAACTTCAGATAGTGGTTATGAAGATTTTGAAGTTCTGCATACACCTCAACCTGGTGAGCAGGTCCATGTGAAGCGATTAGGAGGTAAGCTGGCTACTGTGGTTGAGGTGTCTGAAGATGATGAAACTGTTCTAATCCAATATGGAAAAGTAAGATTCCGTGTGGATAGAAGTGGTATCCAACATATACAAGGACCTAGTGCAGCTGTCTCACGCGTACACTTGAAAAAGCAGGTCTGTCATGCACTGTATTACATTTGCTGTGTCTCCAAATTCTTCATCTATCAGTTACAAATTTTATATTCTGAAGAATTATCTTGGATTTTGTTTACGGGGCAAGGAATGCACTTCTTTCCAGGTAGTAATTCAGATTGTGCAGTAATTGTGATGTTTAATATTTTGTTTATTGTCTATTGATTCGAACTCCTGAATATCGTTACAATTTGAAAGTGTAAATAGAAGTATACATATATGAATTATGCTTATACTAATCTAAAGTGAAAGTGAATACTAAAATAAAGGGGGGGGATTGATCTATTGAATTCGTCTTATCTATGTCTTTGTAGACTGCATGATATTTGTCTTTTCTTTTTAGCTGATGTTTGACTGATCCTGTTGCTTTTTTATAAAATAAAAATTTAATAGAGGATACTTGCAATTTCTCGGTGCGATGAATTTTTCATGGATGCACTTTTTATTTTTTATTTTGGGGATTATGTTCTACTCTGTGTGTGTGTGTTTGTTTGGGGAGGGGGTTCTACTTTTTCTTATCATGTTTAAGGAAAGAAAAAAGAATAGGAAAACATCATTCCTTATGATGTTTCCCCCTCTGGTACTTTTCTTTAGCCAATCTCTATTTAGATCTATAATATATTAAACTCTCTTGCAAATTCATGACCGAAATTTGGCGCATTTGTTAGGATATTCAAGAAAGTAATGCTTGACAAGTAATATAGTTGCGGGGGGTATACTTTATTCTGTTTGTGTTGGCTGTAGTGAACTTTACTGATCTGAGCTACCTTATGAAATAAGATGTTTGGAATGTGTATTATCTAGGCTAGTTAGTCGTTCAATTTTGAAATCCTTTATTGCTATGAGGGACATTCGTTTGAATTATAATTTATCTACTATGGTCAATATTAATGCAGCCTCAAATACCTGGAAATTCGACTCATTTAGGTGGAAAGAAAGATGAGGAACTATCTTATGGGCCAGTTGTACAGACTTCAAAGAATACACTCGATCTACGAGGCATGAGGGTAGAGGAAGCTTCTCATACACTCAGTATTGCTATAGCATCAAGGGAATCTCATTCTCTCCTTTTCATCATACATGGAATGGGCACTGGAATCCTTAAGGAAAACGTAATTGAGATGCTGAAGAACCATCCACGTGTTGAGAAGTTTGAACAAGAAAGTCCAATGAACTACGGTTGTACAGTTGCATTTATCAAGTAAAAAGTTTTGTACATTGCAATTCTATATGTTCAAATAGTGAATATGATAAAAGTAAAGGCTATAATTTTCTATGTACAGTGAAACCTTATTGAACATTTTTCAGAATAGCAGGTGAAGTCTTGTCATCAATCTCTTCTTTGCTAATTTGTTGTGTGTGCATAATTTTCACCATTGGCCAGAATTTGCTGTCCGGTTTTATAAGAATAATAAGTCTTGCTCTTATATAATTTTGTGTTACGAAGGCCAAAAGTTATTGGCTGTAATCTTGTATCTGTTGCTATGTTAATATGTGGCACATCATACTTTTCATTTCAATGTGACAGTGCAACTTGCATAACTGTTGTGGAACAAACATAGCTATCAGCTCTGGTTAGTTATGATTTACAAATGGATAAGCATATCTAGCATCTGTCCAAGAAAGAAATTGAAAGGCAAATATGAAGTTTGTGCAACTTATTATTTCTTCAAGTCTTGGAATTGTATTTTCTTGGAAAATGCTAGTTGTTCTCGAGGAGAATGTTGACAGGGCCCCGGAATTTCCTTCCATGTTTCCATACTAAAAAAACTTTAGGAGATAGAAGAAGTCATCAAGCATCATTACTTGGTCAGTTTCCTATCACTTTTCATGGCTTTGTTTCACAAGGATGCAAGGTGATCGATCTCATCTGTGGTGATGTGTTTCTGGGCATCTCTCTCCCTCTGTGAGTATCTTTCGCTGCTGTTTTAAGATCTTACCGAATGCTCGTATTTTAATCATGTCCTATATATTTTTGCTTTAGATGAATGAACATCCTAGTAATTTTTGCTAATTAATGTAGACCTATGACATCCTCTAGTCTCCTTCAGGGAGTAGAAGGATGGGATGTGGGCATGTGTGCATTATGTTTATCATTGTCAGGGATGAATTTCTGCACTTTAATTTGGTGTTTGGAGAACCCTGTTAGTCAAGGGCAGCACTATGGGCTCTCTAGACAAGTAATAGAAGCTATGATGTTATGGCAGGTCCGGAGGAACTATTCTCTGTATCTTCCTGATCTAGCTGTTAAAGCTTTTGAAAAGTTCTCTTTTGCTCTCCTCATGGTGTTGTCTTTGTAACCAGAATAAGATAAATCGGTTATGCATACTAATAATTTTTTTTTTTTTTATAATTTGTTGTTCTAAATTGTGAAATAAAAAGATGAGGTGAAATCATGGGGGTGAAATTGATCAGAACTACTGCAGCGCATGTATCAGCAATGTTTTTCTTTCTTCTGATACTTTTTGCGTGGTTTAATCATTTAGTGGGTCAAAATACATTTAGCCACTATCTTTGGATCGTCTCTTAACATGCTTTGACATAATCTTAATTGTCTAGCATCAATATGTTAATCTTTGGATCCGTGACTTTAGACTTCTTTTTCACCCAAAATGTCTAAGATAGAATCGACTTAAACTGAACTTATTATATGTGACCTGAATATACGTAACTTAGTTTCCCTTACGTGACTTATCTAATCTCATATATAGTTGTAAGTTGAATTTGCTAGCTCTTATCTAAACTTGTTAGTCTCATGAACTTATTTGAACTTTTTAGACCTAAAACATATTTTTGTATGATGTAAATAATATAGCCTTAATTATTCTTAGCTTTTATTGTTTTCAGTTCAAGACGGTTTTGGTTGACGCTGAAGTAACTACAGAAGCTCGTATGATATGGTAAATGCCTTGGCCTCCAATGTGCAGTCATTATTAATGATTTTTAATTTCTTTGATATAGCCTTAGTTATTCTCAACTTTTATTGTTTTCAGTTCAAGACGGTTTTGTTGACGCTGAAGTAACTACAGAAGCTCGTATGATATGGTAAACTCCTTGGCCTCCAATGTGCAGTCATTATTAATGATTTTTATTTTCTTTCAGGGTTTAGCTTCGTACTTGTTCTTGAAATTTGATGTTCTCATGCTTTAACTGACGCAGAAACTTGCTGCTTACAGGCTTCATCATTTTGAAATGAACTAGGTTTATCAGCTTTATTAATCCACTTTACAAGATGGAAGGAAATACTTGTGTAGATGCTAATGGAAGTATAAATTTGATGTTTCTTTCAAGTTGACTTACTCACGAATTTTACCGCATGACATGCCCTTGGGCTGTTGCAAACTGGGCTGCTGCCGCGCTTGTTGAGGGAGAAGAATGATAAGTGAACAATGAGACTGTCTAAACTGGTTAGGCAATTCTACGTCACTTTAGGTATTTTCTCTTAGATGCAAGAAGATTTTGGAGTTGAGACTAGATACGTAATTGGCTTATTTGAGTAGGCTTCTGGCTTTAAGTTCACTCGGACAAATAATACCATGACAATGCCATAATATGCAAGGTGGTAAGGAAAATTTCACTGTTTCAAGTGTTGTGAAATGGTAAAGTCCTAATTTTGTTTACATTCAATTGAATATGAATCCTTGTAGTGGAAATAACTTAGTTGATTATCAGACAATTTGGGACCAGGTTTACGCAGCCTCATGAAAATCTACTTTATTCAATCATTATCTTACCATATTAATAGGATCAAAGCCTTATTGTGTAGATCTATAGAAACAGGGAACTGTCGTCTGCTGCTCCTTCAGTGCCCTAGAGCATATACCAACACTAAAACCTGCAAGCAACACTGTGGTTGCGATCTTTACGCTGATGCTGGAGCCAGAGTTGTCATTTCTCTATTGTGCTTCCAGCCACCATATGATTCATCATTTAGCTTCCCTCTTATATTTTGTTGGTCATAATCATTTGGATGATCGTGTAGCTGGCTCCCTTCTCTTTTAGGTCTTGTCTCTGTCTCACTGCTATCATCTTCCTTGCTTGTGCTTTCATGATAATAATGCTTGCTCTTTCTTTCTCCTCTTGACGGTCCCTCTGATTCTATTTTATGGCTGTCATCGTACTCACTTAAGATACCATGCTGAAAGTGCTCAGTCCTTTCTCTGTTTTTGGGACCTCCCTCTGATTCTGTTCCAGGGCTGTCATGCTCATGCTCATTCTTGTTCTTTCTGTCCAAGTCTTGGGAGTCCAAGAGTTGCCCTCCAGTAGCAGAAGCAAACAAATTGTCAAAATAGGGAGGCTCAGATAAACCATCCCCAGCTTGTGGGTAATGGTCTCCATCATCAACCCCCAAACACTTCCCCCACCCCATCCCCAACCACTGCCTCCTCCAGAACCACTTTCATAACCTCTGCTTCCCTCTCCTTGACCACCTCCATAATCTCCACTACCCCAACCTTCACCACCGCCTCCACTGCCTCCACCTGAACCACTCCCCCAACCTTCACCACCTGAATCACTCCCCCAACCTTCACCACCACCTTCACCACTCCCCCAGCCTTCACCACCACCTCCACCACCTGAACCACCGCCATAGCCACCACTACCCCAACCTTCACCGCTTCCACTGCCTCCACCGGAACCACCACTTCCCCACCCATGTCCTCTTCCACTGCCTTCACCACCAGAACCACCACTACCCCAACCCCGACCACTTCCACTTCCTCCACCACCAGAACCACCACTACCCCAACCCCGACCACTTCCACTTCCTCCTGATCCACCACTGCCCCAACCTTGACCGCTTCCACTGCCTCCACCTCCATAACCACCACTACCAGAACCACCACTACCCCAACCCCGACCACTTCCACTTCCTTCACCACCAGAGCCACCACTACCCCAACCCCGACCACTTCCACTTCCTCCTGATCCACCACTGCCCCAACCTTGACCGCTTCCACTGCCTCCACCTCCATAACCACCACTACCCCAACCTTGACCACTTCCACCGCCTTCACCACCAAAACCACCAGTCCCCCAACCTTGACCGCTTCCACTGCCTTCACCACCAAAACCACCACTACCCCAACCCTGACCACTTCCACTTCCTCCTGATCCACCACTGCCCCAACCTTGACCGCTTCCACTGCCTCCACCTCCAAAACCACCACTACCCCAACCTAGACCACTTCCACCGCCTTCACCACCAAAACCGCCAGTCCTCCAACCTTGACCGCTTCCACTGCCTTCACCATGAAAACCACCACCATAAGCAGAAATGGGGACGGGGAAGCCTGATAATCGAGGGATACCAAATCCAAGGATGGGGAGGTTAAAGATGAGCATTCCTGAGTTACCATCAACCCCTCCTCCATTCCCATAGCCAAAGCCTTCCCCGAATACATTTTCTATTTCTGATAGCTCTTTGTGAGAGTTATCTTTATTATTTGACTTGTCAGCTCTTTTGTCCTCTACTAACAGTCTTCCAGCAGCATAGAAAGAAAAGGATGAGGTGAGTATCAAAACCAAGAGAGAAAAAGAGGCCCATTTTGATGGTGCCATATTCAGTTATAGGATTTTCTGGGCATCTGCTATGAATTTAGGACTTAAATAGTTGTAGGCAACAGCTTGGAGGTGGGAGATAAACATACGTAAATGTTCATGTTTTCTTGCAGTTTGTTCTTAAATTCTGGACACATGCTGGTTGCATGGAGGTAGAAAAGTATCAAGTTATCTTCCTGTCAATCATGGTATTTTTGCTCACTTAACTTCTCTATAATCTCTGGATTTGTCCATTATTACTTGAAAGATTGAACCAAACAATTGCTTTCTCATATGATTTTATAAAAGACAGAATTGCTAAATGAGACACATACAATGATCTATGACTTAGGATCATGGCCTGTTCGACTTTAAAGATTGACCCAAGTACAAATGCTGTTAAAATTTGTATAGCTTCTGTCGTTTCATATAGTTCCTATGGTTTATAGGTGTCTGATCTTGCGACTTCATGAAGACAGAGTAATTACACCTACCCCATTATTAATTTATCAACACTGATTTAATCTCAAACTAGTTATTAGGCCCGGGCTATGCCCCGGGTAAGAAAAAATTTCATTTATTAATATTGTACTTTGATATGATAACACTAAATACAACTTGGTCTAGTGGTTAAAACTTTAGTACGTGAGCACGGAGTCACGGGATCAAAACCCATACTATGTAATTTCTAATTTTTTTTGTTGTATATCGATTTACGTGACCTAAAACTCTGCAAGGGAGAGCACGTTAAGCACCGTTTTAGTTTACGCACGCCTTTTAATATATTAGTATAGATGATTTTGGATTACTTTACCCAAATAAATAGATGAACTTTTGAAGTTTACCACACTAAATCTGCTGAAGGACTCGGTCTATTTTACTCTACCAAATTTTTGGAATGGTTCCCATTCTGCCATCCACATATTAGCGGATTGAAACACCTTATCGCACTACTTGTAAAACGTTATTCTCCTAAAACAGTATTTGTGTGCACAATATAAAGACTGAATGTCATTTTCAGACTCTAACTGAAGCATAAAAGCTTGGCAATACATGGTATCGATAATGGTTACAATCCGTGGGTGAGTCACAGATAATTAGTTGGGCTTTAAGGCGAAACAGAGGTGGTTTCAGATAACGAGGAAATTGAAACGGAAATACCCTTTGACGACATGGCTCAATTAATTTTCCCCCTATTTTATTGTTATTTGCAAACTAATGT
Source organism: Beta lomatogona (assembly GCA_947646795.1). Classification (NCBI taxonomy): domain Eukaryota; kingdom Viridiplantae; phylum Streptophyta; class Magnoliopsida; order Caryophyllales; family Amaranthaceae; genus Beta; species Beta lomatogona. The sequence continues at coordinate 133,002 of CANSNZ010000513.1, forward strand.
AGTTGTTTATGTCATTATACAACTTTTTCATATCATTCTGAAATTGTTTCGTGTCATTTTTATATATGTTCACAACATTTACAAAATTCTTTCATGTCATTATTAATATATTTTGTATCATTTTAGATTTGTTTCATGACATTAATGATCAGTTTTGTGTCATTATATTATTACTAGTATTTTTTACATTATTTTAGAATTTTGTTCCATGACACTATGGAAATATTTCATGTCATTTATAAAGTTCAATTTTATGTCATTATTGATATATATTATATCAATATGAGTCTAATATAAGCCTTGCAAAAAAAAAAAAAAACCCAAATATTTTCACTCTCCTTCCTCATCAATGGGAGGGATGCCTCACCAACTCCACTTTGCTGCTCCCCCTGACCTCTGCTAATCCACGGCAGTGTCCGTGACGCACGACCTCTGCCGCTCCACGACTGCGACCTGAGAAGAGTCCAAATCGAAGGAGATAAAATCATGGTGGTCGTAGCACCGCGCAACAGCGGTAAGGATAAAGCATAGGAGGGAGAAAACGATGAAAAAGCGTGATAAATTGAAACATCTTGGAAATCACTGTGTGTAATAATTCAAAATTTTTTTTTGGCTGAAATTCGTTCAGATTTTAAGTTTATACTTGATTAATGTGATTTGTTGTGCAAAAACGAAACCATCCTCCATCATGCTTCAAGCTTTCCGGTGAGAACCTCGCACAAAGGAAAAAATAATATGTCGGTGCTCCGGTGGCCTAGTCCGATTTGCGAGAGAAAGCTTTCTTTAACCAAAATTTCAATAAGAAAGACCAATTTGCGGTGAGAAGGCAACAATTAGCATTGAAATTCGATCGAATCGACGTGCATGAACAAGCACATAATGAAGTCGGTGGAGAAATAATTTCGCACCTACTCCATCAATGGCGACCGAATTAATTTTTGATGTGCTTCAACCGTTTGATGCAATGAAAAGAGAGAGAAGAAACAGGGGAAATTGATTTTGGAAGAAAAAAAGAGAGGGTTGTTAATTCACACGTGTGAGCTCTTATTCTGTTAGCATAAATTATATTGGAACTTATTACACAAAGACGGCTTTTAAAGGTTTGGGCCAAGAATTTCAATAGCCTCTTCTTCAATTGGACCAATTAGGACAACGGTATGTATCATTATCGGGTGCTAAAAGGGAGACAAATTTATGTGACTACGGTCTAAAAACGGACGTGATAAATTTATGTGTCTACTCTTTTATAAAGGA